>BTHU01000008.1:91562416-91942416 GCA_036184795.1 Tokudaia tokunoshimensis | reverse complement strand
TTACTATGTTTTAAGGACTCTCAGGGATTGCCCAGGCAGTCAGCAGTCTCTACAATTTGTATAATCTTTGGAAGTTATGCCTTTCTGCTTTCTACAATATTCAGGTAATATTTAATTCCTTCCAAGATCTCTGACAGGTTGAAAACTAGTTATAGTTTCATAATCAAACTTAAGTTGTTTAGCATTAAAGAAGATGGTCAATATTTGAAAGGATGGTTTTCAGATGGTAATCCAAGTTAAAATCAAACACAATTCAGGTATAGAATTTTAAAGTCTTTAAGTTAGGATATATGATAGAATACCTTATCTAAATTGTCAAATATAATGGACTGGATGTTATAAATGTATATCATACTTTACAATTTACATAACTGTCATAATTATGTTCAATGTATATCCGAGAGAAAGAGCCTTTTTAATTGGACAAAAAGTGTAAAATATATCTGCTCATATTCTAATTCCAATTATGTTTTCCCCAAAACTGTTCACATGAGAATGTCTGCACATAACTTCTGGGAACCTGCCCCCAGTTGGCTTTGATTAGTAATAAAGATGCCAACAACCAGTAGCTGTGCAGAGCAGTGCAGACAGAGATGGGAATTTAGGATTCCCAGGTTTGGGACCAGGAGGAGGAGAAAGATCTGCTGTGCTGGGAGAGTATAGAGGATAGGAGAGATCTTTTCCAGACAGTGTCCAGTTATGGAGACCAGGCTAGTTTTATTCCAGATCCTCTTATGTCAATCTTCTGAGTTTTTAAATTTCAGAAATGTGCTGTTGTATCTAGCTCTGAGTTCATACTTTCAAAAAACAAAAATCAATACATCAATCTTCTATGGCATCCCTTGATATCACTCTTTTGCAATTTCTTTTTTGTTATTGAAAACAATTTTTAAATTTAAATATGTTTTGATCATATTCTTCCCCTCTTCCAAGTTCTTCCAAAAACTCTTCTCCTCCTCTCTACCTACCTTTAAGTTCTTTCTCAAACAAACCAACACCCAATAAAACAGAACCAGGAAAACAAAATGAAACCAACACCACACATACCCACAAAAGTAGCTAACTATAACCAAATAAATGCATGAACAAAGTCCCTCCATCACCATCACCACCACCACCACCACCACCACCACCACCATCACCACCACCACCACCACCACCATCACCACCACCACCACCATCACCACCACCACCACCATCACCACCACCACCACCACCACCACCACCACTACCAACAACAACAACAACAGAAACAACAACAGCAGCAACAACAACAAAACTGTGGAGTCCATTTTATGTTGTTTAACTATTCATGAACTTGAGATCCGCCCTGTAGTGGTTGATATATTCAGTGTGCTTTCTATTGGAGAAAACTGACTTTCAAAATTCCAGCAATTATAAGAAGCAGTTCAGTTGTTAACCTTAATTCCAGTGCCTCTGTTTTTCATTAATTCATACATTTTTGAAACTATAACAAATAAAATATAAAAATAAAATATAATAAGATAAAATGGAAATTATCACATCAATGTTGGATGAGACACACCAGTGGAAGAAAAAGGTCCCAAGAGGAGGCACAAGACCCACTAATTCTCACGCTCAGGAATCCCATAAAAATGCTAAAATGGCAGCCATAATACGCTCACAGAGCATGTGGTACAGTCTTATTCAGGTCCTGTGCCTGTTGCTTCAACATTAGTGAGTTCACATGTTGATTTAGAGGACCTTGGTTTCTTGGTGTCATCTACCTTCTCGGACTCTTTCATTTGTTCTTCCTCCTTTTCTGGAGGGTGTTCTGAGCTCAGAGAAGAGGAATTAGCTGGAGAAATGCCATTTTTGGCTGAATGTTAGAAGTTCTCTTACTCTCTATGTAGTGTCTGACTTTGGGTCTCTATTTGTTACCTTCTGCAATGGAAGGAAAGTTCTTTGACAATGGCTGAACAAAGTCTCATACAAATTCCTTTACAAGTGGAAACCACAAGAAGAAATGTATAGATTTTACATTTCTGCTTTGAGGAAGTTTACAATAGAGGGTTGGTGTTTAAATCAGTAAAAATAGCCACAAACTACAAAGCTTACTTTATGAACTACTTTTAATGTAACCCTGAGGATTTTCAGTAAGGTCAATATCCGCCCAGAATTATAATAATGCAAGAAGTAAGAACATTGATTCGTTACTTTTTTACTACTATGATAAAGTACCATGGCCAATGCAAATTATAGGAAAGTATAGAGGTTTGAGAAGCATAAAAGTCCACCACCACTTATCACTTCCTTTTTTTTTTTTTTTTGATCCAGGAATCAAACCCAGGCTATCATGCTTGCACAGCAAAAGCTTTTATTGACTTCTCTATCTCCCTGGCCCTGAGGAACTTCTCTCATAGCCATATGGGGTATGGATAGAGTTAAAAATATTAATGATATTTTAAATATAATATATCATGTATATAATGTAATCAGAGACTACAATGAGTTTATATTTACTGCAATATTTATTTTTATGCCTCACAAATATAAAACATGTATATTTTTGCTTTTCAGAAAATGAAAACATTGTAGCAAAAACATTTAAGACCCTAGTGATGTTTTTGCCTTTTACTTTTTTCTCCATTTGGGTCAAGTATGTGTGGTCAACATTTTATACAGAGAGCAACATGTGCTCAGAACACAAGCATACAGTGGTCTGGTGAAGCACTAAATGAATCAAAAGCACTTAGCAATGCCTCTTTGTCTACAACTATGAATGTGTCTGCTTGAGAGGTACTCACATGCATTTGTGGCTACTTCCATGCAGTATTTCTTTCACAATGTACGTCTCTTACAAGATTTTCTTTATCCAAAATAACATCCCTTCATGTTGGACCTGATTTAGTCCCTTCCATTCCAGCACCTTTTTCCTTTGTGTGTATACTTCTCATGTGTTCATGTGAGTGTGTATATGTTTGTGTATGTGTGTATGTGCATGTGCCTTGTGCATGTATACATGCATGCATGTGTGCATGTGTGCATGTGTGTGTGTGTATGTGTGTGTGTGTGTGTGTGTGTGCATGTGTATGTGTTTTAGAGATTGAACCTAGGACCTTGTCTAGAGACTGGAAATTTTGACTTCAGTATTGAGATCATATTTTAAACTTAAGCTTTAAATTACCATCTAATGATACTAATGATACTAAAGACAAATCTGTTTAAAACGTTTTCAGGACAAAGAGATGGTAAAGAACTAGAAGCCTCCAAAATACGGGTAAAATGATTCCTTGCTCCATTAAGTTGTTTCATTCAGCTATTGTACTCACAATGGGAAAGTAACAAATGCAGATTCAATGGTGGGGAATTAGGGAAAAGCTGTCATAGACTTCCTTCCCTTCCTTCCTTCCTTCCTTCTTTCCTTCCTTCCTTCCTTATCCCTATTCCTTCCCTTCCCCTACTTACCTGCTCAGGAAAGAAATGGCAAAGAATACCTTCAGGGGAAAATGAAGTGAGAGGCCATGAACCTAGTTGATTTTGCTGTTGCTCAATTGAGGCACTGTTTTCTATACCCAAGTAAGTTGCAAATTCAAATAGAGCTACAAATTCAAATGAAGCATTGCTAGCTAGCTTGGAGGCTTTTCTTTAAGCAGAGGATCAATCCTAGTGGTATTTTATCTATCTAATATTTGAACCAATTTAGTTTGTAGTATTTTGTAAATTAAACACAATAGAGGAAATAGGTGCTGTTGTTGTTGAAATGCAAACAGATAGGGAAAGATTTCTAGGTTTCCCTCTTTCTCCTCTGACTTTCTCTTTTTTCCTTCCCTTCCCTTCCCACAAACTTTCCATAAAACTTTCTAAACATAAGTGGTAAAGCAACAACTTTTGTCTGTTTTGTTCCTGTAAACATTAGAACAAAATAACCCGGAAAATACTTAAGTCACAGCACTATCTGAATAAGGTCTGTGTATAAGCCTCCTCCGAGATCCTTGCTTATTCTGACGTGTTGCCTCATTGAGCAGCTTCAGAAAAGTCAGTAGTGCATTGCCCATCATTTATATCAGAAGGACATTGGTTCTCGGGTGAGTTAACAAAAAAGAAAGAAAAAAAGAAAGAAAGAAAGAAAGAAAGAAAGAAAGAAAGAAAGAAAGAAAGAAAGGAGAAAGAAAGCAAAAGGAAAAAATAAAAAACAAACAATTTTTTCACGTGCAGAGCTGTATGAGTATCAAGCTGGGTAGCAGATGGAAAAGCTAAAGATTAAGGGGAAAAGCCTTATTACAGAAGAGGTGTTATGTCAATGAGTGGTTCTAACTTTTGCCAGAAAGGTGAGAAGAGCCATTGAGATTATTCTATTGAAGGTTTACAGAAAGGACATAAGAAAGGATGACCAAATAGAGACTACTGGTAGAGCCTAAATAGCAACAAAACAATAGGAAAAAACATAGAAATAACATAGACATTCTCTCAAGAGTGAGATTTATTGATTTTAGGATTTTGTTAAAAACTAAAATCTAAAGGTGCTAGGGGATATGACTGAAGCTAACAGGTAGAGTGCATGCCCTCAGATCCATTCCCAGTATCCGAAAAGTCACAAAGCATGTGTGATTGCACAAATATTTAGTACCACCATTCAGGAAATGAGAGAGGATGACCAGAATTTAAGGACACCTTCAATTATAGAGTGAATTTGGGGCCAACTTGGGATACAACAAAATCTGTCTCAAAACAAAACAAACAAACAATCAAAAAAAAGAAGAAAGAAAGAAGAGTAAGGAGTGAGGGGAAGTGAGGGAAGGGAAGGGAAGTGAGGGAGGGGAAGGGAAGGAAAAGGAGAAAGTCAGAGGAGAAAGAGGGGGACCTAGAAATCTTTCCCTATCTGTTTGCATTTCAACAATAACAGCACCTGTTTCCTCTATTGTGTTTAATTTACAAAATACTGTAAACTCAATTGGTTCAAATATTAGATAGATATGTATGAATTCAGAAAAGTAGTTTAGAGAAGCACTGGCAAGGATAAAAATGGAAGTTTTATCAGTCAATAACTGATTCCCCATTAGCTGCTGACAAGAAATTGAACTAAACTGCTATTACATCAGAGGGCTGTCCTAGACAAGATCAGCTAAGTCAAGCTCCATCCTTATGAGTATGGTTTCAAAAATCCAGGTGTACTTTGGAAAGGCTAAGTGGTAAAAGTGGTTGTTTTCAGGCTATTCCAGTTGTTTATAGGAGGCACACAGCCCTTTGGAAACAGCAGGGAGGGAGTAGAACTTCTTTGGCCTTTCTTATTGCACTAGGTACTAGAGTGGATATAGAGGCAAACTTTACAGCAGAGAGTTTTTTGTTCTTTTTGACGATATTTTAAAACTTAATAACAATACACAATAAATTAACACAATTATGTTAAATAATAATGTAGATATAAAACATGAACAAGCACATAATAATATTCATGATGAACTGGTAAAAAAAACATAAGGGAAGATTAACACCATGTGCAAACTTCCTAAAATGCCATACAATAGGGATCAAAGGAGTACACACTTTAATATCACTTCTTGAGCCATCTGTTCACTAGTCCTTCTGGGAGAGAACTGGTCTCCAGGGAGTGCAACCACCATTTTCTCTCCTGTGACTGTGCAGGCAGGTACAGCCAGGAACACAGGTAACACAGAAGAGGCAGAGAAGCTGGGACAGGGTCCTTCTGGGCTCCATCTGTACCCAAGAGCCAGACTGCTCCACAGCCATCTGTACACAGATCCTGCCAGGGAAGAACAGGTCTCTAGGGAGTGCTTTGACTCCCTGGTTTGGAAATGAGACCACCATTTCCTCTCCAGTGACTGTGCAGGCAGATACCATTTTCTCTCCAGTGACTGTGCAGGAAGTTACACCCAGGAGCTCAGGGAACATAGGAATGGCAGAGAAGATGGGACAGGGTTCTTCCAGGTTCCATCTGAACCCAGGAGCTGAGCTGTCACAGCCTCTCGGTGCAAGGGGAGAACTGGTCTCCCAGGGGTGCTGTGAAAGGCTTCCAGGCTCACAGGAGGGACAAGCTCCAGCCAGAGACAGTGGGACCAACTAACACCAAAGATAAACAGATGGCAAAAGGCAAACACAAGAACATTACCAACAGAAACCAAGGCAACATGGCACCATCCGAACACAGTTCTCACCCAACAGCAAGTCCTGGATACCCCCAACACATCAGAAAAGCAAGATCTGGATTTAAAATCACATCTAATGATGCTGATAGAGGATTTCAGGAAGTACAGAAATGATTCACTTAAATAAATACAGGAGAACATAGTCAATAGGTAGAAGCCCTTAAAGAGGAAACACACAAAAAAAAAATCCCTTAAAGAATTACAGGAAAACATGAACAAACTAGTGAAGGAACTGAAAAAAAAAATCCAGGATCTAAAAATGGAAGTAGAAACAATAAAGAAATCACAAAGGGAGACAATTCTGTATATAGAAAACCTTGGAAAGGTATCAAGAGTCATAGATGCAAGCATCAACAACAGAATAAAAGAGATAGAAGAACGAATTTCAGGGGCTGAAGATACCATAGAAAACACTGACTCAACAGTGAAAGAAAATGAAAAATTCAAAAAGCTTGTAACCCAAAAGATACAGAAAATCTAGGACACAATGAGACCACCAAACCTAAGGATTATAGATATAGAAGAGAGAAAAGATTTACAACTTAAAGGGCCAGTAAATATCTTCAACAAAATTAGAGAAAAAAATTTCCCTAACCTAAAGAGATGTCCATGAACATACAAGAAGCCTATAGAACTCCAAACAGACTGGACCAGAACAGAAAGTCCTCCTGGCACATAATAATCAAACCACCAAATGCACTAAACAAAGAAAGAATATTAAAAGCAGTAGGGGAAAAAGGTCAAGTAACATATAAAGGCAGGCCTATCAGAATTACACCAGACTTCTCACTTGAGACGATTAAAGCTAGAAGATCCTAGGCAGATCTCATACAGACCCTAAGAGAACACAAATGCCAGCCCAAACAGCCCAAAACCCAGCAAAACTCCCAATTACCATAGATGGAGAAACTAAGATATTCCATGATAAAACCAAATTTACACAATATCTTTCCACAAATCCAGACCTACAAAGGATAATAGAAAATGCCAACACAAGGAGGGAAAAATACACCCTAGAAAAAGCAAGAAAGTAATCTTTTTCCAACAAACCCAAAAGAAAGTAACCACACAAACAATAAAAAGAACATCAAAAATAACAGGAAGCAACAATCACTATTCCTTAATATCTGTTAACATCAATGGACTCAATTCCCCAATAAGAAGACATAGACTAACAGACTGGATACATAAACAGGACCCAGCATTTTGCTGCATAAAGGAAATTCACCTCAGTGTCAAAGACAAACACTACCTTGGAGTAAAAGGCTGTAAAACAGTTTTCCAAGCAAATTGTCCAAGGAAACAAGCAGAAGTAGCCATTCTACTATCGGATAAAATCGACTTTCAACCAAAAGTCATCAAAATGATAAAGAAGGATATTTCATATGGAAACTGAAAAATCTTCTACTCAATGATAACTTGCTCAAGGAAGAAATAAAGAAATTAAAGACTTTAGAATTCAATGAAAATGAAGGCACAACATACCCAAATTTATGGAACACAATGAAAGCAGTACAAAGAGGAAAACTTACAGTTTTGAGCGCCTCTTAAAAAAAAAAACTGGAAAGAGCATACACTAGCAGCTTAACAGCACATCTGAAATCTCTAGAACAAAAGGAAGCAAATACACCCAAGAGAATTAGACAGCAAAAAATAATCAAACTCAGGGCTGAAATAAACCAAGTAGAAACAAAAGCAACTATACAAAGAATCAACCAAACCAGGAGCTAGCTCTTTGAGAAAAACAAGATAAATAAACACTTATCTAGACTAATCAGAGGGCACAAAGATGGTATCCAAATTAACAAAATCGGAAACAAAAAGGGAGATATAACAACAGAAATTGAGGACATTTAAAACTCGTCATATCCTACTGCAAAAGGCTATTTTCAACAAAACTGGAAAATCTGGATGAAATGGACGATTTTCTAGACAAATAACAAATACCAAAGTTAAATCAGGATCAGAAAGACCATCTAAACAGTCTCATAAGCCTTAAAGAAATAGAAGCAGTCATTAAAAGTCTCCCAACCAAAAAAGCCCAGGACCACATGGGTTTGGTGCAGAATTCTATCAGACCTTCAAAGAAGATCTAATACCAATACTCTTCAAATTAATCCACAAAATAGAAACAGAAGGATTACTACACAACTCATTCTATGAAGCCAAAATTACGCTGATACCAAAACCATACAAAGATCCGACAAAGAAAGAGAACTTCAGACCAATTTCCCTTATGAATATCAATACAAAAATACTTAATATAATTCTTGCCAACCGAACCCAAGAACACATCAAAACTGTCATTCAGCACAATCAAGTAGGCTTCATCCCAGGGATGCAGGGATGGTTCAATATACGGAAATCCATCAATGTAACCCACTACATAAACAAACTCAAAGAAAAAAAAAAACACATGGTCATTTCATTAGATTAGATCATTTGACAAAATCCAGCATCCCTTCATGATAAAAGTCTTGAAAAGATCAGAAATTCAAGGCCCCTACCTAACCACAATGAAAGCAATATACAGCAAACCAGTAGCCAACTCAAACTAAATGAAGAGAAACTTGAAGCAATCCCACTAAAATCAGGGACTAGAGAAGGCTGCCCTCTCTCTGCATATCTATTAAATATAGTACTTGAAGTTCTAGCTAGAGCAATTAGACAACAAATGAAGGTCAAAGGGATACAAATTGGAAAGGAAGAAATCAAACTATCACTATTTGCAGATATAATAGTATACTTAAGTGATCCAAAAAAACTCCACTAAAGAACTCCTACAACTGATAAACAACTTCAGCAAAGTGGCCAGAGAAAAATTAAACAAATCAGTAGTCTTCCTATACTCAAAGGAAAAACAGGCTGAGAAAGAAATTAGGGAAGTGACACCTTTCACAATAATTACAAACAATATAAAGTATCTTGGTGTGACTCTAACCAAACAAGTGAAAAATCTGTATGACAAGAACTTCAAGTCTCTGAAGAAAGAAATTGAAGAAGAACCTAGAAGATGGAAAGATCTCCAATGCTCGTGGATTGGCAGGATTAGTATAGTAAAAATGTCCGTCTTGCCAAAAGCAATATACAGATTCAATGCAATCCCTATCAAAATCTCAACTTCATAGAGTTAGAAAAAGCAATTCTCAAATTCATTTGGAATAACAAAAAATCCAGGATAGCTAAAACTATTCTCAACAGTAAAAGAACTTCTGGGGGAATCAGTATCCTGGACCTCAAGCAGTACTACTGAACAATAGTGTTAGCCACTGCCTGGTATTGATACACTGACCTTCAGGTAAATCAATGGAATAGAATTGAAGACCAAAAATGAACCCACACACCTATGGTCACTTGATCTTTGACAAAGGAGCTACAACCATCCAGTGGAAAAAAGATAGCCTTTTCAACAAATGGTGCTGGTTCAACTGGAGGTCAGCATGCAGAAGAATGCAAATAGAATGATTTCCCCTTTCCCAGTTCCTCCCTCCCATAAAGTACCATAAGCCCTCTTCCCTTCCCCTGTTCCCCATTCAACTCCTTCTCACTTCTCTGTCCCGGTATTCCCCTACGTCCAGTCTTTCCAGGACCAGGGGTCTCTCCTTCCATCTTCTTGGAAATCTATTGACATGTGAATTGTGTCTTGGGTATTCTGAGTTTCTGGATTAATATCCACTTATCAATGACTGCATACCATGTGTGTTCTTTTTGATTGGGTTACCTCATTAAGGATGATATTTTCAAGTTCTGACCATTTGCCTAAGAATTTCGTGAATTCATTTTTTTTTAATTGCAGAGTAGTGTTCCATTGTGTAAATATACCACATCATCTGAATCTCTTCCTCTGTTGAGGGACATCAGGGTTCTTTCCAGCTTCTGGTTGTTATAAATAAGGCTGGTATGAACAGAGTGGAGCATGTGCCCTTATTGCATGCAGGTAAAGCCTCTGGGTATATGCCCAAGAGTGGTGTAACAGGATCCTCTGCAAGTGTCATACACAGTTTTCTGAGGAACCAACAGACTGCTTTCCAGAGTGGTTGTACCAGCTTGCAATCCCACCAGCAGTGGAGGAGTGTTCCTCTTACTCCATATCCTCGCCAACAACTGCTGTCTCCTGTGTTTTTGATCTTAGCCATTCTGAGTGGTGTGACATGGAATCTCATGGTTGTTTTGATTTGCATTTCCCTAATGACTAAGGATGTTGAACATTTCTTTAGGTGCTTCTCAGCCATTAGATATTCTTCAGGTGAGAACTCTTTGTTTAGCTCTGTACCCCATTTTTTAATAGGGTTATTTGGTTCTCTGGAGTCTAACTTCTTGAGTTCTTTGTATATATTGGATATTAACCCTCTGTCGGATGTAGGGTTGGTAAAGATCTTTTCCCAGTTTGTTGGTTGCCGCTTTGTCCTTTTGACAGTGTCCTTTGCCTTACAGAAACTTTGTAATTTTATGAGGTTCCATTTATCGATCCATTCTTATCTCCTTGTACTAAGCTCAACTCCAAGTGGATCAAGGACCTCCATATTAAACCAGACACCTGAAACTAATAGAAAAGAAACTGGGGAAGAACATTGAGCATATGGGCACAGGGGAAAATTTCCTGAACAGAACACCAATAGCTTATGCTCTAAGATCAAGAATAGTAAAATTACAAAGTTTCTGTAAGGCAAAGGACACTGTCAAAAGGACAAAACAGCAACCAACAAATTGGGAAAACATCTTTATCAACCCTATATCCGACAAAGTGCTAATATCCAAGTTATACAAAGAACTCAAGAAGGTAGACTCCAGAGAACCAAATAACCCTATTAAAAAATGGGGTAGAGTTAAACAAAGAATTTTTACCTGAAGAATATTGAATGGCTAAGAAGCACCTAAGTAAATGTTCAACATCCTTAGTCATTAGGGAAATACAAATCAAAGCAACCCTGAGATTTCACCTCACACCTGTTAGAATGGCTAAGACCAAAACTCAGGAGACAGCAGGTGCTGGCAAGGATGTGGAGAAAGAGGAACACTCCTCCACTGATGGTGGGATTGCAAGCTGGTACAACCACTCTGGAAATCAGTCTGGCGGTTCCTCCGAAAACCGGGCATAATACTACCAGAGGACCCTGCTATACCTCTCCTGGGCATATACCCAGAGGATTCTCCAGCATGCAATAAGGACACACGCTTCACTAAGTTCATAGCAGCCTTATTTATAACAACCAGAAGCTGGAAAGAGCCCAGATGTCCCTCAACAGAGGAATGGATTCAGAAAATGTGATACATTTACACAATGGAATACTACTCAGCTATTAAAAGCAATGAATTGATGAAATTCTTAGACAAATGGATGGAACTAGAAAATATCATCCTGAGTGAGGTAACCTAATCACAAAAAACACACACACGGTATGCACTTACCGATAAGTGGATATTAGCCCAGAAGCTTGGAATACCCAAGATACAAGTCACAAACCAATTGAATCTCAAGAAGGAAGACCAAAGTATGGATACTTTGGTCCTTCTTAGAAGGGGGAACAAAACAGCCATGAGAGGAGATATATAGACAGTGTTGAGCAGAGACTGAAGGAAAGGCCATCCAGGGACTGCCTGATGTGGGGATCCACCCCATATACTGTCACCAAACCCAGATACTATTGTGGATGCCAACAAGCACTTGCTGACAGGAGCCTGATATAGCTGTCTCCTGAGAGGCTCTGTCAGTACCCAAGAAATACAGAGGTGGGTGCTCCCAGCCAACCTCTTGGACTGAGTACAAGGTCCCTAGTGGAGGAGCTAGAGAAATGACCCAAGGAGCTGTCAGGCCCAGATGAGGAAAAACATTATGAACCAACCAGTTCCCCCAGAGCTCCCAGAGACTAAACTACCAACGAAAGAGTACACATGGAGGGACCCATGGCTCCAGCTGTATATGTATCAGAGGATGGCCTTGTTGGACATCAAATGAAGGAGAAGCCCTTGGCCCTGAGAAAACTCGATGCCCCAGTATAGGGGAATGCCGGGACAGGGAAGCGGGAGTGGGTGATTTTGCAAGCAGGGGGAAGGGTGGGTGAGAGTGGTGGTGAAGGTATACGGTGTTTTCGGAGGGGAAACCAGAAAGGAAATGTAAATAAAGAAAATATCTAATAAAAAATTTAAAAATATCACTTCTTTGCTTACATTATTATTATTATTATTATTAATTTTACTTTTAGTTAGAAAAAAAGGTTCCATCTGGCATTCTGATAATTATTATCAATTATACTTTGCTTTCATTCTTCCCCAACATTTTTGCTTCCCTCTCTTGATGTTCACCCCCTTGCATGTAATTTCTTCTTTTTTTTATGTCACATATATTCCATTATTTTCTCCTTCCTTCTCTTTCTATCTGCTTCAATATTTCTTCCTTTCTTCCCACAGTGCTTTTCTACTTTCATATGAAACACACACACACACACACACACACACACACAAAACAAGAGAGAGGGGGGGAAAGAGGGAGAGGGAAGGTGATGGATATATATATATATATATATATATGAATATATGAATATATATATATATTCATACATTCATCTAACTACTTGCTTAGAATAGTTACCAATGTTAGTATACTCAAATAAAATCACCACTTTAACATGTAAAATAACAAGAACATAATATCTTTATATTTACACTGACAGTCAAATGTTATTTTTCCTTCTACCCAATTTCATAGACAAACATTATGTCCTTAAATTGCTTAAAGTATGTTTTGATATTTAAATTCTTTTTCTATATAATCTTATTTAATACTATAATTTCTATTCTTTTATTGTCTATTATAAATATTTATGCAAACAAATTTTTTAATCTTTTCACTGAAAAACTGTTCTGTTTTAAATTTTAAATTTTAAAATTTTGGTTTTATCCAATTATTTTATTCCAAGATTATTTGAGATTTTTAATATAAGATATAAATGATAAATATTATTTTTAATGTTTTTATTAGTTCTTTGAGAATTTGTTCATATACACCCCACTCTCCTAACTCCTCTGTATTCAACCAACTTTACATTCTCCCTCTCTCCCTTCTCTTTTCCTCTCCCCTCCCCTCCCCTCCCCTCTTCTTTCTTCTCCTGTACTCACCATACCCTTTCTTCTCCTTCCTCCCTCCTGTCCCCTTCCCTCCTCTCGCCTTCCCCTCCTCTCTCCTTCCCTATTCCTTTCCTCTTCCCTCCCCTTCCTCTCCTCCCCCATCCCTTTCCTCTACCATCCCCTCTCTTTTCCAGTCCTCCCCACTCCTTTTCTCCCTTGTATTTTCGGCACCCTTCCCCTTCCCTCCCCTCTCTACTCCTCCCATCTCCTTTCCTCTCCTCTCCTCTCCTGCCCTCTCCTTACCCTTCTCCTCTTCTCTCTGCCCCAATCCCTGTCTCTTCACTAAGTCCAGTCTATGCTTGCCTACTATTTTTGGTCCTGCATCTTTACCTGGAATGTGGCCTACATACTGGATGCCATAGCATTAAAAAGCAAAACAAAACAAACAACAAACAACAACAAAAACCAACTGACTTTCGTTCTCCCTAGCAGTAATTGAATGACTATATCTCCTCAGCTAGGGGTGGGATTTTATGTCCATCTCCTGTTTTCCATGATCTTTTTTTTTCTGTCTTAAAATAGCTTTGAGTATGCTATCACAAACACTGTTCATATGTGAATCTGTCCACTGCATCTGGAAAACAATGTTTTTTCTTTAAGTCATCTATAACAGTTTTTCCATCCCCTTTAGGCAGAGATAACTTAGTCTTGAGGAAAGAGGTATGATATAAATGCCTACTCTAGGACTTATCACTCTGTCTTAGTTACCTTTCAATTATTATGACTAGACACTATGACAAAGGCAACTTATGTAATGAAGTTTATTTCTGGCTTATAGTTTCAGAAGGTAAGTCTGTAAACAAACATAGCACGGAGTTTGGCAATAAGCAGGCATGAGACTAGAGAAGTAGATGAGACCTTACATCTTGAGATACAACCACCTTGCAGAGGGTGTGTGTGTGTGTGTGTGTGTGTGTGTGTGAGAGAGAGAGAGAGAGAGAGAGAGAGAGAGAGAGAGAGAGAGAGAGAGAGAGAAAGAGACAGACAGACAGACAGACAGACAGACAGACAGACAGAGACAGAGAGACAGAGGGAGAAAACTGAGACTGAGATTGGTACTGCTTTTTGAAACATCAAGTGCCCCCCCTTCCTAAGTGATTCACCTCCAACAGGCCATGCCTCTTAATCCCTCCCAGACAGTTTTATCAATGGGGACCAAGTATTAAAATATTGGAGCCTATCTGAAAAGCACTGAAAATGATATTAAGGATCAATATCCTTAATCATCAGGGAAATGGAAATCAAAACAACCCTGAGATTCCACTTCATACCAGTCAGAATAGCTAAGATCAAAACTCAGGGGACAGCAGACACTGGAGAGGATGTGAAGAAAGAGGAACACTCCTCCACTGCTAGTGTGATTGCAAGCTGGTAAAACCACACTGTAAATCAGTTTGGCAGTTCCTATGAAAATTAGACATAGTACTATCGGAGGACCCAGCTATACCACTCCTGGGCAAATACCCAGAAGATGCTACAAAATGTAATAAGGACACAGGCTCCACTATGTTCGTAGCAGCCTTATTTATAATAGCCAGAAACTGGAAAGAACCCAAATGTCCCTCAACAGAGGAATGGATACAGAAAATGTGGTACATTTACACAATGGAGTACTACTCAGCTATTAACAATGCATTCATGCAATTCTTAGGCAAATTGGTGGAACTAGAAAGTATCATCCTGAATGAGGTAACCTAATCACAAAAGAACACACATGGTATGCACTCACTGATATTAGCCCAAAAGCTCAGAATACCCAAGATACAATTCACAGAACACATGAAGCTCAAGAAGAAGGAAGACCAAAGTGTGGATACTTCAGGCCTTCTTAGAAGGGGGAATCAAAATACCCGTGGGAGTGGATTCAGAGACAAAGTGTGGAGCAGAGACTGAAGGAAAGGCCATTTAGAGATTGTCTCATTGGGGGATCCATCCCATATACAGTCACCAAACCCAGACACTATTGCAAATTCCAACAAATGCTAGCTGACAGGAGCCTGATATAGCTGTCTCCTGAGAGGCTCTGCCAGAGCCTGAAAAATACAGAAGTTGATGCTCACAGCCAATCAATGGACTAAGCATAGAGTCTCCAATGGAGGAGCTAGAGAAAGGACCCAAGGAGCTGAAGGGCTTTGCAGCCCCATAGGAGGAACAACAATATGAACCAACCAGTACCACCAGAGCTCCCAGGAACTCATCCACCAACCACAGAGTATATATTGAGGGACCCATTGCTCCAGCTGCATATGTAGCAGAGGATGGCTTTTTCAGACATCAATGAAAGGAGAGGCCATTGGTCCTGTGAAGGCTCGATGCCCCAGTGTAGGAGAATGCCATGTCAGGAAAGTGGGAGTGGGTGGTTGGTGAGCAGGGGGAGGGGATGGAATAGGGGGCTTTTGGAGGGGAAAGGGAATAACATTTGAAATGTAAATAAAGCATATATCTAATTTGAAAAAACCATTAGAGCCTATGAGGTTCATTTATACTCAAATTACCACACTCTGAATTCTCTTATTTTCTACATATTGATGATGAGTTGTGGATCTCTGTGTTAATGACCCTCTACTGCTTTTCTGATAAGTATTGAAAGTTGTAGTGATCTATGGGTACAGCAACAACTCATGAGAAGTTGCTTTAATGCTATGTTAATTTACAAAATAATAGTAGGTTTTGCAGGGAGCATATGAAATTCTGAGTGAATGTTTTGCTGACATGATCAGAGCATTGGCAAGGATCCCAATGCCTTAAATCATGGAAACGGCAAGACTTTCTCTAGGTCTAAATAGAGATGATGGTGGATAGTTGACCTTTAACTAAAACCAGTATGTGCAGGAAATATTAACTGCAACTTCCTGGTCCTCAATAGTAACATTATATACAGAAACTCTCAGCTCTAGCTTCTACAATTGGAAGATTGCAGCCTGAGATAGCTCCCCTACAGAGACTTCCTACTGAGGTTAGCTAACTGCCTCCTCTTCATTCATGATGCACATAATAAATGAACTGAGTCTCAGAACCTATCAGCTGCATCTCCATCACAGCATATAACCCATCAAATTGCAACTTCTATACCTACGTCTGCTGTTTCCTTGTCTATTGCCCCAGTTAGGTCAATCCCTAAACTGCACAGGTTGCAGCAGGTGTTTTCCTAGGGCCAATGACCTTTCTACCCACAGGATTTTATTCTCTTTTGAGTGTCAGGTATAGGTTGAATCTCACTCTTTTTAAAACATGGTTAACTCTTATAACATCCCATGCCACTATTGCACCAGAATATATGTCTTCCAAGGCAGGTTAAATAACAGCTTTCAGAGCTCACAACTTGGTGAAGTTGATGATAACTTTTCCTCTTCCAGTAACATCCATATTGTTCATCACTATGAAACTAGCTGGTAGAGATTAAGCCTCCAGTTGAAGAACAGCTAGATCTCCGTGTCCTGTGATTCAAGTATATGGCATCTTAAGCAATAGAGTCTTGCTATCAAATTCTAGAGAGCAATCAATAGCACTAGTGTTGGTCTGTGATTTGGGGGGAAGTCTATGAAATTCCATTGGTCAGAAATTCAAAAATAGGCAGGGTACTGGAATTTTTTTCATATTGTATTATGGCTACTTGAGGAATTTTATCCCATTATAGAGTAACTCAATTTACATTTTAAAGTATGGATATGTATATATTTTGGTAGGTTCCCATACGGCTTTTATTGTTAGTCATCTCCACATTTTCTTCTCTACCCTAGTCTAATATCCCCCATTCTGTTTAACCCTTACTCTCCATTCCATTTCATGTATTTATAACATAACATATCTTATTTCAACTTCCTTGAAAAATTATCTCCTACCTTTTACAGGTGGCCCCTATGAGCATTCCAAATGATCAACTCATATCTGAAACTTCAAAAACTAACATCTACATATTAGAGAAAATATTCCACATTTATCTTTCTGAACCTGGATTATCTCATTCAGAACAATGAATTCCAGAACTATCTGGTTATCTAAAAATTTCATAATTTGTTTTATGAGCTGAATAATAATCCATTGAATAAGTGTACAACATTTTCATTATCTATTCCTCAGTTGATGAACATCTAGGCTGTTTCCATTTTCTGATTATTATTAATAGCATGTAAATGAACACAAGAGAGAAAGTATCTCTGTAGTGGGATAATAATCCTTTAGAAGTGTATCCAAAAGTGGTATAGCTGGATGCTGTGGTAGATCTAATTTTAGCTTTTTTGAGGAAACTCCATATTTGTTTCCTTTGTGTCTGAACCAGTATGCTGTCACACCAGTAAAAACTGTTGCTCATTTCTAAAATTCTATCCAGAATGCTATCATTTGCTTCCCCTAATTTTGGCCATTATGACTTAGATAAGATGGAACATCAAAGTAATTTGAATGCCAAGACTATTTAACATTTTAAAACTATTTCTTGCTATTTGTGCTCATTTTTTGAGAACTCAGTTTAGTTCCATTGGTTTGTTTTTTTTATTTGTGGGAGTGTGTGTGGTTATATTCTAGATATTGTACATATATATATATATATATATATATATATATATATATACACTCTGGGCTATATCTTCTCTAATAATGTACTTTATTTTACTGTAATATTTAAGTTTCACAAAGTTCTTTTTATTCATTGCAGGTCTTAATGCCTAAGAGTATCTAGGTTTTGCTTAAAAAGTCTTTTCCCATATCACTAATTTCAAGAATATTCTGTATTTTGTCCTCTACCCGATTCAGACTAACAGGCTTCATGCTGATCCATTCGTAGTTGGGTTTTGTGCTGAGTAAGCAATATAAATGTACCTTCATTCTTCTAGATGTAACTATTTAATTTGGCCAGCACAGTTTCTTGAAGTTGCTGTCCTTTTTTCACTGTGTATTTTTGACCTCTTTGACAGCAATCCAGATGGGTTTAGCTGCCTGAACTTACATATTTATTTTCATTTCCATTGTATTGGTTAGCCAGACCATGTTTTGATGCAAGCTCTGTGATCTATTATAGCTCTTTGATGAAGGGTGAGAGTGATATTTAATGGAGGGCAAGGATAAATATTTATATTTTAGTTAAAGATTATGTTGATTTAGTCAAGAGCTGGTTATAGATTCTCTTCCAAGTTCTAAATTTTCAAATTTTCAGATTAGTGAGTTTTTGTATTTTCTTGAATTCTTCTGAATACTTCTATCTCTTCATTAAGCTTGGACTTCAAATCTTGAATTATCTTTTTCATTTCAATCAGCCACATATTTGTGTTTGTTTTGATATCAGCAGGGAATTTATTATTAACCTGCTTTGAGTTCATTGAGTTCTTTTTTTCTTTGAAAAAGTTTATTACTGCTTTTTCAAATTCTGTGTCCTTGGGTTCTTTAAGGAACCTTTCTGTAAGACTAGAAGTTTGAGGGTAGACACACTGCCTTGGCTTGGCTTTTTACATGATTTGTGTTTACTGAGATGTGACCTAGACATGTGGACTTCTTTCATTGGTTGTGTGTTTGTGTGATTTGGAAATCTAGCCTGATTGGCATAGTGTAAGAGTAGTGTAGCTATAGCTAGGCTGGGGACCACTGGTGCGTACACTGTCCATGTGAACCTAGTTCCAAGAGTATGGAAATGGGAGGGGCTGAATGGTGGTTAAAGGAGTCCAACCCTTCATGCTGTAGCACAAGTCTGGTGAGTGATGAGGAAGTGAGGAAGAGGTGGCGACCAGAAACTCACCAGTCAAAGGTAATATGCAAGCTGCTCTTCTGTAGTAAGAACTGCAAGGCTCATTGATGTTTTAAATATTTCTTCATAAGTCTTATCTTATGGTAGAACCATAAATGTGAAAAGTGTAAGTACTTTTTATAGGCTTTATGATCTTCTTGTCTATCTCCTGAAATTTGCTACTGGTCCTAGAAGCATATTGTTTTAAATGAGACTTTTATTTTTGAGTAAGTATTCCACATGCTTTCGTTGGCTATCTTTCATGTGGGCAACATATTTTCCTGGGCCCCACATCTTTAATTTACCCCTTCTGATTCTGCTAGTTTGATATTGGCAGGTTGTGCTGTTGGTAAGAGAGGTCCCTCATGGAACTCTTCATTACAGTTCACCATGATGTCTACGGCTGGAAGACTGGTTGTAGGTCATTTGTGTCCAGTCGTTTTTTGGTACAAGTTCTGATGGAGCATGAGTTGGAGGTAGAACATATTGAGTGGAACAAAAACATAAGCATTAGTCTTCTCCACGTTCTCTTCTCTCCTACACGTAGCATTACATCTTCTCCCATTCCAGAAGCGCAATTCCCTTAGTTCAGTAACTTTCCATCAATAAGCACACCTCAGCTTTTCCTCAACAGTGTTTCTTTTTACTGCTTAGTCTATTTGTATAAAAATCTTTTATTTTTCCCAACAAGCACCCCATACAAAATCACATAAAACTTCACATAAGAATTATTATAAAACTTTGTAATGAATTATATTTTCAATTATCTTGTTTCAACTAGGAAAATTATACAAACTTGCCTGTGAGGAAAGGCTTCTACTCTGAAATAAAAATAGTCAATTCTAGAAAGACCTCACATGTAGCTTCAGTGCTTAAATTCCTGGAAATGTTAGAAGTGTACTATTGCTATAAATATACTCCTCAATGCTTACAAGAAAACCATTAAAACAATAGTAGGGAAAATGAAGAAAGGAATACAGTAAACAGTTTCCTTTGGAAATGAGAAAAATAAACCTATTTTTTAAAGGATAAGAAAATAATGGATGGTTCTGTAGTCTCCAGACATTTTCCATTAGTAGTATTTTAAAATGAATAAAATTTTCTGTCTAAAAACAAATTATAAGCCCAGCCTAGAACCTGTAAAAATAAATAATCAAGCATTCACTTACAAGTCAATGAAGAGAATAGTCTCAGATAGTAGTTGAATCAAAACAAACTCTAAGATAATTACATTAGTAATGATGTGAAAAAGTTTAAAAACTATTACTCCACAAGTTAAAAGTAAAAAAAAAAACTTTAGCATTGGTATCTGTCTAGAATTTCTAAATTTATTGCTGTGACTCACAATATAGAAAACAAAGTGCACATTTTACTATTTTATACACATCAAATTGGTTAGAATTTTTTCAAAATCTCACTTGGGGGAGGAATAAAATGAATGACATGCTGAGGTTTTTCCTGAAGAATCTGCTTTGTAAGAGATGTTTGAACATTGTTATATTTTGGTATTATATTTTATTTACAGTACATGTTTACAGTACTCATCTACAGTGAGTATAATCTCACTACCAGCTAGAACTTTTAAAAAGCCACTTATTAAAATTCTATACCATCTAATGGGTTTGTTTAGTGTGTGTGTGTGTGTGAGAGAGAGAGAGAGAGAGAGAGAGAGACAGACAGACAGACAGAGAGAGACAGAGAGAGAAAGACAGAGAGAGAGAGAGACAGAGGGGGGGAAATCATCATGTTCCACTTTTGAAAAATGGAATAATGGAACATATTCTATTTTTAGTTCTTTTATTCATTTTGTCAGGCTTTTAAGAGCAAGAAAGAAAAACAGGCATTTTTTTTTCTCTACAGACTTAAGCATTGCTGATTGCCTTTTAAATCTGGAAATATTTAAGGCTGAATGATAAGACTCAGTGTATTCTGCACAAAAGGCAGATAGATTCAGGCACCTTACTTGAATCATTAATATTATATAATAAAAATATAAAATTATTTGGACTTTTAAGGTAACATGAATTAGTGGGAGCCCTTCTACTTATTTATCTGTTGTTTAGATAACACTCTGAAGCATTTAAATAATTGTAAAAAGAACAATATAAGTAAGACTCAAAAGTCTGACTGAAAGTACAATGGGAAATTGTCTTTCAATGGGAAATTCTGCTCAGAAACGTTCAGAACCATCAATGGCTTTTCATGACAGACACAAACACCTCCAAGAACAGGTTATTTCTTCAGGTTGGAGTGTGATAGTTTACAAGTGACATTAACAAAGACAAACTTGCTTCAATTAGATAGTGTTAATTAGTGCTTCTTATATAATTATCAGCATCTGGTCTGTTTTTCACCTGCTTTTGTTTTGCTGATAATTTCAATCTCCATTTAGGTTAAGTTAGCAAGTAAGCTTCAATGTAGGAAAAATGTCAGATAACGTGTCTGCTGCTTAAGTTTAATATCAAAATGAAATGATAATTGATGAACAGAATTTGATAATAGTAAGGAGAAATCAGAATAATTAGTATCAGAAAAAATAACACAAACATAATGACATCTAATAGGCCAAGATTTCCAGGAGTTTGAACAAAGGTCTGAACATTGTTCCTATGGTCCATACAATTATTATAACCTATCTGATTAGATACCAATATATAACAGTTCTGAGAAAGTAAATACATTGATGTAATTATCTAGTTAGTTAAAAATTCAGGCACATAGCACCCAAGATGCTACCTGTGTTCCTAGATTATTCTACACTCAGGCACCTAGCAGTAGCACTATGTAGACTCAGTGGATTTTTAAAAAGAACACGGGCATTTGAGAGGGAAAAGTGAACCGAGCAGTAGAAGATGATTTTAAGGGGAAACAATGGGAAATGAATTTGATCAAAACACTTTATATACATGTATATAATTATCAAATAATAAAAAACTTAATATAAGATTTTATTTACAGTAAAGAATTAATTTGAAATAGGTTTTTGTTTTAATGGTTATTGGTTGGAAAATTTTCTGATATGTCCATTAACTTCTACCTCAGTAACTGGAAGATAAGCATGTTATGGACATTGAAGGACAATCACTGTCTCTGAGTCATTCTCTACAGTATTTTGGAGTTTTCCAGAAATATGGAAGTGATGGAAAGATCTAAATGGATGATAGCAGTAACTCCCCCAATTCCAGTGAATCTTCTCCTATATTCTACACTGTGTAGATGCTTGCATAAGATTCTCATATGAATGAAGTTGTTCTTGAACTTGAAGAACTGTTTGTCTATATGGTAATCAGAAGGACACAAATAATACAATGTGTCATAATAGCTAATATATTATTTTGATGAAAAAATCCCACACCGGTTTTCCTTATTTGAATCTTTGTGGGGTGGTGAGCTGTGATAGGCAGCCTGGTCCCTGGTTGAGCACAGGCTTAAAATTCCGGTTACCCCTTGGGCCCCTGACTCCTATCACATAGCTACTACTTCCCACAATCCCCCACAGAGAGGTCTGTGGCTACCAGTCATGTAGGAGCAGCACCAAGCTCTCCCACATGCAGATGAGGTATCTCCAAGCTCTCATACCAAGCCAATGAGAAGTACTTGCTGTTAGACACTGACACACCCCAAAACTGTATATAAGAATCCTACCCAGAAGGAATAAAGGCATGAGAACTACTCTGTCATCTGAAAGCTTCTGTCATAAGAACTATAACACTTGGGAAAAGGTCTGCTCTCCTGAAAAACCACCTGAAACCCCCCCCCCACACACACACACACACATACACACTCCTCGCTGGTTAGTCCGCCTCTCAGCCTCTCATAGGCCCAGTCCAGTCTGACTCTGCAGAGCAATGTGGAGCAATGGCAAAAACTGAGGTGGAGCCAGCTGTAGTAGCTGAGGCAGCAGAGATGACTCCCCCTTCCTGCTCATGCTCTCTCCCCTTTGCCTGAACCCTTGTACCTGGCCAGGCCAGAGATCTCTGTGGAAAGCTTCCAGCACACAGGCCCACAAATCTTTAGTTGATTAATGCTCAATAGATACGTATTAAACTCTAAAATAACAATACTTATAACTTCATAAACTATTACTCTGAAAGAACTTCAGGACAGATAAGGCAAGGCTAGATCACTAGGAGGACCTAAACCAAGCAGTACATGCATGGTAGGAGAAGTTTGAGAATCATACAGTATTTCAATGCAAGGGTGAAAGAAAACTTAATAGTGAACATTCTTAAAGGACCAAGATGCCTCTACTGAATAGAAATTATTGAGGAGATCTGAAAATGTCAGGCAATCTTTGACAGACTCCCCGTGTATTCCAAAGTGAAGTTGAGCACAAGAAAAATCAGTATTAGAGCTAGGGAAATCAGACCTTATGAAATATCCACCTTAGGGTTTGAGAAGTTCTCAGTAACTCCTACTTTCACTTCTTACCCTGTAAATGCTAGAGATTTACTCTTTGCAAAGTTGTCAAAATACTACTTGAAAAAAGAAATAAGATCTGTTAATAAGAATAGATAAATGTTTGGCTCCCCTCTAGGGCTTGTGGTCTATCTAGTCACAAGTCCTTAGCTCTAATGATAGTACCAGGTATGGGTTTGATCTTATGGCTTGGTCCTTAAGTCCAATCAGCAAATGTTTGGTTATCCTATAACATTCATGTCACTATTACAGAGTGGTTGGTACTGTAACTCCCAAGATTCACTGTTGGGTAAGATTTATGACTATTTGTCTGTTCTGGCAACATGCATAGCATTTCCAAGCTTATGAAAGCTACCAGTAGGGATGAAGCTTCTAGATCAGTATGAGCTTGATATCTCCACGTTCTATGGCTAAAGTATATCATATCTTCATCAACATGGTCTTACTATCAAGTTCTTGAACACCATCAGGAGTTTCTTTCTTTGTTTTACCTATACTCTGAAAATTTATTCCATGGAAGTTAACTTCTTTTTTTTTTTGAGATTGTAATATGATTATATAATTTCTCTTTCTCAGTCCTTCCATTAATCCCCACTCCTGCTCTTTTTCAAATCCATGCACACACACACACACACACACACACACACACACACACACACACACACTTCTGCTAAGTCTGTATAATGTTACTTGTGTATATGTTTCCGTGGCTACCCAAGTAGCATTGGGTAACCCATTGGTGTGCTATTCCTTGGGAAGGACTATTTCTCCTGATTTCAGTATCATTTTATGGCTTGTCGTTCTTTGTTTAGAATCGAGGCTTTGTGAGATTTCCCTACTCCATGTTAATATGCCATTGTCAGCATATCTTGTTCAGGTCTTAGATAGGTAGTCATGTTGGTGATATTTGATAGGTATAGATATGTCAGGCATGTTAGGTATAGATTCTGACATTTCTCCCAACCAGTTTCTACAAATGCTCCCAAGTCAGCAGCACATATACATGCTGGGTACATTTCTCTATCCATCCAAGTACGTTGATAGACTTCTCTCATCAGCTTGTAAAACCGAGGACCTAAGAGACAAGAAGCAAGCAAAATGAGATCCAGATGATTTTTTATGTCATTCAAATGTGTGAATGCTAAAGATTTAAGATTTCTGACATCTTCACTGATACAAGGTATCATTGCCCTCTCTTGGTAGGGAGCTAAAAATAAGTATATACTGTATACAGTTTCTTTCTGTGCTTTCACTTTGGTGCCTGGTTGCATTGACTTACTTCTTCTAGGAACAGTATTCCTTAAGTCCCTTGTTGCTAACTTCTATGCCAACTACTCTGTCTCCCACTGTAGCCATGCTTACTTATCTCGGGTACTGTACATCAAAATGGGTGGCTATACTCCTACTGTTCCATGTTTGTCCCCACTGCCATGTGATATATTCCGTGTATTTCCTAAAGCAGAACTATACTACTACAACTGGGTATTGATGGAAAGATAGAAATTTCCCTTCAAATATAAAGCTCTGGCACATAGAAGCCAGAATAAGTGTCCCTTTCTTTATGTATTTTCTCTCAATTATTTTTCATCCTTAGAGGAAGAAAATTAATGTCATATACAAAGGAACCAACTATTCTTTCACTCGGTTAAAAAGGGTAGGAGGAGAATAATCCTTGAAGGCAACTTGTGTGTTCAAACTACTGGTCAGGAAAATTAGTCTCTTCTGACTGAAGTAATGCTGAAATTGGTGGCAACATGCTACCCGAATTTACAGTTATCTTTTGGGATATAATTTTTAAATTTTAAGCAAAGTATATACTGCAACAGATTCACAGGTAATGTGTTAATTTTGAAACTTAGTTCTAAACAATACAATGTTCCTATCCTTCCAGTTTTGATTTTTTATTCCTTTTTAACTCTTATTGATTTGCTCTTCTGCTTTTCTCCATATCTGAGGTAATCATGATCCTCAAATCTTGTAAGGAGGTTAACTTACCCTTTACTTACTCTTATACAATGTCACCATGCAATTTAATCACTATGTAAAAGACTGGTAAATAACTGATGATTTAAGCTTCAACACAATTTCCAGCTAAATTAGTTTTTTAAAAAGTAAAACATCAGTCACAAGATTGATATGATATGCCCAGTTCAATGGGGACAGTACCACCCCTTGTCAAGAGGTCTTGACTGGTAAAGTAATCTGGCTGGGCATAGAAACAGAGGTCTTTAATACAAGAAAAGAGGCAAATAAATCTCTTTGAGTTGGAACTCAACCTGATCTACATAGAGAAGTCAGGTAGGGCTACATGGTGACATAGAGATACCTTGTCTCACACAAATGAAGTTGGCTGAGCAAGCCATGGGGAGCAAGCCAATAAGAATATCTCTCCATAGTCTCTGCTTCACTTTCTGCCTCTAGGTCCTGCCTTGAGTTCCTGCTCTGACATACCTTCGTAACAGAGTGTGACCTTTTCTCCCCTAAGTTGGTTTGGTCATAGTGTTTTATCACAGCAATAGAAACCCTAGGACATGTAATTGGCATTATGAAACACCTTGGCATAAGAGTGCAATTCCAGATAGGAGATGCACCTGACAGGAAGGCTAATGAAAAGGAAGTTATTTACCTGGGTTTTTTATTTATTTGTTTTTGTTTTCCTCAGTTCTTACTTGAAAGAATAACTTTCTTTTCCTCATTTCTATGTCAACTTTGAATACAAGTTTTAAGCATGCTTACCCTGACACTGAACAAATGCCAAAACTGAATTGAAGAAAATAATTTAAAAAAATTCATGAATACAACTAAAATGAGAGACACTGAGCTTGAAGTGCCATAAGAGTAGATCAAATAGCTAATAAACAAAAGAGAAGCTAGACATATTTAAGTGATATTCTATGAGAATATTAAAATTGTCAAGAAACTAATTAAAGTAATGAGTTATCCATTTAATAGTTGTTAGTCAAATTAAACAGTGAAACAAAATATTATTTAAAACTACAATTCAAGAAGAAGCAAATAGAATTTATTTCATTGAAAGATCATCTCATTTGTCATGGAATGAAAATATATCAAGACACTAAATGGGAATATTTGGTTTTGGAAATCAGAGCTGTAACCCCACTGCTACACATATGTACACATATATAAATTAACTAAGAAAATGAAATTTCTTATTTTCTCAAAATTCTCAATAACAAACTTTAAAACTATAAAACAACAAAACAATATTGCTGAAGTCCTGGAAAAAATAAATGTGAATCAATGTTTTTATACTTGGTGAAAGCCTTTTGTTATAAATGCTACAAAGATCAAATACATAAAAAAAAATCACATCCATGAAATTTTCCTGAAAACTTTCTCAGACAGAATTTCATCGAACTGTGATTTCTGGAGTAGCTGTGTATTTATGCGTAACTAATGCCTGAATGATGGTGGCAAAGATGGTCAAAAACAGTTCTCACAGTATAGTATCTGATGTTGCACAATTAACACAACAATCTGAAAACAGGGAAAGGGTTAGAGTAAATGAGAAGAAAATATACTTGCTAATTGAATCACTGGTGTTGGAAGTGAAAGATACTTAAATAGATTAATGAAGATCTTGAAGATCAAAAACATTTAAATTTACAAATATCAACACTAGAATTGTACTTATTACTGATAAGAAAAGTAGGCTACTTATTTACCCTAATAGTGAGAGAAAACTTTTAAAAATAAAGTTAAAGTATTATAAAAAAGTTATTAGTATAAAAATAACCATCATAAAAAGATCATCTGCCCAAGTAATAAGAGAAATACAGGGCAAAAGAGCAGAACAAATAGCAACAATTGTGGATGATATTATGAAATGTGTTATTATAAGATCAAGACCAAATGCACTAATTCTGTGAATATATAATAGCAAACTTAGCTAACATAGTAAAAAGACATCCAGATGGTTAAAAAAGCAAAATTTAACATTATGATCTATGCAAAAGGCTTATCTAAAGTGAACTGAAAAGGGTAAAAGATGAAAGGATGAACAAAAATATACTAAGCAAGGGCAAGTAAGAAGAAATCAGGGGCCATGATTTTGATCTCAAGCAAGGTTAAATTCAGGCCAGAATTAGACAATATAAAGTAGGACACTCTATGATGAGAAAGACTACAATTCACAGTGAAGATATTAGTACCTATTCACCAAATACCAGTGGCAACTTTTACAAAGCAGAGACTATGAGATGAAAGAATAAATAGATACTAAATCCAGGCAAGCTGAGCTCATTTATCTCAGATCTAGATAGAACAAGAAGATGAATGTTAGCAAGGTTATGAAAACCCATGCACTAGAGTCTGTAAGTACAGAGCAGTTTACTTGAGAATATGCCTTGTTTTCTCCTGATCATGAACATGTATGAATATGAACACTGTGTGTTGACAGCTTATAAACTATTCACACATAGAAACACAAATAGCACTAACAGACTACAATGTGATAAATCTTCCATCAGTACTACTAATAAAAAAAATACCATTTTCATCAGAAAGACTTCATTTTTCTAAATTCCTGATTCAAAAGAATAATATGCCTGTAAAAATCTCCAAGTTTATAATAAAGAATAATAATCAATTGGTTTAAAATTACATTATCATAAAAAAGATGAGCTCGTGTTTGGGAAAAAATTCTTGTATTTGGGAAAATCTTCCAAAATAAGCTGCCTTAATAATTGAAGAACAAGAAACAACTTTTCATGATAAGCACAAACCAAAGGGATTCATAACCACTATGCAAGTACTACAGAAGGTACTTGAAGAAATCTTATGAACTAGAAAGAAGGATAAATACATTCATGAGGCCAGGAAATACACTTTGCTAATATAGTAAACAAGCATATGAAGATTAGGCAAATAGCAAAACTGACAAAAACAACGAAATAACAAGAATGAATATAAACATTCCAATAATAACCCTGAATTCTGTCTCAATTCCCCAGTAAAAAGACACAGAGTAGCATATTAGATTAAAAACAAAATACAACACAACCCCGAGGACCTATCTATTTGTTGCATACAAGAAAATAAAACCATCTCATTTGTAAATACAAACACAGCCTTAGGGTAAAAGGCTGAGAAAAGTTAATCCAAATTAATGGAAATTGACAGCAAGTAGGCATAGCAATTCTAATTTCTGGCAAAATAAATCTTAAACCAAAATTAGTCAAAAGAGATTAAAATAAAATCACCACTGCATATTAAATGAACAATCCACCAAGAGACTATTAAAATTCTAAACATGTATACAAATTCTATAATACAAATTCTGTGTGTAAAGACAGAATATATAACAGTGGGTTGTTTCACACACACACACACACACACACACACACACACACACATACACAGACACTCACACAACACAATAAGGAAACATCAGATTCTAATGATACTATATATCAAATGGCCTTAATAGACATCTACAGACTACTTTATCTAAACACTGCAGAATACATCTCAACAGCACATGCACATGTATTGTACAGTGTGTTTTGATATATTCCATCTACTCCCTAGACTACTTCAAAATCTAACCCCTTTTCCTACCCACCCAAATTTGTATTTCTGTTAATTTTATAGCCTTCAAACCCAATTAATTCTTCCTATGTGTTCTTGAATGGATGACCTTCCAGTGGTAAAAGGTTGACTTACCAGAGGCTGCATTTAAAAGAAAACTGACACTCTTCCTCCAAGTGGCTATCACTTTGTCAATAGCTTCTCAACTGTGAAGTGAGACTTTCTGTCTACTTTACCACTCCATGTTGAGCTAAAATATAATGTTCACATACTGTCACAACTGCTATGAATTCACGTGTGCAGATATCCTGTTGTGTCTAGAAGATACTGGTTTGTTTTGATTTGTTTTGTTTTGTAGTCATCAAGTAAGTGCCTCTGTCTCTTAACTCCTTCTGTCTCCTCTTCCATAATGATCCCTACCCTTGGCATAAAGGGGAGTGAAATATATGTCCTATTGTAGACTGAGCATTCCACTGTTTTAATCTCTGAACTTTGACCAATTGTGCTTCTCTATGTTAATAACCATTTACTGCAAATAGAAATGTCTCTGGTGAAGGTTGAAAAATGCATTAGTCTAACTATTAAAAAACAATAAATCAGTAGGAGTCAAACTATGTCCCTTCAGCAAGATAATAGTTGTATGTTCTCCCTTAGGGCCAATGACCTGTCTAGCCACAGCTTCTTGGCCTAATAATAGTACCAGATATGGGCTTTATCTTGTGAAGAGGACCTAAGTCTAAAGAAAAAGTGGTTGGTTACACCATTGATGTCCAGGCCATTAGTGTAGAAGTTACATGTCTTCCCCAGGCCAGTCACTACTGTAGTTCAAAGGGTTTAAAGCTGGAAAAGACTGATGAGTACTTTACTCCTCTGGTAGTATGCATAGTAGTTGTCTACAAGATAACTGAGAGATAGCAAGTAGTGTATAGATTAGTACTACCTTGATGCCTTCAAGGTCTATGACTCAAGCATGCGATGTCTTCTCTTACTTTCATTTTCCAGAGGATAAGCAAGAACACTGGCAATAGCCTTTAATATATGGGGATCTAAGAATCTAACCCACCAAAAGATTCAAAATATGTAACCCATTCCTGCTGTCTTTTAGAGGCCTTGTCATTCCATTAGGGTAACTATTTTAACTGTGTGTGTGTGTGTGTGTGTGTGTGTGTGTGTGTGTGAGAGAGAGAGAGAGAGAGAGAGAGAGAGAGAGAGAGAGAGAGAGAGAGAGAGAGAGAGAGAGAGAGACTCAAGTAGTAAGTAGGATTATACAATATTTTTGAAAGGTCTTTAGTATGACTGATCCCTACTAGTATTCCCTTCTCTTACCCTACCCTCCCATTCCCCGCCATAATTAATCATTTCTGCTCTATTTAACCCATTATAGTACTGCATTCTATCTCCCCTCTCTTGAAAGTCTCCCCACTTTTGCCCTTCACTAGTGCCAAGACCTCTGTATTATTCTAAATGAAACATACATATCTGAAGATTCAAGATTCAAAGCTAACATCCACAAGAGAAAGAAACATATGACCTTTGTCTTCCTGGGTCTGGATTAACTCACTCTGAATAATTGTTTCCAGCTCCGTCCATATATCTGTGACTCTCATAATTTTTGTTTTTCTTTATAGCTGGATAATATGTCATGTGTAAATATATTGCATTTTCATAATCCAGTCATCGGTTGTAAGACATCTAAATTGTTTCTATTTTCTAGTTATTGTGAATAATGGTAGGAATGAACATAGATGAGCAGGTATCTCTAGAGTCAGATATAGAATTATTTGGGTATATGTCTGGAAGTTGTATCATATGGTAGATATATTTATAACTTTTGATAAACCTCTATCCCAGTGGTTCTTAACCTTCAAATGCTTGTTAGGAAGTTAACCTATCTCTTACTCCAACTTTCCCATCAGTAACTTTCTGGGTGTCAAGTCTTGTGTTAAGGTCCTCAATTAATTCGGAGTTAAGTTTCATGAAGGGTAAAAGATGAAGATTGAGTTTATTCTTCTACAAGAATCTATTCAATTTGATGAGCACTATGTATTTAAGATGATGAGTCTTTTCTCCAGTGTTTATTATTGGCCTATTTGTCAAAAATAGGGTGTCTGTAGGAATGTGTGTTTATCTGTAGGTCTTCAAACCTATTTCATTGACCAATGAATGTTTTTATGCCAGGACCATGCTGTTTCTAGTTTGTAGAAAATTTTGAAATTTGTGCTAATGAACCATCAGCAGCTCTTATATTGGTCAGACTTGCTGTGGTTTTCCTAGGTCTGTTTTACTCCTATATAAAAGTTAAGATTATGATTTTTTTCAGTATCTATAAAGCTTTACATTGGAATTGTATAGGGATTAGCATTGAATCTATAGATTTCTTGTGGCTATTTTCACAGAATTAATCCTGACAATTGAGCATTTGATCTATGTCTTAAAGTATTCATTGTTTCATTCACTATTTTGGCTATGTTTGTTTTAAGATATTTTCCAGGTTATTATAGACATTAAGATATATTTTAACAAATACAAGAAGTGACATGATTTCTTATGTCATAACTGCTAGTGAAAAGTAATGAAACTAGATTTCAACAGCAAAAGAAAATATATAACATGAATGAATTGAGAGGAGAGATTAAACAGTTCTGTGTTGAATGAGGAATGGGCTGGTAAAGAGGGTCAGAAGAGAATTCAGATTAAACCACTTAATGAATTTGAAAATAGACTCTGCCAGATTCTTTAAAATACAATGAAAGCTGTTGAAAAGGAGGAGTTCTGTTTTGCAAAGCCACAAGCCTAGTTTCAGAGCTTCCTGTAATTCCTCTTTGTGAGCCACCTTTGACAGGTAAGTCACTTCTTCCCTTTCTTTTTCCATCCATCTCTTAAACCTGTTCTGTGACTATCTCCATACACCTATGTTCATACTCATTTTGGAATTCCAATCCATATTGGAAGCCATCTTTGCCTGGTTCAATTAAATAGCTCATCTTCCAGATTCACTGGTCCAATCCATAAAAAGCCAGATTATCACATTAAGTATACCACCAAAAGAAAAAATCATCTATATTCCCAGACCAAATCACTAAAAAAACAAAGGCAACATGAATACCCAAACAGCAAATGTCACATCAAACCCACTAGGTTTACAGATGTGGAGTCTATATGGATGAGCCCAAGACAAACTTTATCAAAGAATTCAAGAAACTACAAGCAAAACATAAACACATCACTGAAGTACAAGAGGAGAACAATAAGTGCTTGAGAGATGTCCAAGAAAATTATGAAATAAGGAAGATGCTTCAGGATTTGAAAAAGGAATTCAACAAAAAGAAACATTAATGTAAATACAACTGAAATGAAGATGGGTCTCTTCTGGTCTCTTTGGCCTTGTTGGTAGAAGCAAGATGACAAAAGGAATGTTATCCTTTGCAAAGCATTGAAATTACACATTGTGCCACCACTGAGGCTCTAAGTCCTACCACCTTCAGAAGTTGACCCATGGCAAATGTGCCTCCCTGACAAGTGCAAGAGAGAGTATAACTGGAGTGCCAAGGCTAAGGGATGAAACACCACAGGGACTGGGTGGATAAGGCACCTAAAGATTTTCTATCACAGATTTAGACTTGGATTCCATGAAAGAAAATCACCTAAACACAAGAGGTCAGCTGTTGCAGCATCCAGTTCATCATGAGGATTTCAATCAATCTTAAAATAAATGTTCTGGTTTCGAAAGAAAGAAAGAAAGAAAAAAAGAAAGAAAGAAAAAAAGAAAGAAAGAAAGAAAGAAAGAGAGAGAGAAAGAAGTGGAAATGATATGAAAAAACAAAATACTCAAGGGAAAGTTTTACAAGTGGTATGAAATAGGAAGTAGAATATCAGGATGTGAAGATACAATAGAGGATCAAGACAATATATATATACAAAACAAAATGAAACAAAAGCCCCCAAAATTTTAAAGGCATAAAAAAGGAAGGAACATGTAGGAAATGTGAAGCACTATCAAAAGAACAAATCTTCAAATTATCACCATAGCTGAATAATAAAAATGTAAGGTCAATGCCATAAATCAAATCTTTACCTTCCTCTAAACTAAGGAAAGACGTACCCCACAGATATAGGAAGCACACAGAACACCAGCTAGACAAGACCAGAAAGGAAACACTCTGTGGCATATCATAGTTAAAACACTAAATATACAAAAGAAAAATGTTGACTACTGCAAGAGAAAAGGCATAAGTCATATATAAAGGGAAACCTATCAGAATATCATAAAAGGCATACTAGTGCAATTAAAAACAGAGAGCAACACAAACTAACAGGTGATTTCCACCCTCCACTTCCTCCAGTAGATAGGTCATTTGAACAAAAAATAAGCAGGGCTTTTTCTGAGGCAGCTGCTGAAGATAGAGGAGATGCATGTTCTAATGTCACACGACTGAGGCCATTTTATTGGCCTTATAGTAGCCACTGTGGCCAAACAGGTCCTGCTGGGCCAGAAGGTTACAGTCGTGTTCTGAGAGCCACACCAGGAATTTCTTTTTCTTTTTTTCTTTTTGTATTTTCTATATTCTTTATTTACATCCCAAATGATTTCTACAGAAGTAAGTTAAAATGCTTGGCATTTCTGTAATAGCAGATGATACCAACCCTTCCTGAGGCCCCCTACCGTTTCCTGAGTGAACTGCACCTTCTGAATGCACAGCATGCCACAGGGCAGTTGATGGGATCCCTCCACCCTATCATGCAAGAAAGCCGATGGCACCATGCTGCCCACAGGTTGTACAGCTGGAGCCTACCAGAAAGTTTGATTACCTGGAGCATCTGGCTCATGAAGTAGGTTGGAAATTACAGCCATCTTGTAGTGACAACCACCCTGGGAGAAAAACAACGCCACCGTCCCTATCACACTTTTTAATAAGAGTTCTCTTTGATAGATTCTCATCTACCTTGTTACTTTTCTGGGGAGTGGGTAGGGGGTTTCACCTAAGCCTTCCATCTTCGTCTTTCTTAACTGTGCATCTGCAATTATCCATATCACTACAAAAGTAGCCTTGCTCTTTATAGTAAGGAAGAATATGCATCACAGGCTTCCACATGGTTTCTGACCACAGTGCAGAGCAAGAACAGAACCCTAAGCTCTAGTAGGACCATGGACCCAGACATGGCCCTTGGAGACTGGCTGGACAATGGACATCTATATGGTCTCAGGTGTCAATGTGGGGCATTCAATATGGCCTAGCAGCAGCATGGCCCACAAATATCAGCTTGGCTTCAGGCTGTAGCACAACACAGTCCACAGTGTCCTTCGTAGTAACATGGGTCACATATATTAACTCAACCCCTAGCTGTATCAGGACCACTGACTTCATGACCCATAGACCATGGGCCTCAACATGGTCTCAGGTGACTATGTGGGCTTCTCACATTCACACGGCCCCCAGGCAGCACAGCGCAAGGATATCACCAAGTATTCAGTCAGCAACACAGACCCCTTAAGTCCACATGAATCTCTGACATCATCAAGGCCTGGGGCAACAAACAGCATGGACCACAAACACCAGCACCGCCTCCAGTGGCGTCATGACCCACGGTGGTCCTTTAGAGAGGTCCAATCTAGTAAGTGAAACGTTCCTCATCTCCAGCCTCCATAGCTGCCCAGAGCCAGGGTGATTTAGTAGTCAGGGGTCATGAGGAAGGTAGGGGCAGAATCTGTGTCTGGTTAAGCTCCAAGCTGGTGCACACCACCCCATAGACCCTACTGGGCAATAGCAACATGTCGACCTTAGTCTTCTCTTATAACTGTCACTGGCTTCACATCTATAGTTCTGCCTCTCTCTCCACGGCACATGTACTGCTCTAATTTTATCATCCATACCTCGTCATCACACACTTGTTCATCATAGTGGCTCCTACTGCATATGCCGGAAGGAGGAGCAGCCTTGAGCCATTCGTTTTAAAGAAAAAATGTAAATAAGTATAATTTAATTATAAATTACTAAAATATAAATAAGTATATATAACATTAATTTAGCTTTCAATGTTCAGTAGCATTTGAACTTGAACCTTTTCATTGAAGATGCCATTGCCTTTATTTCAGCATATCTACTCTTACAGATTTGTGGAAACAAGGCTCTGTGCGATAAATGGACAAAGAAACACAGCCCCAATGATTTATTAAAGTTAATGTACTTATTTTATTTTGTTATGTACATGAGTGTTTTGTCTGCATGAATATATATGTGCCATTTGTGTGTCTGCTGCCATAGAGGCCAGACAAAGGTGTCAGACCCTCTGGAACTGAAGATAAACTGTTGCGGGCTACCATGTAGGTGCTAGAAATGGAACTCAGGTCTCCTGCAAGAGAAACAAGGGCTCTTAACCCCTGAGTCATCCCTCCAGTCCCTAGAGTTATTTTAACATTTACCTTTTCCATAAAATTCAGTCGTTCCTAGGAGACTTGTGAATGTATGCAACACTCTAAATTACTAAAACCGTGTCTTTCAGTTATATGTAGAATGCATTCTTTCTTCGCCAAAATATATTAATATTTCTATTTAAGAATAATTTTGGAATACAAAGGCAATTAGTTAACATTTCCATATTATTACAAGGAACATAAGGGGGCTTCATAGTTTAAAATGAGAACATGGTAAGTGACACGTGAGGTAATACTTTGATCTTCATCACTCCTATATGAATTGACCTTTTGATATCTTGACTAGCTAATTTTCCTTAAAATTTCATTGTTAGATTATCCATCCCTACTATCCTGATTGCCAGCCTCTCCCATATGGTATTTACATTTCATTTCTCTCGCAGATGTAGAAAGCAGGAGGTCCTCTGTGAGGAAGGTATCAGCTGCCTTATTGTCGATTTTTTTCTTAAATGTCTGTGACACTCTTTTAAAATATTTGGGAAAAATTTATAAAATGTAAAATAAGCAGCAACTGTATAATTTTATACAGGTTTCATAGTAAGAAATATATGGATATAGCTTTTAATTGATTTAACCTTTTTCTCTAATACTGACATATTAATAAAAATAAGCTGTCATCTAAGACTAATAGGAAAATGCATTCATGTTTACATTCACAATATAAAAAGTGTAAGTGTATACATGACATAATTGCATAATCTTACACACACACACACACACACACACACACACACACACACACTTCTTTAAAAAGTGATGTAAAACTGTAATGTCTTTTCAGAGCCCACAATAGCAAATAGATTTACTTCATACTAATCCAAGATTTTAGCTTTGTGGTGGCTTGGATTATTTTCTATTCATGTTTCTTGCCCAGTGCATTAAAAGAAAAAAAAAATCAGACTAATTTTCTCAGCCACAAAGCCTGGCCCTAGTCAACCTATTTCAGGTTGTGGAAAAGCTGAATAGGAAAGACATGAATAAAATTTTGAGCACTTTCCTAGGACTATAAAATTCCTAATAGAATACAGATTCTTTTCTTGAGGCAAGTATTCTTATGTGTAGGTGTGGTGAAATTCACATGCATAAAATGTCTGTATAATAGAGTTGTATAGAGCTCAATATGTGCATTTTAAGATGCAGTTTCGATATGGTCAAAAGTAATTCTCTCTATCATACACTCTTATTATATCTGAAACCATTATGTGCCTTGAGCACTTGGTTAATCTGTAGCTTAAGTTCTGCATCAGCCAGGTGTCCTCCTAAGGTTCACATAAAAATTGAGCCTCGTTTAAGTGTGAAATAATCCTGTTGCTTCTATCGGAAAGTGAATGACCCCAGGATTAGATCAGATAAAACACACTCAAGCTAAAGTGCATAAGGTGGATTATGCAAGAAAAGAGGATTTAGGGAAGAATGGATCCACAACTTTTTGTTAACTCAGAGAATGGCAGCTTTTGTAAGCAACATTTGTGGAAACTCAACTGGAGCTTTAGAAGCTCTGCCTTTGTTGTGTGTTTCTCTGCATACATTTGCTTTGTAGTTAGGCATGCTAACTTCGGAAGCCATGCTGGGCTGGGACTCACGCTCATTTTGCCTAATGAAAGGCTGAGGATGTACTTTTACTCATATGTTCTTATTCTGTCTCCTTTGAAGTTTATTAAGCTCTCCTGCAAGACCTGAAGTTCATTTGGTTGTTATTATCATGACCACAAATTAAGTATCTGTTCCCTGGGGAGTGATAAGCTTCAGTATAAGCTATACTTACTATAACATTTACTTAATTACTTACATACTGCTCCTTACTCTTAAGATATAAAACATAAGGCACCTATGAATGCCTATGTCTATTAAGGTACATCTTGAACTTAATGATATACTTGTGTGATTAGTAATGAACTATTGTACCTTCTCAACGTTACAAGTTTATGATAAACCTATATGCATGTACCTATTAATAGAGATAATGAGAAAGAATTAATAGTTATATAGGCAAGAATAGGCAAGAGATGATTTAAACATTATAGCAAAGTTTTCCATTAGAATTTACAGATCAAAATTCTATGCACCTTTCTGAGTGACAGTTTTTCCATTATTTTAAGGAACAGTCCAGGTATCTCCTAGGTATCATGTGGAAATGACATTAAATGCTTGTATTTGACATGCTTAGGTCTAATATCTCTAATAAATCACTTTTCAGTGGAGAGAGTAAAGTAGACTTTTTACTCTGTTGATCCTATTATATAATATAGCCACTTGGAAATTATCTGGGAGAATATTTATCAAGAAATTAAAGCCTTTCCCACTCAATAACCCTTATCTTATTAAAATACAGTTGTTTCCCTGCTATGCATTTTATTATCTGACAAATTCCTAAGTATTAGATATCAGTATTAGATAACAGAAAGTACTTCTCAAATATGGTCTTTTAACTGTGTTTAATAATATTATAGTTGAAAGATGTAATAAAGTAGATATTTCCAAAAATACAGGCAGTGATTGAGATCTGTATATACAAACTATTTCTTAAGAAAAATTTTGTAGTACTAGTGATTGAACCTATGGCCTCATGCATGTTTTCGATTAGCAATAATTGTGCCTCGGATAAACCTCATTGGCTATGATACTGCTACTGCGCAAAGCTGGCCTCATACATGTTAGACAACCACTCAAACACTGAGCTATATAGCCTTTGGTCGAGAAATTCTTATTACAACTGCAGTCTCAATAAAAGCCTAATAAATTCAGGTGTTTCCAAATTTTATTTTGTTATAATTTGTCACTGTAAAATAATTAAATATTTGCCTTCCAAAAAAATTATTGTATGTTCATACATTGGAAAAGAAATTACTGTATTTTGTAGAACAAAATATGACTCAAAATCTAATGAAATATATAAATACTGCAGAGCAGCCTTCCTGACCACCACAAATATATAATTTTTATCAAGATAATGTTTTATTTTTATGTGCATTTTAGGACTTACCTTAAATGCCTTAACAGTTGAATAATAAACTTAAAGACTTACAAACTAAGATATTAGAGGATGATAAATAATTCCTTCAAACCTAATTACTTATTACAATAGTATTCATTAGGTAAAGAATGAATACATTTTTCAAAGGCATAGGGTGATCTAAATGTTCATGTATCTACTAGAAGATTCTTAAATATGCTATGCAAAGTTATGGCAAGTAAAACCTGAGTTTGGATCCCAGAGCCCACATGGTAGAGTGAAAGAAATGTTAGGTCGAAATCGATAGAGGTAACATGGAAGTACAGGAGAGAAGACAGTCACCTTCAGAAGTGGATTCTTTCTTTGTTTTATGTTTTTGTTTTTGTTTTAATTTATTTACATTTCAAGTGTCCTCTTACCCGGTTTCCCCCTCTCCCAGAAAACCCCCTTTTATCCCCTCTTCCCCTGCTTCTATAAGTGTGTTCCTCCACCCATCCCCTACCCACTCCCACCTCCTGGCCCTCGATTACCCTACACTGGGGCATCTATCAAACCTTCATAGGACCAAGGACCTCTCCTCCCATTGATGTCTGACACGGCTGTCCTCTGCTCCATATTCAGTCAGAACCATGTGAACTCCTTGGTTTGTGGCTTGGTCCCTGGGAGCTCTGGGGGGTCTGGTTGGTTGATAAGACTGCTGAATAGTGGAAGTCTCTCTGTGGAAGTGAGACTGTGCATGTACTGCCGAGTGCTGTAGAATGCTTGTTTGTTCATCCGTTCGGTTGGTTGGTTTTTGTTTTCAATTTTATTCTTCTCTCATTTATTACATCCCAACCACAATTTCCCCTCTGCTCTCCCCTGACAACCTTCCCCCGCCCCATGTCAGTGCCCACTCCTCTTCCATTTCCCTTCAGAAAAAGGCAGGCCTCCCAGGGATAGCAACCAAACATGGCCTATCAAGTTGCAATAAAACCAGGCACTTCCCCTCATATTAAGTCTGGATACGGCAAGTGAGTAGGGGGACAAGGATCCCAAACACACACAAAAGTGTCAGAGACAGCCTCCACTTCCACTGTTAAGAATTCTACAAGAACACATACCCAAACTACACAACATATGCAGAGGCCTAGACTGTCACAGCAGGCTGCCTGACTAGTTGATTCTGTGGATTCCTTGACTCCTCTGACTCCTCCAATCCTTCTTCCTCTTCTTCCACAGGATTTACTGAGCTCCGCCTTATGTTCATCTATGAGATTCTGCATCTGTTTTCATCAGTTGCTGGATTAGCCTCTCTGGTGGCAACTGGGCTAGGCTCTAATGAATACAGTAAAATCATTAGAAATCATTTCATTTATTTTTCTTGTTTATCTATCATCTATCTATTATCTATCTATCTATCTTTCTATCTATCTATCTATCTATCTATCTATCTATCTATCTATCTATCTATCTATCTATCTATCTATTGCCATGTTTGGTTCTATTCCAGGACTCTAGGCTATCCAGCCTCTGGTTCCTGGCCCTCCAGGCAGTGTCAGTCTTGGACTTACACTCCTGACATGGGTCTCAAGCTGTTCAAGACATTGGCTAGACATGCCCACAATTTCTGTGCCATCTTTACTTCAACACATCTTGTAGGCAAGATAAATTGTAGATTGAAAGTCTTGTGGCTAGGTTGGTACCCCGATCTCTCCATTGGAAGTCTTGCCGGGTTAAAGGAGATGGCTGGTTGGGGTTCCATATCCCCCATTACTATAAGTCTTAGCTAGGACCACCCTCCTAGACTCCTGGGAGTTTCTATTGTACTACATTTCTAGCTTATCCCAGTTTTTTTTAGGATGGAAAAGGGGAAACTTTAGAGATGGAAGAGTCCACCTGCAGGTCAGTCCCCTGCAGTCTGGAATTGGTAGATACTAGTTGATTTATGGGTAGATCCCCTTATCAGAAGCTCCCATGGGTGTTATCAGTCAGCTTTCCTGACAAGAGCTTTTTCATCCACTTGAGGCTTTTAGTTGGAATTAACCCTTCTGACATGACTTCTCCGAGTTGTCCTTTGACATCCACACATGTGCTATGGTATACATACACAATATACATATGCATAGACATGGATATGCACACATTGACATGAAATGAATGAATGAGTGAATGAATGAACTAATATTAAAAAGTATTTAAAACAAATCCTGTACCAAAGTTAGAAAATATTTTAAAATGAATGACAATGGAAATACAACATATCAAAATGTATGAGATGAAGATAATTTTATATTACTAAATACTTTATTTGAAAATAAAAAAAGTTCTCAAACCAATAACTTCAGTTCTTATAATATATAAAACAGAAAAAGAAACATGCTCCCAAAGATAGCACATGAATTAAAATAAAATAGATAAAAAATGAAATCAATGAAGTGAGTAACAGAAAATCAAAAGAAAAAAATCAATATGACCAGAAGCTGCTTCAGCCTGGAACGATCATAATAAATGAAAGAAGACATAAATTATAGAAGTTAATGTGTGAAAACACCATTTAAAAGTCTAAAATGTCAAAATGATAGCAGAATACTGAGAATAAGTTTTGGCAATAAGATTGACAAGTAAAACGAATGTACTGTATCTGTGCTCAACACTTTTGGATGACTGAAGAAGTATGAACATTTCCCTACTAATTTTATAAAGTCAGTAGTAGTTTGAAATTTAAAAAAACAATAACAAACAATAACAAAACAGCAAGAACAAGAGCAAAAATCCCTACCAGAATCCTTCTTGAATATGGATTAAGATTTTTAGAAAATGAAGTCCAAAAATGCATAGAAAGATTATCTGTTATATGACCAATTGGAGCTTACACAGGGAAGAGTCTAACATTTAAAATCAAATCAATACATTTCATTGTATTAACAGAGGAAATAATAAGAGTCATATTATCCATTTTATTGAGTGCTCAGATATATTTCATATAGCATCCCTCATTGGTTTAAATTAAAAACACAATAAAAGGGAAATGAAAAGAAACTCAATCCAGAAGAAAAATAAAAAGTACAGTTAACCTCACATTTACTAGTGAAGTGATACATGCTTTTTATCTGATCAAAAGATATTGACATTAATTTTTATCTCACTTTTTTTAAACGATTAAACTAGATATAAAGCAAAGGATCAAGAAAATTAAGTCAATACATCAAAAAAATTATCTGGATTCAGAAAGGGAAAAGGGCTCTATTGACATATAATACAATGATTATCTCCATAGGCACTTCAATATAACATATAGTTTAAAAACTACTGAAAGTGATCAGTAAACTTTTTTTCCAAACAATGAAAATGTGGTAAGTATAAAATATTGTCAGTTTGAGGGTAGTCTCAGTGCTAGAGCACTTACCTAGCATGCTCAAATCCTTTGGTTGAATGGCCAGCACTACAAAGCAAAAGACAGTAATTTTCGTACATATTAAAAATTGCCATTAAAAGTAATACTATTTTAATAATATAGAATATATAACACTAAGTAATTAATACTACAAAAGCTACAAAATACTGAAAATACTTCTAAGAAGTGAAAACATCTAAATGAAGAGAAAGACATATGCTTCTCATAGATCAAAATAATTCAATTTTTACTAAAATGTTGACTTCAAGGGCCTAGGAAATGGTTCAAAGAGTGAGGAGCATTTTCTGCTCTTACAAAGGATCAAGTTTGGTTGCCAGCACCCAAATGATAGCTCACAAAACATCTATAACTCCAGTTATAGAAGAATCTTACACCATCTTCTAGCCCCTGTGGACAATAGCACTCCCATTTTACACATAGGTACATGCAGGCAAATACTCATATAAGTAAAATAAATATAAATAAGTTTTTTTCAGATGTTGACTGGTGCTTGAGAAATGGCTCAGAGCTTAAGATCCCCATCTCTTCTTTCCAGCATCTATGCAGGTTTACAAACACCTGAAACTCCAGTTCTAGAGGATCCAAAATTATCTCCTGGCCTCCATGGACACTGAATGTATGTTTACATGGACATTCACACACTCAAACACACCCATAAACTTAAAATACAAAGAAATAAGCTTTAAAATGTGTCGACTCTGGGTTTAATGCAATTCCAGAGGGAGAAAAATACAAGAATCATTTTAGGGAGGACTTAACAAGATTTTAATGTTTTTATAAAAGTATAAATAATTACAGATAAAAGATTGTTAAAAGCAGATAACAAAATTTGAGCAGAACATTTCCAAACATCAGGGCTATTGCAAATCTGTTTCCCTGTCAATATCCTTAGACAAATATACATAAAAGCAGAAGGAGCCGAACGAAAGATAACTCTACACAGATATTGCCATTTTAATTTCAATTCAGGCACAAAATCAAGATAGTAGAGAAAGATGCATATTTTTCTTCATTAAAATGGACTCACCAAATTTTCAGAAACAGAAAATTCAATTCAAACTAGTATTTCATACTATATGGAAAATTAATTCAAGTGAATAACAGACTGTCATATATGATCTAAAATTGTAAAAGCAGGAAAAGAAAAATGGAATAAAATATAGCATTGAGTCAGAATTTTTAGATGAAGCACTAAAATGCTTGTAGACATAAAGCAAGCCTTAATAAGTTGCATTCGTCAGTAGTAGGAACATTCATTTTTAAAATATACTGAGGGATGAAAATATAAATCCTACACTTCCTGAAATAAAATATTTGAAAAAAAAAGGATATACTTGGTGATGACCTCGTCTCTAGAATACAAAAAGAGAGTTTAAATTTAAATCATAATTAAAAAAACTGTATGAAAGTGATCATGATATACCAATCAGAGACACACTAAGAAAACCTAGATAGTAATGGTCAGGGAAAAGAATTCAATGTCATTGTCCTTCAGAGAAATGCATATTAAAACCACAACAAAGTAACATTCAATATCTCCCATCATACAAAGCAATGTTCAATAACTCCCATCACACCCAATACTGGTGAAATAGTAAAGTATGAAACTGCATAGTACATTAGAATACATCTTTACAATTTCCTAAAAAGTTAAACGAACATTTATTTATGTACATATATCCAAAACTTTATATATAAACAGAAAAACTGAAGTCACTACAGAGACCAGGAATGTGATACAGGTCCTTGGTGGACTTGTTACAGACAGGGAAGTAGCATCATAAGGAGATAGGAAGAGGGAAATAGAGAGTGAACCTTAAGTTGGGGAAAGAGGAAACAATGAGGATGCTTGCAAAAGAGATAGAGATTCATTATTTATATACATATAAAACCATATTCATGTGTGTGTGTGTGTGTGTTGTGTTGTGTAGTTTAAATGGAGTTATGCCTCTTGAAGGGGTAATCTTTCCTTTTAAAGCCATAGACTAATAATATCAGTCATGAGAAACCTCTTTTCAAGTTGTTGCTAAAGGGAATGCAAGCCACTCTCAAAATATCTAAGTTACTGCTATAGTCCTCTAGGCATTGCCTCCTAGAAGTTTAAGTCAACTCCTTATTGCTGAAGATATCACAATCACAAGACATAAGAACTGGACTCAGAAAATTTGAGCTGAAACTGACCCAAAAGCCTCCTCCACAAGGACTAGCTTACATAGTACCAGAATGTGATATGCAAACTGCTTAGGACAGAAAGCAATCAATAGTCCCTCCCAGCTGTGATGCCAATGAAAGACAAACAATGAGCAGCATGGCACACTATCCCTAAAGTTGTAAAAGTGGCATCCATATCTTAGAGATAGCCCACAGTTCTATAAGTGCATCTCAGACCTGCTCAGCAGAACAGAATTCATTCCTGAAAATCAGCTCAACGTGAGTTCATGGATCTAAAAATAAAACTTACTGTAACTACTTTCCTAAAGCAGCATAATTTATAACTGCATTTGGAATACTTATTCTTTTATCCACAAATAAGTGTAGATATCCTCTCATCAAACACAAATAAAAAACTTTTTTTAAGGAGAAGAGACCTTTACAGAAAGTCACAAGTAGTCAAAATGCAGAGAAATGACTATAGAGTACCCCACATCATCTGACATATCTACAACACAACACCTCCATATAAGACTCTGGGAGCACTGTGGACACAGGTCAAAGATACCACGAGAACACAGCCCACAGAATCAATTAACCAGGGTTCATAGGGGCTCACAGAGACTGAACTGACAAAGACAGAGCCTGCTGGAGTCTGATGTAGGCCCTATGCATACATGCTATGGTTGCATGTCTTGGAACTGAGGACTGACTCTGACAGTTTTGCCTTATTTTTGGACCCATTCCTTCCCACTGGGTTGCCTCATCCAGCCTGCATATGAGGATATGTGCCTAGTCTTATTGTAATATGTTATGCCATATTTACTTGATATCCCTGGGAAGCCTCCTCTTTTCTGAGGGGGAAATGGAAGAGAATTGGATTTGGAGGAGATGCAGGGAAGGGAAGGACTGGGAGTAGAGGAGGGAGGGGAAACTGAGGTTGGTATGTAATATATGAGAGAAGAATATATAAAAAAGAGTGTAAGAGCCAAACTACTAGAAAGTTGGCTGAGACATAGTTTCTTTTAGGACAGAGAAACTACAGCCATGAAATCTCAACAATATGGCTTTCTAAGCAAGACCTGAACACTTCTGACAGCATTTGACATCCCAATGTATATAGGAACAATCTCATGAGGCTCCATTCCTAGATGCTATAAGCAATTAACAAATGCTGGAAAAGGGAAAATTAGTCTTTCACAGGAGTGAGCTCCTTACTGGATATCCAATACTCACAGGTCAGTTCCTTAAACATTCACACTGGCAACACTGACTGGACTCAGCAGGTGGTATTTATATGTTTATTAACTTACATTATATACAGTAATAGTTAAAGAAGTAGACACAGTCAATCTGGGGGTGGCAAATCTAGGAGAGGTAACAGAGAAGAGGAAGAGGGAAATGATATACTTATATCTTAATTTAAAGGGGGGAGAAACTCAGAAGGATCATGGATGAATTAATTATCCGTTAATGGACCTGGTTCATTCAGGTGATATTTTAAACATATTAACAATTTACTCTCTATTGATTATATCTTTAAGAAGCTGTCCAGAAGCTGGAAAATTCTTGCCCTCAAAGACTTTTTAATCTTTAATATTTGGGGTAAAGGATAGCATGGATCTGCAAGGATTTTTACCAAAAGACATTCTAATTTAAACACTATTAGACTTGAGGGACATAAATAAAAGCATTTTTAGGGTCCTAGAAGATCCCTTTTCATTTACTTATGTATACAGTCTGTCAAAACCTCTTACTTACACCATGTTCCTACTGAAAATAAGACTGGTCTGCCAAGATGAACATGGACAAAGGTGAAGTCTGTGACATTGCCCCGAGGTCAATTCTTACTTTTCTCTAAGAAACAAAGTTCTATGTGGTTCACCTCCCATGAATTTCACAGAAGACTTAACAATTAGCTTGTTGAGAATTTGCTACAGAACAAATAGGACAATTTAGTGTGTTTAAATCAAGAAACAGTAACAGATAATTTATATTGACTTATTGTGTATTTATATGCTCTGAAGAAAGTCCCAAGTTAATTTCATCAAAAACAGCAACATTCACTGTACTTTCTCAGTTCTTTATCTTTCAGAGCATGTGCCTGTGAAGGAAAAATTAAAATTTCCTTCAAAACTTCAGATTCAAGACATAAGATTCAAAAGCATTACAGAATTCTGAGATATTAACAAACTATGTATCCAGAGCAGGGCTCTTAATGCTTGGTTATGAAAACAGAAATCCTATTAACAGGCAACTTTTTATTTTTCATTATTTTTGTAAGCCAGAAGGTAAATTAAACAGTTTGTTCACAATGACTTCAAATGGGGCCAGCTGAGATGGTTCAGTAGCTAAAAGCTCTTGCTAACAATCTGAGTTCAATATAAAGAGTTCAATGATGGAAGGAGAAAGCCAACCCCTACAAATTGTCCTCTGACTTACACACACAAACACACACACACACAATTACACACATACACACATTCACAAATAAGTAGAATTATGTAAGTTCAATTTTAATTACATCCTTAAGCAGAGTCTTTAAAATACCATTTCCAATTCTACTGGTTCAACTTTAATTTTTATGTAGTTTTAGAAAAATAAATAAAATTTTATTTATTTAGATAAGTTTTTCTGATATAAAATTACAGGATGCTAGCAACAATGCCCCAAATGTAATAGCAGTGATGGTTCTCAAATTCCTATATAGAGCAGTAAGGTGCCACCATCGTGTTGACATCGTCTATAGACCAGTAAAAGAAAGTGGGCATAGAAACAAATTTTGAAATTGCTACCTAAGTTCTTGTCATACAGATATTTCACTTGCTTGGTTAGAATCACACCAAAGTATTTTTTATTGTTTGTGACAATTGTGAAGGGTGTCGTTTCCCCGATTTCTTTCTCAGCCCATTTATCCTTTGAGTAGAGGAGAGCTACTGATTTGTTTGAGTTAATCTTATATCCAGCCACTTTGCTGAAGTTGTTCATCAGCTGCAGAAGTTCTCCTGTGGATTTTTTTTTTGGTGGGTGTAGTCGCTTATGTATACTATCATATCATCTGCAAATAGTGATAGCTTGACTATCTAATTTGTATCCCGTTGATCTTTTTAGCTGAAATACCCAACAAAGAGGAGATAGAACCTATAGAGACCATATCCAGTGGATAGGCACAGCCCCCAGTTAAAGGATGGGGCCATTTACCCATCTCAAACTATTAATCTAGAATTGTTCCTGTCAAGAGGAAATGCAGGGACAAAGAGTGGAGCAGAGACTGAAGGAAAGGTCATCCAGAGACTGCCCCACCTAAGGATCCATCCCATCTGCAGACACCAAACCCAGACACTACTGCTGATGCCAAGAAGTGCTTGCTGACAGGAGCCTGGTATAGCTGTCCTTTGAGAGGCTCTGCCAGAGCCTGACCAATACAGATGTGAATGCAAGCAGCTAACTATGGAACTGAGCATGGGAACCCCAATGGAGGATTTAGGGGAAGGACTGAAGGAGCTGAAGGGGTTTGCAACCCCATAGGAAGAACAACAATATCAACCAACCAGTACCCCCAGAGCTCCCAGGAACTAAACTGCCAACCAAAGAGTACACGGGTGAGGGGGAACCCATGGCTCCAGATATATAGGTAGCAGAGGATTGCTTTATTAGGCATCAATGGGAGGGGAGGTCCTTGGTCCTGTGGAGGCTGGGTGCAACAGCATAGGGGAATGCTAAGGAGCTAAGGCAGGAAAGAGTGGATGGGTGAGGGAGCACCCTTATAGAGGTTTTGGGGAGGAGAGAAGGGAGTTGTGAAGGGAAAACTGGGAAGGGGGATAACATTTGAAATGTAAATAAATAAAATAACCATTAAAAAAGAAAAAAGAAAGGAAAAATAATTCCTGAATAGAATTATCTGTTATATCTCTTTAATTAGCATAAGTATGGATGTTTTTGAATGAGTGGTATGGTTTTTGTAAGAACTGACTGAAATTTGAGAAAAACAGTGATGGAGGACACTAATGAAGTAGACCCCAACCTGTTTACAAAATGTGTAGAGAACATTTGTATTTATTTTCCTTCTGTTCTGGCTGCAGTCTGACTATCCTGCTCAAGTGGAAAAGGCATCTTGCTTCCTTGTCTTCCCTCCCCACCCTCACCCCACCCCCCACCCCCCGCCATCAGTTCTTAACCAAGTTCTAGACATATACCAAATACACTGTATAAAGACAGTTTGCTAAGTGCTATAGGAAGGTCAAGACAATGACCCTGTGTATAAATACCATTACCACTAATAAAGCATACGAATATAAAACATGTGGTTCACTCCCCCCTCAGCCTCTATTGCCAATACTCAGTTCCCCTATATTTTAAAAGCCAGCCAATTGCCTAAGTGGTCACTGGATGGTTGTGAGCCAAAGCCAAATTCTAGAACTACCATATATTCTGCATCCTCCAACATTTTACACTCAAAACCACTGATGAAAATGTGAAGCCTAAGGTGTCACACGCACAGCAATTCAGTGTAAGCATAAATGCTGCCATAATTTCAATCTACTAACATGAGAACCTTCACCAATCAGACCTGAATTAGCCATCTTGTGGTACATACACAATATTCCACAATATGTAGCAGATATTATTTCCTGCATATCTCCCCCTGGTTAAAATTCTTGAAAAACCTCTCTGCAACATCTATTTCAATCAGATCTGATGCATACGTTGATGGTAAATATTTTTGTAAAACGAATGTAATATTTAAAATGTAATTTCCAGAGGGTCAAAAGCAAGCTGCTGGATATTGAATAACATATCTGGAACAATCTTAAGAGTACATATACTTAGGCACCACATTTTAATTTAACTTCCTGTTATTACAGTAACTAGTCACGAAATGTCTCCCTATTTATGTAATATGCTAGCTGCAATGTTACTTAAATTGAACAGATGAATGTCTTCTAATAATGTATGTTTACTTCATGAACTTGTCGGCAATTACATTGTAATTATGCCTCTGTAGGTGCTTTTTACTGACATATAGAGCACCACTGCATTTTAAATGTAATTGCAGTTCTCTGTACCATTTAGCGAGGCTGAAAATTGTTAAAGGTTTGTAAATTACCTACATTTAGACCATAGGCAACGAAGCAAATTAAGTGACACTGTCAGTAATGTCACGACATAAATTGGTACCGAGTGTGAATTCAAGGTACACTTTCTTTTCTAAACTGAAATGTGGCCTACCGGATGCTTTCTAAAAAAGATAGGAAAAAAAAAAAAAACCAAAGTGTGTGCTTTCCCTTTACCACACTCACAAAGCAGTGGCCAGTCTGGAACAATTAAAATCATGAAGTTGTTTAATGCCTGGAATTTGGGATGGTTTTATAGTACTCAAAAATGATGTTTCTAGTCTCCAGTCACCTGTGAGGTCGGGGAGAAGACAGATCCTCCAGAGAGGTCTCTTCCAACTGTGTAGCAAAGTGAGAGAATTTAGCATGTATTTATATTTGGATTTCATTCTCTTGATTTATCTCTGTGACCTCATGCAAATTTCTTAATTCTTAATTCTTGATAATCTAAAAAGTAGGGACAATAATATTAGCCTAGAAGAGCTACTGTGAATTAAGACAATAGTAATTATGGGCCCTTAAAAATATGAATTTCCGTAGTCAACAAAGATGAAAAAGGAGTTGAAGATCTGAAGACTCCTTTGCCATCAGACATGGAGATGCAGAGTTTGGAGTCTTCTCAGATGGTTTCCTGTCTTGTTTTGGGGATTACAGTTAAGTGATTGGATGAATCTCAGAAGAATCCTTGAACTTTGGACTTTTAACACTGTTGAGACTGCTATAGACTATGGGGACTTTTGAAGTGGATTAAATGTATTTTGCATTATGCTATGTTTAGTTAAGGCCCCCATAGACTCATGTTTGAACAAGCCTACAAGCGCCAGGGAGTGGAATGTGATGGTTTATATATGCTCATCTCAGGGAGTGGCACTATTAGAAGGTGTGGCCCTGTCGGAGGAAGTGTGTCACTGTGGGGATAGGCTTGGAGATCGTCCTCCTAGATGCCTGAGGTTGCCAAGTCTGTTCCTGGCTTCCTTTGGATAAAGATGTAGAACCCTCAGCTCCTCCTTCACCATGCCTGCCTGGATGCTGCCATGCTTCTGCCTTGATAACAATGGACTGAATCTCTGAACCTGTAAGCCAGCTCCAATTAAATGCTGTCATTTATAAAAAAATAAAAGAAAAGAAAAAAAGAAAAAAATATGAATTTCCTCAGTAACTTCCTCCAGTGATAATAACCTGCCCTATTAAAAGAAAAAACAAGAATCAGGAAAAATTACCCCTTTATGTTTAAGAGGAACGATCTCTTTAACATTGTGCCAGCCCAGGTATGGACTGCAGAACTTGTCTAGACTTACATTGTCCTGTGGGACTAAAGAAAGCCAGTGTCGACTGTATATTGAAAAATGCTCACTTTTGCTTCTTAGGCAATGTTCCATAGAAGAGACCAGTCTCCAAAGACCAGCAATGCCAGTTAAGGAAATTAATTTTGAAAGTATTACTCTGTCACTTCATGCCTTCAGGCCAGTCACTTATTGATGGCAAGAGTTTAGGTTTAGATAAAACCATTTCACCCATGCAAACCCTCTGCATTAGATGAGGAACAAGCTGCTAGTCTTGACAGCTGGACAGAAAACCCGTCTAAAAGGCTCGTTTTATTTCAGTGTAAGATGTAAGTGTTGATAAGGTCATTTTTAAAGTATATTTTATCTTTATCTATATGCACATACATGTGTCTGCAGGTCTGTATTTGCAACTAGGAGTACCTGAGGAGCCAGAAAAGGTATCAGATCCCCTGGAGCTAGAGTTAAAAGCATTGTGAATCACCTGACATGGGATCTGGGAGCCAACTCCGGTCCTCTCCATGAGCAGCAAGGGCTCGTACTGGCTGATCCATCTCTTCAGACACTATAAGGCTATTGAAAATAATGAAGCAAGATGATAATAAAGTTGCATGCATATTCATATGACATGCTCCCCTTACTAAGATAAATGTTTTACCCTGGAAACTCCTAATTCTGTGTAAAGAACAAGAGCCAGGTAATGACAAACAGGTTCATTTCTCTTCATTCTGAGACACAAGTTCCTCTGTGATAGATAACAAGAATTAAGTTGCCATTCTTCAAAGTCTTAAGTTTATAAATTATAAAATACATGTGAAGAGTTTTTATCAAGTATCTGTATGGTATAATTCTTTATAATATACATATTTTCTTAGATATTTTGAATAGACATTTAAGTTTTGAAATTTCTAATTCAGTTTTTAGATGGTTTTGTTTTCTTTCCCAAGTGATCATCTATTTTTCTTCATCTCACTTACAAGTATTGTCATACATTGATTATTGTACCAGGGAGAGCCGGGCAGTGGTGGCTCACACCTTTAATCGTACCATTTGGGAGGCAGAGGCAGGTGGATTTTTGAGTTCAAGGCCAGCCTGGTCTATAGTGAGTTGCAGGACAGCTAAGGCTACACAGAGAAACCCTGTCTCGAAAAACCACAAAAGAAAGGAAAAAACAAACAAACAAACAACAAAAAAAAAACAGAGAACAAAAAAAACCTGTCACCAAATTCATATAAGCAAAGTATCTAGAGGGTCTCTTAAATTATGGGGTTTGGTTTGTTTGTTTGTTTGTTTTTGAGGTTTCTTGACTTTGTTTTGTTTTAACAGTTGATACCAGGGGAAGCTTCTTCTCCACACATAGAATCCAATATGCTTGGTTACCTGCCTAGAAAGTGGACTGCCTTGCAGAAAGACAAGTTTCTGTCAGGTTGTGGTAAAGAGACCATCTCAGGATGACAAAAGAAAAATTTACAGCAGACTTGGATGTGCACAGACCAAGAGAGAAAGAGAGAGAGAGAGAGAGAGAGAGAGAGAGAGAATGAATGAGAATGAATGAGCAAAAAGTTCCCTGGACCATGACTGGAATTCACAGCTTCCTTAGACCAAGCATCCAGGAGATCCAGGAGTACCCCTGCTAGGGCAGGGGTGGGGTGGGCATAGGGGCTCAGTGAGGACAGGGATCTGGGGCCTGGCCTGAAAGGAGCTTTTGGTGCTTACTCAAAATAGATCACAGGAACAAGATATTCCAGAACCCTGGGGAAATCTCTTGTGGTTTAGAGAGACATTTCCCATCTCCTGAGATGGATTTTAACAGAAGGTCTGAGCGCTGAGGCAGAGGGAGACAGGAACAGTCAATGTGAATGCCCCAGCAAGAAACCTGTGTGCTCAGGCTCCACATGGACCAGAGGTTCTAGTGAGTGTGATTCTCTTCCCACTTCGCACTCTCCTGCAGTTGGCTCTATAAGAAAAACTGCCAAGATGGATGTGATACTGCTCCACTCCATCTGTAACAAGCATGAAGTATGGCAACGGAGGACCTGAGGAGAGTGGGGAAAATAAGACACATTTCCACAACAGCTCTGAATTTATGATGCACTCAAATATATGACTTTTCTTATTGTACAGAAAAGGAATCCACATTTTACATAAGGGAAAGTCAGGTAAGGAAAGGGAAGTGAAATAGGCAGAAGAGAGCTCAGAAGTACCTGAAGAGATTGTTTCAGGGTTATCTCAGAACCAACAAAATAAACCATTTTCCAGTGACCATCATGAATTATTATGCTGATGAATTTGGGGTTTCAAGGAGAATATAGGGCACAAAGAAGACTGCGAGTCTGAGGCCCCAAAACCTAGAAAATTGAGTTTATAAATAAAATTACTATTGTTTAGTTATAGAATTGTCATTCTTTGTTTCCTTACTATATTTCAATTAAAAGTCAAATATATATACATACACACTTGAATTAGTCAATTAGACCTGGTATATTTTACTAAGATAAAAGGCCTTAACAAAAGAAAATAAAGTCAACCAACTCCTATTCACATTATATTTCTCTAGTAATATTTTGTTTTTATTGAAAATATATTTTTTCAAAAAAAATATTCTGATTACCATGCCCCCTCGCTCTTCCCAGATCCTCCCCACTACCTCACCCACCCAAATCCCCAACCTTTTTCTTTCTCCCTTTCATTAGATAACAAAGAGGTGTTTAAACTATATAACAAAAATAAGTCAGAATAAAAACAAACAAACAAATAGGGAAAAACGAGGCAAATGAAAAAGTACAAGAAGTACATATTACAGAACTGAGACATACACAGGAAACACATTTAAAAATTGGAAATCATAATATATAAACAAAAGACTTGTAATTTTTAAGTGCCCCGACAAAACATTCTGAAACAAACAAAAACTTTATAAATACCATTGAGTTCATTTTGTGCCATAGACCTAGGGGGAAATAAAATACTACTGTTCTGCTAAACTTAGGAACATAGCCATATCATGACTCCTAGTGGCATTCTGCCACACTCTTAGATCAGTGTCTTGCTCATCCATCATCAGAGACGCTTCTTCCTACAGTATATGGGACAAATACAGAGACCCACAACTGAACAATGAGCAGAGAATGAGCCACTTGGAACACTCAGTTGTAAATGGGATGTCTCCTCAAATCCCTCCCCTCAGGACTCAGGAAATTCTGAGGAAGAGGAGGCAGAAAGATTCCATGGTAGACACCAAGGACTCAAGGCAGGACATATGAACTCACACAGACAATGTCAGCAGGCACAAGGCCTGTGCAGGTCTATACCAGGTGGGGCCCAGTCTTAGGAATGGAAATAGAAACAAGACCCCACCCCTAACACAGAAGCTATCTCCAGCTGACAACCTCTCATAGAGGAAAACTTAATTTTCTCCAACAGTCTCAATGGGGATGCAAAACCAACCTAATGAGACAATTATTTATTTTTAAATACATACAAGTATGTGTTTTTCTTTCTTTTTATTTTTATCAACAATATTATTTCAGGTTGCTTATTAGCTCCCATTTTTCCTTTATGAAATTTTTCCCAGCCCTACCTTTTTTATCTCCCTCCCATCTCTTTCACACCCACTCTTTTTAACATTTTTCTCAGATTAATGACCCTGTTTTCTTTGGGACACATTATGTTTCTGTGTTAATCAGTGGATACACCAGTGGGCATCCACTGAAGGCAATCACTCCAGTCCTCCACAAATCTATAGTCAGTAGTTCATCAATGAGATGTAGAAGTCTCCGAGGCCACTTCTCCACCCATGCCTGACCATTCTTGTGTTGTAGGTATGTATGTGCAGCTGCATTGAGCTTGTAACTACAATGGTCATGCCATGCCTCGAAAACAATATTTCACAGAATTTCCCCCATCTTTTGGCTCTTACTTTCTTTCTGTACCTTCTTGAGTGTCCCTTAGGCCAGTGGTTCCCAACCTGAGGGTCACATGATGACCCCTTTGGGAGTCACATATCAGATATCCTGCATGCCTGATAATTATATTACAATTCATAACAGTAGCAAAATTGCAGTTATAAAGTAGCAATGAAATAACTTTGTGGTCTGGGCTCCCCACAACATCAGAGATCACAGCATTAGGAATGTTGAGAATCGTGCTTAAGCATTAGAGGTAATGATGTAAGGGCCTTGCTTAGAGCTGAGCACTTATTTATCTCTTATTACCAGCACCCTGTACAGTAAAGAACCTCTGCATACACTGTGGAAAGGGACTTCTCTGATTAAGATTGATCATAGGATTTGACTATGGGTGAAATTGAAAATATTTGCAAGATAATTTGATGCTCTGTCCATTTATTTATACAACAGTATTCTATTTCCCCTATATCATAGAGTTTTACTGCTGTGAACAGACAAGGCAAGTCTTCCAAATGACAACATTTAATTGAGGCTGGCTTATAGGTTCAAAAGTTCAACCATTATCCTCAAGGCAGGAACATGGCAGGCATGCATGGCAGCATCCAGGCAGGCATGGTGCAGGAAGAGCTGAGAGTTCTACATCTTCATCTGAAGACTGCTAGCAGAATACTGGCTTCCAGACAGCTAGGGTGAGGGTCTTAAAGCCCACATCCACAGTGGCACATCTACTTCAACAAGGCCACACCTACTCCAACAGGGCCACGCCTTCTATTAGTGCTACTCCCTGAGCAAAGCATGTACAAACCATAACACCTTGTGACATGGGACCTCCTCCTCTAAGAGTATTTTATTGGGTTTATGGTTCCAGGTATGGATTCCCCTCTGTGGAGTGGATTCAGGTCCAATCACAACAGCAGTGCCACTGTTGCATAAGTGAGTGCATTCCACCAGGGCTTGCATCGTTGTCTTCTCTCTCAACATCCTTCATGGCATCTTCTGGGACTGTGAAAGATAACTGGAAGAGAGGAGGGTTACAGCAACCCAGAAGTGTGGAGTCTTCAGCAGCAGGGTCTTCCCACCTTCCAATCACACTTTCCCAACTGAATCAAAGGGGATATGCCAAATTCAAAATAATGATGTTAGTAACATTTATACATACATATTCTAAAGAAATTCTAAATTCTTTATATTCATTAACTTAAAGCACTCTGTCACATGTTTGCATGGATTGTGTCCCAGAACCTTGACAAGGGGCAACAAAGGAATGAAGAAATGACAGGTACACATGTAAAGAAAATGTGGGAACAGGTTGGGTGGGCTCGTGAATGGAGATGCTACAGCATTCAGAAGCTTAGAAATTTCATTTTATACAGTTGGAGAGGGAGATCGTGCTATTGTGTGTAAGCTAGATAAAGAGGTAGGGTTATTGCATACAGATAAACAAGGAGGCAGGGTTATTTCATCCATTTGAAGAAGGGGGGTAGAGTTATTATATACATGTGAGCAAAGAAGCATGATACACACATATGATCTTATATCATATGATCATGTATATATATATCATAACATATGACGTGTGTGTATGTATCTGTGTGTGTGTGTGTGTGTGTGTGTGTGTGTCTGTAGAATCAGTCTCTAAAGGGAACAATCTTCAGGCTGTGAACATGTGAGGTGAGGAGAAAACTATGGTTTCTGTACACACTGTCAACATTTGCACTCTAGGACCAGAGCAAGGCTTTGTCTTTCCTCTGAGCATGCCCAGGGAACATTTTTTGCCACTTCAATGATGCTGAACTATTGGGATCCTTGGCAAGTCTCTGCCTGTGACAACCACACATATTCACTCAGTGCTTTACGTGTCCCCTCCAGACCCAAATAATGACAGTGTTATTTTGCATTTTATTTACAAAGAAAGGTAAGTCATGCAGAATTCAATTTGTCTATGCTCATATACTTGAAATGCTGAAAAGTCACAAGGCAAAAAGGCAACTATTAACAATGCTGTGATAAAAACAAGAACTAGGACTAGTGAGTTATCTTAGTAGGTAAAGGCACCTGATGACCAGAGTTCAGTTTCTAGACCTGCAAGGTAGAAGGAGAAAATTGACTCCCACCAACTGTCCTTTGAGCAAGCCCTCTATGCCCACAGTGGTGAATGCACATGTATATACACATACCCATAGAAACAAACTACTGTAAACACAGAAAACAGCAGAAATAGCAATACATTTAAAATTTGAATTTTTATATAAATAAAGCTATAAAATTATATTAGTAGGTCTAAACAAAATTTAAGCAGGAAGTATCATTTTCTTAGCAAGAGCAATTTAATGAGGTTTTAGTCTGTCCTCAAGTCTTTCATATGAGCAGTGACTCCTTTTTGCCAGGACACAGTTTGTGCTATAATAGTACAACTGTCCCCTTCCTTACCTTTGTAAGCCTCTAGCAGAGATTATAAAAGAATCGTGATTTAGCAATGGCTATCTCATCTGTGCTTTCTAACCCTTTCTCTGCTACAGTATGATTCAAGCCATTTCCTCCAACCTCTGGATTGCTATGGAGTCTCTAAGCTGGGCTCTTCTTGCACAGACTTCTGTCCAGTGTCAGTGCTGCTTCTGGGACTTTCAAAGTGACTTACACATCACATATCCAGTGGATGCTGCTTTTCGATCACTTACAATCACCCTCTGTGCTTGCTAGCTTTCTACCATGTTGGATTACTACTACTACTACTACTACTACTACTACTACTACTACTACTACTACAACTACTACTACTACTACTACCACTATTATTAATATTATTATCATTATCATTATTATTATTTATCCTCCTCCTCATCATCATCATCATAATCAATATCATTATTGTTATTACCTTGTCTGTTTTTCTGATTTTTTTAATCAACTACATACTATAATTTAAATCAAACAAACTTCTTTCCTAACGTTTTACTTGCTCTGTAACTCCCCTACATTTTACTTTCTTGTGGAAACCGATCCATGATCCAAGATTTAGCTCCTGCTCTCACCATGGCAAAGGCCTCTCCAAAGGCCAAGACTTCAGTTTCCTTTCACTTGAACATCCATGGGTCATATTTCCTATAGTGTGAAAGAGATTAAATAGGGATGCAATTAGATATTGTATCATTTTGACTATTGTTTCAAGGTTAAAGATATAGACTCCTAACTCAGCTACAGCCTCTTAGAAGATAAAAATGTTTTCTTGACTTTCACCCAAAGCCACAGCTAGTCACAAGTTCTATTTTCAAACCACTGATTGTAATTCTGAAGTGCATTTGGTTGCAAGCATTAATGATACTGCTATGATGATTTCAAGGCATAAGAACCAACAGTTAATGAAGAAGAAGAAAAACAAACACAATGATAATAGGCATTGGTCCCCTGGTTGATAGATATCCAAGCTGAGGTTTCTGCAATTCTTCTTGGACTTTTCCTCGGGGTCTAAGAAGGATTCTGGAGCACAGGTCACCATGTCCAATTCCTAAAGCAGGAAAAGAAAAAGACAGATAAGGGAACTAGATCTTAAAAATCTTTTCCTCAATCCCTACCTGACCTACGTTTATGTTTCACTGAACACTTTTCTTCATAAACGACCTCCATTATAAAAAGGAAGTGATATCTTTAAGACAAAAGATATCAAAGAATGATTATCACCCCAGTGCATGTGCACACATGCGCGCATGCACACACACACACACACACACACACACACACACACACACACACACACACACACACACATACACACACACACACACACACAAGCAAAAAAAATTTAAAAAGTTATAGCATAACTTTGCCAGACATTTTCACTCTATGCATGGCTTTTTTTTTTCTTTCCAAGATGAATTACAAACTCTCTATAAGTAATTACATCATTTTATTCTTAGGCCAAACTCAGCTTTCCAAGTCATAAGGCCAAGTATTTTGTTTGTAATCAGGACTTTGCTTGCATTGTGTTCCTCATTCCTACTTCTAAGTTTGCACTTCTGTACTGCTTCCCTCACCCCCACCCCCTTCATTTGAAACCTAAAACATGGCTATGCTGTCTTTGGGGGATGTTCTCTAGATATTAAGAGACCTATGGTTTTAGATGCCAATGAGTACAGCTAGCAAACAGCTCTTAGTTAGGATTTTATTGCTCTGAAAGACACAATACCAAGGCAACTCTTATAATGGACAACATTTAATTTGGGTCTACCTTACAAATTGAGAGGTTCAGTCCATTATCATCATGGTGGGAAACATGGTATCATCCAGGCAGGTTTGGTGCTGAATAAAGAACTGTGGGCTCTTCTACATCTTGATCTGAAGGCAGCCAAGAAGAGTGTTGCACAACCATCTAAGAGGAGAGTTCCTTCTGAACTTGGTGTAACTTTAGCATAGAAACCTCAAAGCCCATGCCCAGAGTGATAAACTTCCTCCAACAAGGCCATACTTACTCCAACCAGGCCACACTTCCTAATAATGCCACTCCCTGGGCCAAGCATATTCAAACTACCACAAGCTCTTAGGATTCAGTTCTGTCAAGAATTACTTCATCCAGAAAAGAGAAAAGCCACACTCAGTGATTGAGTATGAGTTGGAAAGGGATAGCCTTCTGGCCCTACCTGAAGAGATTGCTGTGATGTTGTTTCTGCCTTGGTACACCTATACACATCATGATGAGTACTCTGCAAAGACTGTTTGTTATCCATCAGGAAAAGACTCTGAGGAGGCACTGTTACCTTCAGGTGGGAACTTTGAATGGTGATGTCACCCCGGGTGAAGATTATGAGGCTGTTATTTCTCAGTGGAGGACTCTGATGTGAATAAATTAACTTGACATCCTCACACTTGTTTCCATCCTTTCTTTCTTCAAGCACTGATTTAGAAATCTCTTCACTGTGACCTTCTAAGAACTAATCTTTTTCTTAGGTCTGCACCCAATGGGAAAAAAAAAGCCAAATCTACCAACACCGCCACTCATTTCATTTTTTCTTTGTTAGGTATATTCTTTACTTATATTTCAAATGTTGTCCCCATTTCTGGTCTCTCCCCCCCCTGAAAAAAATCCCATAAGGCATATCCCCTCCCCTTGTTCCCCAATCAACCCTCTCCTGCTTCCCTGTCCTGGTATTCCTCTACACTGAGTCATTGAGCCTTTTCAGGACCAAGGGCCTCTCCTCTCTTTGGTGTCTAACAAGGCCGTCCTCTGCTGTCTATGCTTCTGGAGCCATGGGAAAAATCCATGTGTACTCTTTGGTTGATGGTTTTATCCCTGGGAGCTCTGGGGGTACTGGGTGACTCATATTGTTGTCCCTCCTTTGGCGCTGCAAACCCATTTAGCTCCTTGAGTCCTTTCTCTATCTCCTTCATTGGGGATCCTGTGCTCAGTTCAATAGCTGGCTGAGAGTGTCCCCCTCTGTATTTGTCATGCGCTAGCAGAGCCTCCCAGGTGACAGATATCTTAGACTCCAGTCATCAAGCACTTGTGGACATCAATAATAGTGTCTGGGTTTTATAACTGTGTATGGGATGGATCCCTAAGTAGGGTAGTCTCTGTATGGTCTTTCTCTCAGACTCTGCTCCACACTTTGTCTCTGTATCTCCTTTGGTGGGTAATTTGTTCCCCCTTCTAAGAAGGACCAGAGGATCCATGCTTTGTTCTTCCTCCTTCTTGGGTCTCATTTGATATGTGAAATGTGTATTGGGTATTCCAAGTTTCTGGGCAAATATCCACTTATAAGTGAGTACATACCATGTGTGTTCTTTTGTGATTGGGTTATCTCACTCAGGATGATATTTTCGAGTTCCATCCATTTGCCTAAGAATTTCATGAATTCATTGTTTTTAACAGCTGAGTAGTATTCCATTGTGTTAATATACACATTTTCTGTGTCCATTCCTCTGTTGAGGGACATCTGGGTTCTTTCCAGCTTCTGGCTATTATAAATAGGGCTGCTATGAACATAGTGGAGTATGTGTCCTTATTACATTCTGGGAAATCCTCTGCGTATATGCCCAGGAGTGGTATAATGGGTTCCTCCAGTAGTATCATGCCCAGTTTTCTGAGGAACCGCCAGACTGCTTTCCAGAGAGGTTGTACCAGCTTGCAATTCCACCAGCAGTGGAGGAGTGTTCCTCTTTCTCCACATCCTTGTCAGCACCTGCTGTCTCCCGAGTTTTTGATCTTAGCCCTTCTGACTGGTATGAGGTGAAATCTCAGGGTTGTTTTGATTTGCATTTCCCTGACAACTAAGGATGTCGATTTCTTTAGGTGTTTCTCAGCCATTTGATATTCCTCCAGTGAGAATTCTTTGTTTAGCCCTATATCCCATTTTTTAATAGGGTTATTTTGTTCTCTGGAGTCTAACTTCTTGAGTTCTTTGTATATATTGGATATTAGCCCTCTGTCAGACGTAGGGTTCATCTGTAATAACAAAAAACCCAAGATAGCTAAAACTATTCTCAACAGTAAAAGAATTTCTGGGGGAATTAGTATCCTAGACCTCAAGAAGTACTACTGAACAATAGTGTTAACCACTGCTTGTTATTGATACACTGACAGGCAGATAGATCAATGGAATAGAATTGAAGACCCAGAAATGAAATCATACTCCTATGGTCATTTGATCTTTGACAAAGGAGCTAAAACCATCCAGTGGAAAAAAGACAGCATTATCAACAAATGATGTTGGTTCAACTGGCAGCTAGCATGCAAAAGAATGCAAATTGATCCATTCTTACCTCCTTGTACTAAGCTCAAGTCCAAGTGGATCAAGGACCTCCACATAAAACACTGAAACTAATAGAAAAGAAACAGGGGAAGAGCCTTGAGCCCATGGGAACAGGGGAAAACTTCCTGAACAGAACACCAATAGATTATGCTCTAAGATCAAGAACTGACAAACGGGACCTCATAAAATTACAAAGTTTCTGTAAGGTAAAGGACACTGTCAATAGGACAAAATGGCAACCAACAAATTGGGAAAAGATCTTTGCCACTCATTTCTTCTTTTTTTTTAATTTTATTTTATTTCTAAGTTTTTTTTATTTTCACAGGTCACTCATTTCTTTTTTTTTTTTTTATTTTTTTTTTTAGGCCACTCATTTCTAATGTGGAAAAAACTCCATCTGAGCCCTGGGGAGAGGTCTTATTTCTCCCACCAAGCTTTTCCTGTAGCTTCAGAAGCCACCACACTCTTAACTATTTTCATTCTTCTATTCTGCAATTAGGAAAAATACAAAGCAATTCCAATTATCTGTACCATAAAACACTGTGGTTAATTGGGTCATTATTATTAACATTGGTAGTTTTATCTTTCAAAGTATGAGGAAATAGTTAACACATATATAGAAGAGACAAGTCACAGAAAGGCAGGAGATATCACATTCTCTGATGAGCTCATCACTGTTGGGCTACATACACAATAGAAGAGGCACTTGCTAATCAATATTGAACTGGAAAGCTGTTGGTTATACAGTTTCAAATCTGAAACATACTTCACACTTCTGTACACATGAATGTTGGTCAAAATGGAACACCTTCATGTGATTGGAGAATGTGCAGTCCTGATGTCTTCTCTCTATCATTAAATGTTCCTGTGCTGGACTCTGTCACTACATCCTTGCAAAGGCTTTGCACACTAAATACTTCACCTTGGGAAGTTCTACAGTGCCTCTCACACTCCTCACCCACTGAACCCTGACCAACAGCCAGTGTCTACTGAACTCATTCCAGTGATTGTTACAGCCCAAGAAGTTAGCCATTCAAGTTCACGTTCTTTTAGGTTAGTTACTGTTTCAACATAAGCAAAGATTTCTTATAAATGCTCTTTTGAAAACAAAACAAAAAAATCAGTATCCACTGGGTGGAACACATAAAGTATTTTTTGAGAAAATACTTTTAAGAATGTGGCAAGTCAAAAAATTAAAGGCAAAAATTTTGAATTATGGAAACTACTTCCTGTGAGTACAGAACAAAAAATAACTTACATTATAACTGCTCATAAAAAATGCTGTACAGCAATATAGGTTTCCAACAAATTTGATGACCCGTTTCTGTCTCCCCCTTCCTCCATTAAATTGAACTTTCTGAATTATTCATGAGGGCTATTTTAATGGGATAATTTTTTCTTGCAAACGCTGACACTAATACCAAAGAATATCTCTAGGTATTCATCTTGGATAAATAAGGGTCCTCATAACTAGTTTTCTTGATGTTTCACCTTATTCAAATGAACATATATGGAAGTAACTAATGCGGACCATTTTTTAGCACTTAATGTTTTCAATATGTTTGTCTCCATATATGTATAGTCAAACATATGTTTACCCAGGAATTAACCAGGATGTTGAATTAAATGAAAGTAAAGCAGAAAGTTCAGCAATTCTCAGGTGAACCCAGGTGGGGTATTAAGAGGAAATTTAAAGTCCACATCCTCCAGCTGTGATGACAGCTCAGAACGACTTCAGGGATTGCCCATCCCTCCATAGTACTTTGGTCAGTCTAAGAACAAATCAGTCACTTGAATGTGTACATTAGAGGTTTTTAACTCAGAGCAGTATGGTTTCAGGGATTTGGTGAATCCCTTAAAAACGAACTTCTAAATCTCTCTCTCTCTCTCTCTCTCTCTCTCTCTCTCTCTCTCTCTCTCTCTCTCTCTGTGTGTGTGTGTGTGTGTGTCTTGAAAAGAACTTCTATAGCATTAATCAAACTCCCAGAGGTATGCTTGATTACCACCACACCTCACCATAGTGAGAATTCCTGTTTAACACAAAAGTAAGCTTTTCATAGTCAGATTGTTCTGACTATTTCTGAGGTATGCAATGAGAGTCAGTGGTTACTATCCCTTAGTATATTCAGTGTTATTAAATTTCACAACTACAATTTCCATCACAGAGATAATTTTAGTCTGACTTCAATATAAATTTAACTTGCTAGTTTCATTTCTACCAATGTCGATGAAAATTTCCTACATGTCTGCAGTTCTGCTGATCTTTTCAAAATATTAGCGTGCAACATTTTTTCTATACCGATATATGCAGAGGAAAATCTAGAGAGTACAGAATGTTGGAAGGGAAAAGTAGTGATGGAGAATAAAGGAGAAATTTGAAAAGAAGAAATGGGGGCAAATTTGATCAAAACACATTATATGCTTGCATAAAATTCACTATAAAAAGAAATGAAGTCAGATATTGAAATAATTTCTATTTTATGTATTAGGGATGATTGTGTTGACCCACACAGTAGTCAGTAGATAGGGCAGATAGATGCTACCAGACTCACAAAACTGGATTATTTTAATCACAATGTAAAAAACCAAAGCACAATTCCTATTTGACTTTTTGTTTTTGTTATTTCTATTTCATACCTTTCTCTCCATTTCTTTTTTATATTTTATTGATTGATTGATTGATTGATTGATTGATTGACTCACTGACTGATTTATTTACCTTTACACTCCAGATTTTATTCCCCTCCTGTCCACCCTCCAACAGTTCCACATCCCTCCCTGCCTCCCCTGTCTATACAAGGATGTCCCCATCATCCACCACACACCACCCATCCCACCAGACCTCTAAACTCCCTGAGGACTCCAGTCTCTAGAGGATTAGGTGCATCTTCTCTGTCTAAAGCCAGACCCAGCAGTCCTCTGCTGTATATGTGTTGGGGGCCTCATATCAGCTGGTGTATGCTGCCTGGTTGGTGGTCCAGTATTTCAGAGAACTAAGAGACCCAGTTTAATTGAGACTGTTGGTCCTCCTACAGGATCGCCCTCCTCAACTTCTTCCAGCTTTCCCCTAATTCAAACACAGAAGTCAGCAGCTTCTGTCCATTGATTGGATGCAAATATCTGCATCTGACTCTTGTTGGGTCTTTTGGAAGGCAGTCATGAGAGGTCCCTTCAGTGAGTGCTTCATAGCCTCCATAACAGTGTCTGGCCTTGGGGCCTCCCCTTGAGCTGGATCCCAACTTGGGTCTGTCACTGAACCTTCTTTTCCTCAGGTGCCTCTCCATTTCCATCCCTGCAGTTCTTTCAGACAGGAACAATTATGGAGTCAGAGTTTTGACTGTGGGATGGCAACCCTATCCCTCACTTGATGCCCTATCTTTCTGCTGGAGGTGGGCTCAGGACAAGTATTGAGTTCCCTCTCCTTACTGTAGGACATTTCATCTAAGATCCTTCCCTTTGATTCCTGGGAGTCTCTCATCTCCCAGGACTCTGGTTCAATCTGGAGCATTCCCCCAACCTCCTACCTCCCGAGGTTGCCTGTTTCCATTTATTCTGCTGGCCCTCAGGGCTTCAGTCCTTTTCCCCCACCCAATACCACATCATGTTCCCCTCTCTCCACCCATCCATTTTCCCTCCCATGTCCTTACCTCCCTCTCCCCTTGTGATTGCTTTTACTTTCTAATATTGCTAATCATGTTCCAGAAAGACTTTCAGTCACAGAAGTGACTGTCACTGAAGGATGTATCCTGCAGGCTTCTCTGTCAGACAGGATAGTCTCTTCCAATGCAGATTAAGCTGGTGTTTACAGAATTACTCTGAGTGTGCATTTTCATCCTGCTGTGATCAAGTAACACTACTTGAAAAGTGTCAGACAGATCCTTGGATAAGGGAACTGGAATGCATCCTCGCCTTGCATTGCACAGGGCAGAAGCTTGGATAAAGGTTCATTTCTTATTCTTTTTGCAATAACACTGGTAGGTATAATATATTCACATATTGCTTCCTATTTCAGGACAAGTATGGAGTGTGCATCTAAAAAGGGTTCATGGGTGAATCCTTAGATCTGTACTGAACCTTAGGACATGATTCCAAATAGACATAGGCTCTAAGAATTAAAGCAATCTGTAGTACAGCTTGAGGTCTGGGATACTGATTCCCCCAGAAGTTCTTTTACTACAGATTGCATGGTATTGGTACAATGACAGGTATGTAGATCAATAAAACAGAATTGAAGACCCAGAAATGAATCCACACTCCTATGGTGACTTGATCTTTGACAAAGGAGCTAAAACCATCCAGTGGAAAAAAGATAGCCTTTTTAACAAATGGTGCTTGTTCAACTGGAGGTCAGCATGCAGAAGAATGCAAATTGATCCATTCTTTTTTTTTTATTATTTATTTTATTTTATTTTTTAATTTACATTCCAAATCACTTCCCCTTTCCCGTTTCCTCCCTCCCCGAAAGTCCCATAAGCCCCCTTCCCTCCCTCTTTTCTCCATTCAACCCCCTCTCGTTACTCTGTCCTGGTGTTCCCCTACATCCAGTCTTTCCAGGACCAGGGGTCTCTCCTTCCATCTTCTTAGAAATCTATTGATATGCGGATTGTGTCTAGGGTATTCCGAGATTCTGGGTCAATATCCCCTTATCAGTGACTGCATACCATGTGTGTTCTTTTGTGATTGGGTTACCTCACTAAGGATGATATTTTCAAGATCTGACCATTTGCCTAGGAATTTCGTGAATTCATTGTTTTTAATTGCAGACTAGTATTCCATTGTGTAGAAATACCACATCTTCTGAATCCATTCCTCCGTTGAGGGACATCTGGGTTCTTTCCAGCTTCTGGCTATTATAAATAAGGCTGCTATGAACATAGTGGAGCATGTGTCCTTATTGCATGCAGGTAAAGTCTCTGGGTATATGCCCAGGAGTGGTATAGCCGGATCCTCCGGGAGTGTCATGCCCAGTTTTCTGAGGAACCGCCAGACTGCTTTCCAGAGTGGTTGTACCAGCTTGCAATTCCACCAGCAGTGGAGGAGTGTTCCTCTTTCTCCACATCCTCGCCAACAACTGCTGTCTCCTGTGTTTTTGATCTTAGCCATCCTGACTGGTGTGAGATGGAATCTCAGGGTTGTTTTGATTTGCATTTCCCTAATGACTAAGGATGATGAACATCTCTTTAGGTGCTTCTCAGCCATTAGATATTCTTCAGGTGAGAACTCTTTGTGTAGCTCTGTACCCCATTTTTTAATAGGGTTACTTGCCTCTCTGGAGTTTAACTTCTTGAGTTCTTTGTATATCTTGGATATTAGCCCTCTGTCGGATGTAAGGTTGGTAAAGATCATTTCCCAGTTAGTTGGTTGCCGCTTTGTCTCTTTGACAGTGTCTTTTGCCTTGCAAAAACTTTGTAATTTAATGAGGTCCCATTTGTCTATTCTTGATCTTAGAGCATAAGCTATTGGAGTTCTGTTCAGGAAATTCTCCCCTGTGCCCATATGTTCAAGGTTCTTCCCTAGTTTCCCTTCTGTTAGTTTCAGTGTGTCTGGTTTTATGTGGAGATCTTTGATCCACTTAGAATTGAGCTTAGTGCAAGGACATAAGGATGGGTCAATTTGCATTTTTCTGCATGTTGACCTCCAGCTGAGCCAGCACCATTTGTTGAAAAGCCTATCTTTTTTCCACTGGATGGTTTTAGCTCCTTTGTCAAAGATCAAGTGACCATAGGAGTGTGGATTCATTTCTGGGTCTTCAATTCTGTTCCATTGATCTACATGTCTGTTACTGTACCAATACCATGCAGTTTTTAACACTATTGCTCTGTAGTACAGCTTGAGGTCCGGGATACTGATTCCCCCAGAGGTTCTTTTACTCTTGAGAATAGTTTTAGCTATTCTGGGTTTTCTGTTATTCCAGATGAATTTTGGAATTGCTCTTTCTAACTCTATGAAGAATTGAGTTGAGATTTTGATGGGGATTGCATTGAATCTGTGTATTACTTTTGGTAAGATGCTCATTTTTACTATATTAATCCTGCCAATCCATGAGCATGGCAGATTTTTCCATCTTCTGAGGTCACAGGTCCAGATGGTTTTAGTGCAGAATTCTATCAGACCTTCAAAGAAGACCTAACACCAATACTCTTCAAACTGTTCCACAAAATAGAAACAGAAGGAACACTACCCAACTCGTTCTATGAAGCCACAATTACACTAATACCAAAAGCACACAAAGATCCGACAAAGAAAGAGAATCTCAGGCCAATCTCTCTTATGAATATCGATGCAAAAATACTCAATAAAATTCTTGCCAACCGAATCCAAGAACACATCAAAACGGTCATTCACCACGATCAAGTAGGCTTCATCCCAGGGATGCAGGGATGGTTCAATATAAGGAAATCCATCAATGTAATCCACTACATAAACAATCTCAAAGAAAAAAACCACATGGTCATCTCATTAGATGCTGAGAAAGCATTTGAAAAAATTCAGCATCCTTTCATGCTAAAGGTCTTGGAAAGATCAGGAATTCAAGGCCCATATCTAAACATAGTAAAAGCAATTTACAGCAAACCGGTAGCCAGCATCAATCTAAATGGAGAGAAACTTGAAGCAATCCCACTAAAATCAGGGACTAGACAAGGCTGCCCTCTCTCTCCATATCTTTTCAATATAGTACTTGAAGTTCTAGCTAGAGCAATTAGACAACAAAAAGAGGTCAAAGGGATACAAATTGGAAAGGAAGAAGTCAAACTATCACTATTTGCAGACGATATGATAGTATACTTAAGCGACCCAAAGAACTCCACCAGAGAACTCCTACAGCTGATAAACGACTTCAGCAAAGTGGCCGGATATAAAATCAACTCAAGCAAGTCAGAAGCCTTCCTATACTCAAAGGATAAGCAGGCTGAGAAAGAAGTAAAGGAAATAATACCCTTCACGATAGCCACAAACCATATTAAGTATCTTGGCGTGACTCTAACCAAACAAGTGAAAGATCTGTATGACAAGAACTTCAAGTCTCTGAAGAAAGAAATTGAAATTGATCCATTCTTATCTCCTTGCACTAAGCTCAATTGCAAGTGGATCAAAAACCTCCACATAAAACCAGACACACTGAAACTAATAGAAAAGAAACTAGGGAAGAACCTTGAACATATGGGCACAGGGGAAAATTTCCTGAACAGAACACCAATAGCTTATGCTCTAAGATCAAGAACTGACAAATGGGACCTCATAAAATTGCAGTTTCTGTAAGGCACAGGACAGTGTTAAAAGGACAAAGCGGCAGTCAACTAACTGGGAAATGATCTTAAGTCAGAAGTCGCAAGTTTGGTGCTACACAGAGTCCTTCCCTGAGACTTAATACTTTCCTTGAAGTCTGGACCTGCTAGGTAAAACAGTCTCCTCATGGTTGTACCTGAGATATAGATAACACAGTATGGACTTTACACAGTACTCACTGGTGATACCTATAGAATCCTGTAGCTATGGTCTACATGACCACCAAGCCCCGCATCCTCCTATCTTCTCATCATTTTGCTCCTAAAGCTTCTTTAATATCAGTAAAAGATAACTGGTTACTGTAATCAGATGCTGAGAGCTAGCCCTGTACATCTTGAATTCTTTCACAAATAAATATAAAATTCTTTATTTCTCCCTCTTTTTCTCCCATTTCCTGCTTTTTTTTTTCAGTATAGCTACTACCTATGGATTTGAGGTTGCATAGTTTATTTAGAAAGAAAATACTTATGTAGTTTTAGGGATCAGGCAAGAATACGTAGTAAGACAAGATGGGTGAGTGATTGGGTTATCATTGTGAGTGCCTGCCCATCTCTGGAACATAAAACATAATGTGTGTCCAGGTGTTCCATTACAAAGATGATAAAGGTGGGCTAGTTAGGATTTGAGGCAAAGTATTAACTAACTTGGGTTTTTAACAATTAAAAATTGAAAAAATGAGCAAGAATAAAACATATTTAGAATTCTACTTTTCATTAAACTCTTACTCTAATTTCAAAGAATGAAAAAATATAGTTTAAGTTATAGCATGTTAGAGAATAGAGATTTTTTAACTGCATATTTGGTATATGTAATTAATATTTAAAATAAGCTCCAAACTGTAGTTTATGTTTTAATTTTTGTAGCAGTTCTTCAAAAATTCAGCTAATTGAGAATATGATATTTAAAGAGAATTAATTCACAAACAAATGTTATTACTATATATCTTCTCAGTCAGTAATGGGAAATTTATGATCCATTTATTTAAATACAGTTTAATAATATGTAGGTCATCATTGATTTAAAAAATAATACATAATTAACAAGAAAATCTCAAGGCTTGCATTAAGTATTTTACACACAGATTCAAACCCAATCTCACAAGCAATTTCCAAGCTTCAGTGTGAGTTACATTCACTAAAAGCCCACTAGAGAGAACAAAATATAGTTTAACCCAGAATTAAAGAAATGAAGAAATTAGAGTGGAGAACAGTTTGAATAAAGTCTCACATAGGAAATGGAGAAATACTATGCAATAGAGTCTCTGTTCTTTTTTAAAAGGGATGGGAGTTTGTCTACTAAGGAAGTATATGTGTATGTGTGTGCATATGTGTGTGTGTGTGTGTGTAAGTGTGTGTATGTATGTAATTTTCTTCAAAATAAATTATTCTCTAAGTTTTATATTTACCTATTTTGGAATATATTTTTTAAAAAGCAATCAGGTGGAGCAGGGAGTTCCAGTAATAATCTGTTAGCCTTGTTCTCCTAAAAGTCAAAGGGCATGGCATACAACACAATCACAATGAGTAGTAATCACAACAGAAGAATCTGCAGATATAATTATGCACACCATGTTTATATCATTAATCTGAGAATGCAGCAACAGGTATGAGTGACTCAAAATATTTGATCTGCTTCCCAGTGTCTCTGAGTTCCCTTGTGTCTGTTAAAATATGAGCTACACAAGCCACCGCATGAACTGTAGAAGTTCTACATTAGTTCTACTATGAAGAAAGAGCAAGTTCTGGGGAAATGAATATGCAAAAACAGCATTCAAAGTGGAATTTTAATGGGTTTGATCTGTGCTTTTCAAGAAGATAAGTTAAAAAGAAATTGGCTGATGCTGATAAAAATGAAAATTAGAAAAATAATTTGGTCAAAATGACTAGTCAATCTGCACCGGTTTCACAAGTGCTAAAAACACCTTAAAGAAATCTCTCTTTCAATCTCTCTCTCTCTCTCTCTCTCTCTCTCTCTCTCTCTCTCTCTCTCTCACACACACACACACACACACACACACACACACACACATGAAGTAGAACAGAAAGATATGTAGAGCATGTAAACAAAGACATAAAACTAAAAGTCATTGCAACAAAACTTATGTGGAAGTTTTGGTTCATAGAACATTCTGGAATCAACAGTTTAAAGCTTCCTAAGTTTTTCAAACAATTGACTACCATAACCTTGATGTTGGCAATTTCCCAAATAAAGATTTTTTGATACTAAGCCCTAGTTCCTCTTCAGCTCAACTGTATCTCATTTACTTAATGGTTGTTAATATTCCCTGTGGTTTATTTCTTCTAATTTAATTTTCAATACAGACCCCAACTAATCCGCACCATTCTGAGCATACTGCAAATGTAACTTTTGTTCATCAAATATCATTATCATCTCAGAAGCTTACTGCGGAATAAGCTCACCCTTTTCTTCTCCTTTTGAATTCTGGCTGACTGGTTCAACTCAGCTGTCCAACTCAAACACCAATCCAAGCTGATTGTTTGAATCTGGCTCCTCTCAGCTTCTTACTGAATTGCTCTGTTTGACCTCCAACTAGCTCTGACAATTTGCTTTAATCTTCTGACTCCTTATTCTCTGACTTCAATTGCCTCTACTGACCTGCAGTTAACTCTACTGCATTGTACTCTCTGCACTGACTCAACTGACTCAACTGGACCCACTCACTGAACTGCCCTCTAATTAGATGTCACTCTCAAAATCTGGCTGCCTTCTTCTACAAACTTTACCTACATCATTTTGGGTTAAAGGTGTCTTCTAAGAGAGTATCTGTATCCCAGTGAGCTCGTACTGTAATCCAGGACATGTCTACATTCCAGACAGATCACATAGACCTAGAGCGTCGTTGGATATGATCTCCTGCTAGATCAGCCATAATGCTGGATTAACATGATTGGGTATTGGGTGGGAAGAAAAGGACCGAAATCCCTAAGGGCCAGCAAAAAGAATGAAAACATGCAACCTCTAACACATTGAAATTACACAAATCAAGCAATCAGAAGGAAGAGTCCAAGATAAGGTATAAGAAACAGAGGCTCAAATAGTCATTAAACACTAACCTGAAAGCCATAATGTATGTGCAAATGACCTGAGCAGACCTATGCAGGCCCTGTGCACGTTGCCCGAGTCTCTGTGAGTTCATACATGTGTTGATCATGTTCACTTAGAGGGCTTTGTTTTCTTACTCTCCTCCATTCCATCTGGCTGTTACACTGTGTCTGCCTCTTCTTCTGCTGAATTCCCTGAGTCCCAAGAGGATTTGATGGAGACATCCCATTTAGGGCTGAGTGTTCCAAGGTCTTTTTTTTTTCTAAGTTTTTTTTTTATTTACATTCCAAATCATTTCCCCTTTCCCGTTTCCTCCCTCCCCGAAAGTCCCATAAGCCCCCTTCCCTCCCTCTTTTCCCCATTCAACCCCCTCTAGCTTCTCTGTCTTGGCATTCCCCTACATCCAGTCTTTCCAGGACCAGGGGTCTCTCCTTCCATCTTCTTGGAAATCTATTGATATGCATATTGTGTCTAGGGTATTCCGAGATTCTGGGTTAATATCCCCTTATCAGTGACTGCATACCATGTGTGTTCTTTTGTGATTGGGTTTTGTCAGAACTTGAAAATATCATCCTTAGTGAGGGAAGAATGTTCTATACATGATAGTCTCATGGCTAGCTTTGGGTTTACATGTGTGCCATTGTTTGTGCTAAGATGTTCTTTCATCCCTTTCTTAGAGTTAATGCTAACCTTTTGATCAAATGTAGCTGTCTCCATAGACCTTTTAAGAGTAGTTCATGAAGCATAAGTTTAATCTCTAGCCCTCATTCATTTCCATGATATCATCTGTGATTATTCATTATTCATTTGCATGATATCATTTGTGGTTAAGTATTGTCATACACTTATTAGAGTTGAAATGCTCTAAGGACATGAATACTACTTTTTTTCATTGACTAATATCTGTCTTCAGATGTGCAGTAAAATTTTATGAAATTAATGAGTGAATCAAATAATGTTTCTATTAAACTTCTTCTAAAATACATAGAAATGATTATGTTGAGATAATTTTAGTGCAGTTTTTGATCTCAGACAAGAACAGCCATCTCAGTGATGACAGCCGAATCTGATCAAATAAAATGTCTCATTATGTGTCACTACTGTTAAGTAAAAGTAATCATTAGTGCAGCTGGGTGGAAAATGTGCTTCCAGTTTGGAACTACATATCATTGTTTATACAAAAGATTACTTAGGACAGACTTCAATCGGGTCAGACTTTTGCAGCAGAAAACAGAGGTTTTGGCAAGTGCACACAATTATCTTCAAGAATGACTCAGATCTTCCAACTGAGATCAGTAGAGCCAGTCCACTAGCATAATACCAAAAATGTCAACTGGAAGGAAGAACGAGCACAGCAGCATGGATTGTACATGTATTGATACCCAGATTTGAGAGTTTTTTTTAATCACTCTATAATCATTTTTAGTAGTCTATGAAAAGCAGTACAAATTTTAAATTTTCGATTTGTTTGCCCTAAGTGTTAAATGAAAGAAATTACCTTTTCAAGTAATGCAAATTATTTCTATTCATCTACTTTGAACTGTTCTTTGGAATTTTGATATTTTAAAAGTTTCTGGCAATTATCTTACCAAAATCTCACTTCAACATGTCAACAAATAGTTTCATTTTAAATGAGTTATGATTTTTCTAATAAATCATAAGTTCTTCTATTTTCAAATCTTAAGAAAAAGCAAGAGAATCAACCAAAATAAAAATCACTGTTTTAGGTTTTTCAGTTAGAGATAATAAAGATTTTTAAAGCCATATCCTTATGACTCTATGGATTTACTCAGTGTCTGTTGAAATTACTCCCTTTTCATCTCTGATTTATTAGTTTTGTTCTCTCTTTTTTGTTAGTTTGGCTAAAGGTTTGTCAATCTTCTTACTTTTCTTCAAAGTACCAATTCAGTTTAATCGATTTTTTCAGCCCTAATTTTAATTATTTCTTTGCACATTTGGGGGGATAATAGTTTTAGTGTATCTAGTTCCTTTATGTAAGCTATTAATTGGAGAGCTCTAACTTTTTTTTGACATAGAAAAAATGCTTTAACTATTTCCTATCATGACTGATTGGGATGTGTTGCATTGGTTTTGATTATGCTATATTTGTATACAATTCTAAGACTTTTTAAATTTCCTTTATCATTTCCTTCTTTATTACTTTTTAAAAGCTTCTATGAATTTGTGTATTTTCTAGCTTATCTTTTGTTTATTATTAACTTCCAAGTACTATACTGAATGATTCGAGTGGACAGCCTTATCTAGTCCCTGATTTTAGTGGGATTGCTTCAAGTTTCTCTCCATTTAGTTTGATGTTGGCTATTGGTTTGCTGTATATTGTTTTTATTATGTTTAGGTATGGTCCTTGAATTCCTGATCTTTCCAAGACTTTTAACATAAAGGGGTGTTTTATTTTGTCGAATGTTTTCTTTTATCATCTAATGAAATGATCATATGTTTTATTTCATTGAGTTTGTTTATCTAGTGGATTATGTTGATGGATTTTCATATATTGAACCATCCCTGCATCCCTGGGATGAAGCCAACTTGATCATAGTGAATGATCATTTTGATGTGTTCTTGGATTCAGTTTGCAAGAATTTTATTGAGTATTTTTGCATTAATATTCATAAGGGAAATTAGTCTGAATTTCTCTTTCTTTGTTGGGTCTTTGTGTGGTTTAGGTAACAGTGTAACTGTGGCTTCATAGAACAAAGTAGGTAGTGTTCCTTCTGATTCTATTTTGTGGATTGGTTTGAAGAATATTAGTATTAGGTCTTCCTGAAAGTCTGATAGAATTCTGCACTAAACCTATCTGGTCCTGGGCTTTTCTAGGGTTGGGAGACTATTTTTTTTAATTAATTAATTAATTTTTTACACCCCATATTTTATCCCTCCCCCCTGTCCACCCTCCGACTGTTCCACATCCCATACCTCCTCCTAACACCCCTGTCTCCACAAGGATGTCCCCACCCACCACCCCACCTGACCTCTAAACTCCCTGGGGCCTCAACCTCTTGAGGCTTAGGTGCATCATCTTTGAATGAACACAGATCCCGTAGTCCTCTATTGTATGTGTGTTGGGAGCCTCATGTCAGCTGGTATATGCTGCCTGTTTGATGGTCCAGTGTTTGAAGGATCTCATGGGTACAAATTAATTGAGCCTGGTGTTCCTCCTACAGGGTCACCCTTCTCCTCAGCTTTTTTTAGCCTTCCTTAGTTCAACAACAGGGGCCAGCTGCTTCTGTCCATTGGTTGGGTGCAAATATGTACATCTGACTCTTTCAGCTGCTTGTTGGGTCTTCACAACCAGCTCATGCTAGGTCCCTTTTTGTGAGTGCTCCATAGCCTCAGTAATAGTGTCAGACCTTGGGACCTTCCCTTGAGCTGGATACCACTTTGGGCCTGTCACTGGACCTTCTTTTCCAGTGACAGGCCCTTTTCCAGGCTCCTCTCCATTTCCATCCCTGTAATTCTTTCAGACAGGAACAATTATGGGTCACAGTTGTGACTGTGGGATGATTCCCCTCTCCTTCATTTGATGCTGTCTTCCTATTGAAAGTGTGCTCTATAAGTTCCCTCTCCCTAATGTAGGGCATTTCACTTAAGGTTCCTCCCTTTGAGTCCTGAGAGTCTCTCACCTCCCAGAACTCTGATTCATTCTGGAGGATTCCCCCAATCTCCTGTCTCTGGAAGTTGCCTGTTTCCCTTCAATCTGCTGGCTCTCAGGGCTTCAGTTCTTTTCCTCATCCAATACCAGATCAGGTTTCCCACTCCCTCCATTGTGGTCACTTTCATCATTATCAAGGAGTCTGAATAGCATTTAGAAATACTCATGTATTGGGAACAAAGCAGAAACTACCTCCTTTTACAGGAAGAAAGAAATCAAGTTCTTACTAAGTGACAGCACTCTTGTGACCAAGCAATACTAGTTCTTCCAATTCCTTTTCTGGTTCTGGAGCATGCACAGCCTGACTGTCCTTACTGTGCTGGAAGTAGGTTTCCCAAAGACAAAAAAACAAAATGCCAGGAGACAGCTTATGAAACCCAAGATCCATTAAAAGTTACTAGCAGAGGAAAGCAGTTCATAAGGAAGAAATATCACATCACACATGTCTAATGGTGACAGGCTAAGCAGATAACTCTCTCTCTCTCTCTCTCTCTCTCTCTCTCTCTCTCTCTCTCTCTCTCTCTGTCCTTTCTCTCTGTCAACATTGTATGTAGCAGAGATTGCTTCACAGTGGTGCTATAAGCCAGCCCAGACAGCCTGAATTAGTAGAGACTCTAGATCTTACTGTGTCACAATATTTATATCATACAGCGTCAGCTGGAGGATCAGTGTCGGTTGGCCACATCCAGAGCTCCTGTCTTCTCTGCAGAACTCCTTCAGCACATTCCGTTATGCACAGGCACATTCCATTAAGCACAAAGGGGCATTTTAAAAGTTTGAACTCATAATCAGTCATATCACTAACTTAGCCTTCTTTGTCCTTGTATATCCGGGGTTCCAAGCATGGCTAACTCAGCAGGAAGGTAAGGGATAGGTTCAACTACAGAAAAATCTTGCTCCAGTTACCCATATGCAGGGAAACAGTTAGTGGCCCTTCAGAGAGCACTTATCAGAATGTCCTAGTGTCAAACTGTTTTCAAAGGCCTTTGACTTGGCAAATGTTCTGGAAGGGAAAAAGAATGATTCAGGAACATCTTAAGTATTCTAAATGACCACAGAAATTCTCTGTCTTATTTCCTGGATCTTTGTACTAGGCCCATTATAGGCAAGAACATTTAAAAAGCAAATACATGACCATTCTTAGTGAGTTTGTAAACTTAGGAAGACATCTAATTCTGACTCAAAAATGCAGAATGCCTCCTTTAAATATTAGTCATCGAAGAAATATGCCCACATTTGAGTATAGAGCCTCTGAAAGTTGAATAAATACCAAAAACTTTTCGTATGATAAGCACTACAGAAGCTACAAAATAGAGAAATGCTATGGGAGTATTTAAATATTGTTGGAAATACAGTCATCTCTTAAATGAACACATTTCAGAAATGTTATTTCTTACCAAAATTTTAGGCAATTGCTCATTGACTATTTTGATAATATCAAAAGTCTAAATGTAAGATACCTCTCACCACCTAGCTTTCCCTACACACATATGTGCATGCACATGTGCACACACACCCAAACACACATGCGCGCACACACACACACACACACACACACACAAACAGACACACACAGATATGCACAGGCACACATGCACACACACTACATTTATACATTGCCACTGTGGAAGAAAGAGACATTCCCACATAACTCCTGCTTAGAGCACTGAAAAAAATCAAAGATGAGAGAGTTGGCTCAACATCTATCTTCACACTTTTCACATCACACACTAATATCAGTAAACATGTTTTGAACACAGACATCAAAATATCCCCATATATCACTATATCACTAATACAGAATGCTACTTTACGAAACATACACAGAATAAGCATCCATGGATAACAATGATATAACATGATAATATGGAAGATCTTCTTTGTCTCATACCTTGGTATTCTTTAACCTATACTCTGTAACCTATACAGTCTTCTGTAACCTATACTTTCCATATAAAGAGCAAGTCTTGTAGATATGAAGACTGATGTCCATAAGCCTCATAGTGGATATTAATGAAGTTGGGTTTTGGGTTGTTACAGTCTACATAGTGATCTTCTATTCTACTTACAGGACAAAGGTTCACCTCTGTTCATAGATTAATGCTATGGAATTGGAAGCTATGTTTCACTAATATGAAATGTTTTTATAATAATGCAAAGGTTAAACTGGGCGGTGGTGGTGCACGCCTTTAATCCCAGCACTTGGGAGGCAGAGGCAGGAGGATTTCTGAGTTCGAGGCCAGCTTGGTCTACAAAGTGAGTTCCAGGACAGCCAGGGCTACACAGAGAAACCCTGTCTCGAAAAACCAAAAAAATAAAAAATAAAATAAAATAATGCAAAGGTTTCTTACCTTCCAAGTTCCTTTTTAGCAACGAAATAAAACTAATATACCAATCAAATGTGATCCATACTACAAAATAAACATAGAAGTTGCCATAAGGAATTAATTGCGATGATGAATCTTTCAATTTGATGAAACTGAATTACTAATTGTATCACCTAATAATTATCCTAAATTCATATAAAAGCAAATAAATAAACAATAGTTCTCTTTTTATTCCTTGTTATGATCTCAATGATCTTTATAAAGCTAACACTGATACCTAATTCTCAATGTATTGTGTACAACTGCCTTTTCTCCTTGCTGTAACAAAATAAAATAAAATCAACCTTTATCTTGCTGTCAAGTGAAGATGCAAACAGAAAGTACAGTCTTTGAAACATAAAATGAGTCCTCATGAAACTTTTAAGTTCTTTGATCTTGGACTTTCCAAACTACACAATGGTACAGAATAAGTTACCCAGTTTACAGTGCTTGTTATGATGTCTAAAAGGTTAAGGCACTAATAGTAGAAATTCTGTAGATAGTAAATTATAGACCTTGTTTTAGAGCATCAATAGTATCAAAGCTGCTGTACCTGGAAGTCTTAGTGTCCTTTCCTTCATGGTTGAAAGATAACTACAACAGTTCTTATTCACTTAGACATTCATTCATTGATTCATTTACTGTGCTACTGGCAATTAAACATAGGCCTCGCACAAGCTAGTGAACTACTCTACTAATGAGCTATATCTCCAACCCTAGTTAATTTATTCATAAAAAATAGTTCAACTATTGACTAGTTAATAAAATACCAAATACACCGATGCACAATTATATACAAAACTTCTTAAACATTGAAAAACTACTAATGTATACTAGATAAGAACATTTTAATTAAATACCCATATGCAAAAGTAGGAAGTTTGAGGAATGGACTTATTGAGAATAAAAATACATTAAATATAGTCAATATACTGTCCCCTTCACACTATACTATTGGGAATATCCTAGCATATAATTCATCATTTTAAGTGTGTTTTCAAAACACATGTTCTTACACACTTGATGTTATCTTTAGATGTTACTGGGAAATGTTAAAAGTGTTTAGAAGTTAGTGTATTAAAATGTCCAGATGTATTGGACTGTCACTGGAAAGTGGAGAAATTAGAATCAAAAAGTAACATGTGCCAGTTCTCAAGGGGAATACAGGGGCAGGAGAAAGGAGGGAGTTGGTCAAGAACCAGGCCATATAACAAAAGAGTTCAGTGGGTTAGCGCCTGACTGGCATTGTGAGTCCTGAGTAGATCATCATCACCATGAACATACACAAACCATTAGATAATGTGGAGGTCTAATCAATCCTAACAATGTTGAATTTTACCTTCATTGTAATGAAGAGTAAATGAAGGGTTTGAAACATGATATCAGCATGATCTGGGGTCTGTTCCCTTCCACAAATTGAGCTTGTAGAAGCATTTAGAACATTGATTCTCTTCTCATATTACCCAAGTCAACTTCTAAACTCAAAGTGAGGGCTTGAATCAAAGCTTATGTTTACTTAGATAGGGTCTGTTCTGTCACAATAGCATATTTTGACTGAAATTTATGAAACAGGAACATATAATGAATCTATATTGACAATCCAACCCTTCCCATATTGAGAACATTTAAGAACATGCATTACATACTGTTACATATAATCTGAATTATTTTATCAGAATAAATATAAATTTTAATTTCAAAGTTTTTATATAAAATAAACACTAAACTCGACACTTGTATACATAAATTCTTTATCAGTTTTTTAGGTATTTCTTTTTTTTTTTGTGCCACTGGAATACACTGTAACCTTGGAGAAAAGCTTGTTTTATATTTTCTATCTACTTCCAAGTGTTGAGAAAAACTCAGGAAAGAAACTGGTCTCCATTTCTGCACAATTTGCAATCAAAAGAAGACTGTATATGTCAAAGCAAAGTCTCATTCTACTCTGGAATGCTTCCATGATTGTCCATGTGATTACATTTCCTTTTACTTCCTACTGAGGTAATGTGGATAGGACAATTTTATAAAGAGAAATAAATATGTCACAACAAAACTCACATTTTATCTATTCAGTCATAAATTTTTTATTGATGATCTATAATTTCCTGAACTTCTTTGTTCTTTGTGAAAATAAAAATTCCTAAATGGGCCAGATAATATATCAAGGATATAGGAACTATTATTTTTTACATTATCCTCTTTAAAAAGACACAGATTAGTTTGATTATTGCAAAATATATTTATTTTTAATCTAGCAAGTCTTGTATCTAGCCAATATGTTATGTGAATATCCCATCAAAAGACCCATATCTATATATAGCAAAACCAACAAATTTCAGTTTCCTATGATTTCTTCAATTAAGTATGTCAATGACCATTCTACATAACAACATATAAGCCTCTATGATACAGTACCAATAATTTTAAAATAATTTAATGTACACATCTATTAATGTTATTTTTTTACTTTTCCTTGCTATTACAATTATCACGAAGAACAAAATTGGGGTTTATTTCACTCTTTTAAAAATATTTCCAATCTATCCTTCCACATACCGTGTTTTCCAAAGGCATTTCTGCTCATATTAAAAATACTTGAAAGATTTTATGATTTTAAATAAGAGATCATCATTATTATTGCTTTATTATTGCATTATTATCCCAAAATACTTTTTTTGCATAGTCTTATATTTACTATGCTACTTCATAACCAAAATTCCTCATATGCATGCATGTTGTTTCCATTTTCTGAAATTTCTGATTAGTTCTTCTGCATCAACCAACTTTTAGCTAAGATGAAATTTCCTGATAGAAACCGTTTTTCTCGTGTGACCTTGTATAAATGCCTCCATCAATGGCATGTCCATCTTCCTCACATGGTACTGGCCATGTCCTCTTCATGTTTGTAGCATGCCTCGACCACACAGCTGTAATTTTCTAAGGGCAGGGACATGTCATCATTTTATACTAAGCAACCATCACATTGACTATCATGTGTAGAGTGTGTATGGTTGGGGTGAATGCTGATGAGTTCCTGCTATACACCTGCTTTGTTTATTGGTGAATCTGTATGAATAACCTTAAGCATCTTCCCCGCATTGATCTCTCTAAGTAGAAGCAACCTATGAATCATGAGTATGCCCATGTTTTCTAATATAATTATCTTGATTCAGAGATTTTAGTGCTTATCTTTAGTATTGGAATCATTTTTATTACTTACTTTTATCCATTTTTGCCTACCTATTTTTTTCTTTTTTTTTTCTTCTTATTGTTATGTATTGCTTTACATGGTTGATTCTATTCTAGCCAGTTTTACTTACTTAAGAAGAGCCAGAGAAGGAGTGGGGAGGTGATTGAGTAGAGGAGTCAGGCACACAAGCATATGGTAGCTCAAAACCTTTGCGCCAGATATTTTCAGGCCTGTGGCTTAGAGATAATTTGGGATACCAAGAATCCAGAGAAGTATGTCATCTTGTGGAAAGTAAAAAGAAAAAAGAAAGAAAGAAAGAAAGAAAGAAAGAAAGAAAGAAAGAAAGAAAGAAAGAAAGAAAGAAAGAAAGAAAGAAAGAAAGAAAGAAAGAAGCAATTTGGTTCTGTTTGTATGAAAATTCCAAGAACTTCACTTTAGTTGTGAGGGAAGTCTTTCTATATCATTCTATTAGAAGTAGATTTAATCAAAACATTTTCTCTCCTTCATTTGTTCTTAGTAATTATGATCATATTGTCTCTGTAACCTTGGCCTCTGGCATAGAGGATTGTTTTTTAAATGGGTAATCTCTACTATACTATAACTTTAAACATGTATTTAAATGATAACTTTGTATTTTAAATATTTTAAAACATTTATGTGTTTTTAATAATCTTATAGCACAAGCAGGATGTTTATGGCATAATTACTTCCATTCATGCTTTCTAAGCAGCTTTGCACAAACAATTAAGAAGGTACTCATTGATCTCTGAGAACATAACAGCTCTATGTACCATGTTAGGAAATGGGACTTAGTAAAAGTTCTCACTGCCATCCTGTTTTAATGTGAATGGGCAAATAAACTGTAATGGGAAAAAATGTCAAGAAGTAACATTAAGACCACCACATTGAACTGAAGCTGTCCATTATCTCCACTAGCAGACATAAGACGGAATGCTAATCTGATCTTATGTGAAGGTTTTAGCTACAGAGAGCAGCAGAAGAACAGAGATGAGTTTCCTCTGTTGCTGGACAGAAGACCATCATCAACTCAGGAAACTGTTTCCAGAAACTACAGATCCAGATAGCTGCCACAGTTATGTGTATGCTTGGAGTTTGCAACAAATGGAAACATACTGAAAATTATTTGACCATAGATTTTTCACCACTTTGGAACCAACAGTCAACATCCGTGGGGATTAGCAAATGTAAACTAGTTTATCTAACTAAAGCTTGGATAAGTTTCACAGACCACCTGGAACATACAGTTTACAGGGATTCACACTGAAATACTTGGAAACAAAACACTCAAATATGAGCACTCAACTAGAACATTGTATTGAGTGTTTAAAATTTAGCATATGTGTGTATTTGGTTCTCTTTTTTCCATTAAAAACAAAACAACACCAATAAAATTACTATACACAACAGAAAATTTCTCAGTAAAATTTCTTAATAACAAAAGACACCAGGCCCTGATATTGTTGCTGATGCCAAGAGGAGCTTGCTGACAGGATCCTAGTATGGCTACTTTCTGAGAGGCTCTGCCAGCAACTGACCAATGCAGATGCAGATACTCACACCCAACCATCAGACAGAGCCGAGCCGGGAGACCCCAGTGAAAGAGCTAGGGGAAAGACTGAGGGAGTTAAGTGGATTTCAACCTCATAAGAAAAACAATCCTGAGATTCCATCTCACACCAGTCAGAATGGCTAAGATCAAAAACACAGGAGACAGCAGTTGTTGGTGAGGATGTGGAGAAAGAGGAACACTCCTCCACTGCTGGTGGGATTGCAAGCTGGTACAACCACTCTGGAAAGCAGTCTGGTGGTTCCTCAGAAAACTGGGCATGACACTCCAGGAGGATCCGGCTATACCACTCCTGGGCATATACCCAGAGGCTTTACCTGAATGCAGTAAGGACACATGTTTCACTATGTTCATAGCAGCCTTATTTATAATAGCCAGAAGCTGGAAAGAACCCAGATGTCCCTCAACAGAAGAATGGATTCAGAAAATGTGGTATATTTACACAATGGAATACTATTCTGCAATTAAAAACAATGAACTCAAGAAATTCCTAGGCAAATGGTCAGAACTTGAAAATATCATCCATAGCGAGGTAACCCAATCACAAAAGAACACACGTGGTATGCAGTCACTGATAAGGGGATATTAACCCAGAATCTCGGAATACCCTAGACACAATTCACATATCAATAGATTTCCAAAAAGATGGAAGGAGAGATTCCTGGTCCTGGAAAGACTGGATGTAGGAGAATGCCAGGACAGAGAAGCGAGAGGGGGTTGAATGGGAAAAAGAGGGAGGGAAGGGGGCTTATGGGACTTTCGGGGAGGGAGGAAACAGGAAAGGGGAAATGATTTGGAATGTTAATAAAAAAACTTAGAAAATTAAAAAAAAAATAAGAACAATATCAACTAACTGGACTATTCAGAGCTCCCAGAGACTAAACCACCAACGAAGAGTATACATGGAGGGAGCCAGGACTCCAGATACATATGTAGCCGAGGATGACTTGTCTAAAATCAATGGGAGGGGAAGCCCTTGGTTCTGTGGAGGCTTGATGCCCCAGCATAGAAGGATGCTGGAGTTGTAGGTTGGGAGTAGGTGGGTGGATGGAGGAGCACCCTCATAGAAGCAAAGCAGAGGGGGAGAGGGGGGGTTGGGATGGGGGGGTTGTGAAGGGGTAGGCAGGAAGAGGGGTATCATTTGAAATGAAAACAATAAAATGATTAATAAAAAAAGAAAAAAGAAAAGAGAAAACAAACAAACAACAACAACAACAAAACAATAACAACAGAGAATAAGCACATTTTAAGCCAGGTGTGGTTACTCACACTGGTAGTTCTCTCAGGAAGCTGAGTCAGGGGGATTGTGGTGAGTTTGAAATCAACCTGGTCTATATAGAATTTCCAAACCAGTCTGAGATACAGCATGTGGCCCTGTCTGAGAAATATGGCATGACCTAAGCATAATAATCCTGGAGTTATCATCAAAGAACTCCATTGCCTGCTACAAAAAAGCTTGCAGAGAAAAATAGAATCAGCCTGCTCACCTATAAACTGATGAATAGATAATGAAATGTGATATATTATACACACACACACACACACACACATATATATATATATATATATATATAATGAAAATTTTATTTCTCAGTAAACAGCAATTAAATCTGACTGGGATAGGTTGAATTGGAAAGTATTATGCTGAGTGAAATAGCTTAGACTCAAAAGGATAGCATACCTGTATTCCTTCTCATACGTGGGTCCTATATTTGAATTTTAAAATCCCTGTGTTTAAGTTGAAATTGAGAGACCATGAAGCAGTAGAGGACTCATGAGGGAGTAGAGGCTGTAACCTGCACTGGGCCCCCATAAGACTGCCACCTTCATTAGTCAGTCACAGATATGAAAGGTAATTATGGGGCCCTATCTCTCCCAGCTCTACTATTGGTCTCATTAGGTCCTGGGAGATGGAGATTTACTGTTTAATTTTGTGTCCCCACCAATAAACCTACCAATATGCTACTCCAAACTCATAGTCACATGGACGACCGTAGTTAAATTCATTGCATCACAAAACAAGAACTTGTAAATCTGAAAAAGGAACTAGTTAGGGAAGTAATAAGGATGGATGGGCAGGAAAAGTAGATCAGAGAGGGTAAGGTGAGAAAATAAGTAGAAAGCATTAATCTCTATATGAAATTGTCAAAAATAAGGAATAAAAATGAGTAAATAAAAATAATTTCAAAATCAAGTCATAAAATCTATTCAAATTTGATTAAATATTTCAATGTAAATCTGAAAGTTTGAAACAACTAGAAGAAAACATAAAGAAACCCTTCAATATACAGGTACAGGCAAAGCCTTTATAAAAAGAATTCTAGTAACCCAGGAAATTACTTAAGGAACTGACAAATGAGACTAGGAAACACAGCAAAGGAAGCAATCGCCACAGGAAAACACAGCCTTAAGAACTGGAAAAAGGGTTTCCAACACTACACCAGACGAAAGAACATCTAGTGTATATAAACACTATGGAAGTTGAATAAGAAAGGCCCCCATAAACTTAAATATTTGAATGCTTAGGGAGTGATGCTATTTGAAAGAATTAGGAGGTGTGGCTTGGTTGGAAGAAGTATATCACTAGGGATGGGATTTGAGGTTTTTAGAAGCCCAAATAAGGCCCAGAGTCTCTTATTCTTTCTTCCTGCTGCTTGAGAATCTAGATAGAGAACTCTCTGCTCTTCTACCACCATGTCTGCCTGAGTTCAGCCATGCTTCTCCCCATGATTATAACAGACTAAACTTTTGAAAATATAAACAAGCCTCTGATAAATGTTTTTGTTTATAAGAGTTGCTTTGATCATAGTATCTCTTCAAGCAATAGAACACTAAGACTAATACTAATCAAATAAATTATCTAATCAATAAATAGGCTAATGAACACAAATAACTTTATTTGATATAGGGGACATATATGGAACACATACATATATGTAGGCAAAACACTCATACATATAAAATAAAATAAGCTAAAAAACTGGATATACAAATACAATAACTATTAGAACAAATGTTTAACATAAACAATCAGAAAATGCAAATTACTTGAATATTCTATCTCTAATCAGAAAGGCTATCATGTATGTGGTATGTGCGTTTGCATGAATCAGGCATGTGTGTATATGCATGTTTGTGCGTGTGAAGGCCAGACATCGAAGTTTGTTTCTCTCTTTTGATCCTTCCATATTTTATTTATTGAAGCTGGTTCTCCTGCTGAACCTGAAGAGGTCAGCTCAGGGCATTTGGAAAATTCCACCAGACCCCTCCCCCTCTGGAAGAGAAAGGTCATGGAGCACTTAGGCACCCCTCCCCTCTGGAAGGGAGGACTTAATTACATTCCTCAGACCACAGGGGAGGGGGCCGACCACCTGCAGGTGGGCGAGGCCCAGAGCATGTAGACACATTGCAGACTGTTGGCCACCTACAGACAAGGGAAGTCCTTGCCAGCTCATTCCCTGAAGACCAATCAGTTTAAAAATCACACTGTTCTGCCGATCACATTGTGCCTAATGGCTGCTGCTCTGAAAACTGTATAAAAATTCACCAAATGGGCTATTCTCTCTCTCCTTACTGTGCAGGGCGATCCCAGCACGCTGGAACAATAAAATTCCTCTTGCTTTTGCATTGGTCCTCAGCTCCACATTGTTCACTCAGGGGTCTCTTGTAAGTTAGAACTCATCAGAGTCTTACCAACCCAAAGCTTACCAGTTTCAAACAGTCTAGATATCCATCTTACCCCAGAAATACTATCTCTGCTACCTTTCTTATGCTTATATGACAATTGTTTCATCCACTGGACCATCTCCACAGTCTATTAATCTTTGTTTATTTGGGAATATTGACTATTTTCAGTTGTTGAGTCATGTGGCAGCAAGATATGTGCGATTAATCTAACCACTTTCTATGGTCTCTGATCATCCAGTTTATGAACCTGGGCTTGCCACATAGAATTTAATAGTAAGAAAATGGAAACTCCACACCCCATAATATTATAAGTGTCTCCTTCTGTCTCATTTTCTATATCCAACAGACACAAGAAGAGGACTAAGTAAAGATTTAAGATGGAAAGATAGAATCTACCTACAAATAAAAGTATCTAGAGTTTAAAAATCACCACATTTTAAAAGTTAGACTATACCACAAAATTTCACTCAGGTAAAACTAATGGAAAGAGTTATACATATAACATAGTTTATAAAAACAAAAAACTTTATTTGGATAGCTCATTTTCATCCTCAAAAAGTCAACAGACTAGGGAAGTATCCACCAGACATCATGCATTACTTTAAAATGATATAGTATTAGCTATTCCTTTAGTTGGTGTTTCTATTGCTGTGATGAGACATTATGACCAAAGCAACTTTGGTAGGAAAGGGCTTATTTGACTTATCCATCCATATCATAGTCCATCACTGAAGGAAATCAGGGCAAAAACCTAAACAGGGCAAGAACCTGTAGGCAGAAGCTGATGCAGAAGCCATGGAAAAGTGCTGCCCAGCTTGATTTCTTTTTTTTCTTTTTCTTATTCTTTTTTTTTTTTAGGTATTTTCTTTATTTACATTTCAAATGTTATACCCTTTCCTTGTTTCCTCTCCAAAAACTCCTTATCCCATGCCCCCAACCCCTGCTCACCAACCCTCCCAATCCCACTTCCTTGTCCTGGCATTCTTCTACACAGGACCAAGAGCCTCTCCTCTCATTGATGTCCAACAAGGCCATCCTCTGCTACATAAGCAGCTGGAGCCATGGGTCCCTCCATGTGTACTCTTCATTGATGGTTTAGTCCCTGGGAGCTCTGGGTGTACTAGTTGGTTCATAATGTTGTTTCTCTTATGGTGTTACAAACCCCTTTAGCTCCTTGGGCCCTTTCTCTAGCTCCTCCATTGAAGACCCTGTGCTCAGTTCATTGGTTGGCTGTGAGCATCCACTTCTGTATTTGTCAGGCACTGACAGAGCCTCTCAGAAGACAGCTATATCAGGCTCCTGTCAGCAAGCACTTGTTGGCATCTACAATAGTATCTGGACTTGGTAACTGTATATGGGATGGATCCCCAGGTGGGGCAGTCTCTAAATGGCCTTTTGTTCAGTCTCTGTTCTACACTTTATCTCTGTATCTCCTCCCATGGATATTTTGATCCCCCTTCTAAGAAGGACCGAACTATATGCCCTTTGGTCTTCCTTCTTGAGTTCTATGTGGTCTATGAATTGTATCTTGGATATTCTGGGTTTCTGGGCTAATATCCACTTATTAGTGGGTACATACTATGTGTGTTATTTTGTGATTGAGTTACCTCACTCGGGATGATATTTTCTAGTTCCATCCATTTGCCTAAGAATTTCATGAATTCATTGTTTTTAATAGCTGATTAGTACTCCATTGTGTCAATGTACCACATTGTCTGTATCCATTCCTCTGTTGAAGGACATCTAGGTTCTTTCCAGCTTCTGACTATTACAAATAAGGCTGCTATGAACATAGTGGAGCATGTGTACTTATTACATGTCGGAACATCTTCTGGATATAGGACCAGGAGGGGTATAGCTGGGTCCTCAGGTAGTACTATGTCCAATTTTCTGAGGAACTGCCAAACTGATTTCCAGAGTGGTTGTATCAGCTTGCAATTCCACCAGCAGTGGAGGAGTGTTCCTCTTTCTCCACATCCTTGCCAGCACCTGCTGTCACCTGAGTTTTTGATCTTAGTCATTCTGATTGGTGTGAGGTGAAATCTCAGGGTTGTTTTGATTTGCATTTCTCTGATAACTAAGGATGTTGACCAATTTTTTAGGTGCTTCTCAGCCATGTGGTATTCATCAGTTGAAAATTCTTGTTTAGCTCTGTACCCTATTTTTTAATAGGGTTATTTGGTTCTCTGGTGTCTAACTTCTTGTGGTTTTTGTATATATTGGTTATTAATCCTCTATCAGATGTAGGATTGGCAAAGATCTTTTCCCAATATATTGGTTCTGTTTTGTCCTATTGACAGTGTCCTTTGCCTTAGAGAAGCTTTGTAATTTTATGAAGTCCCATTTTTCAATTCTTGATCTTAGAACATAAGCTATTGGTTCTGTTCAGGAAAATTTCCCCTGTGCCCATGTGCTTGAGGCTCTTCTCCACTTCCTTTTCTATTAGATTCAGTGTATCTAGTTTTATGTGGTAGTCCTTGATTCACTTGGACTTGAGCTTTGTACAAGGAAATAAGAATGGATCATTTTGCATTGTTCTATATGATAACTGCTAGTTGAACCATCACCATTTGTTGAAAATGCTGTCCTTTTCCACTGGATGGTTTTAACTCCTTTGTCAAAGATCAAGTGACCATAGGTGTGTGGGTTTACTTCTGGCTCTTCGATTTTATTCCATTGATCTACCTGCCTGTCACTGTACCAATGCCATGCAGTTTTTATCATGATTGTTCTGTAGTATAGCTTGAGGTCAGGGATGGTGATTCTGATAGAAGTTCTTTTATTGTTGAGAATAGTATTGCAATTCTTGGTTTTTTGCTATTCCAGATGAATTTGGAAATTGTTCTTTCTAACTCTATGAAGAATTGAGTTAGAACTTTTATGGGAATTACATTGAATCTATATATTGCTTTTGGCAAGATGGCCATTTTTACTATATTAATCCTACCAATTCATGAGCATGGGAGATCTTCCCATCTTCTGAAATCTTCTTTGATTTCTTATAGAACCCAGGACCACCAGCCCAGGGACAGCACCATCCAAAATAGACTGAGCTCTCCACCATCAATCAGTAATTAAGAAAATGCCCTACAGGTGGATCTTATAGAGGCATTTTCTCAATTGAGGGTTCCTCCTTTTAATTGATTAGCCTATGCCTAATTAAATAAAACTAGCCAGCACAAATATGTTTTGTGAAAGCCCAAAGTCTCATTTATTCTAAGTGAGGTAATCAGGGAAGATGTCATGAATAACACAAGAAATATAAAGAATATTAATAGATGACATTTAGGTAAATGAATTAAGAAAAAACCTTTAGATAGGATACATTCAAGTTAGAAATTAAAAAGGTGTTATTGACAACCACTATACATTCTTGATCACAGCCAAACCTCCTTTTCTCCATGCAAGATGAATGGTACTTTCTACCCTTTGACTTCTTGTTGTTTTAATTTAAATTGTTAACTTACAAATACAATGTAATGAGATACTTTAATATATGCATTCATTATAGAGGGATTATGTTAAACTTATTAACATCTCTATTACCTTATTTTTAGTGAAAACAATATATATGCTCTCTTGGATATTTAAAAATATTTTCTATCTTACTACTAGACATAGTCACCATACAATAGAGTGGTAGATCTCTAAATTTATTTCTCTTGTCTAACTGAAAACTTTTGTTCTTTGGTCAACCCTCCCCATGTTTTGAATTGTGTGTTGCCCACTAGGTGGTATTGCCCCCATTTAAAATAGAAGACCACCCTGAGACTGCCCCACCTGGGGCTCTATCCCATATACAGACACCAAACCCAGACACTGTAGTGGATGGCAAGGAGTGCTTGCTGACAGGAGCCTGATACAGCTGTGTCTTGAAAGGCTCTGCCAGAGCCTGACAAATACAGAGACAGATGCTCACAGCCAACCATTAGACTGAGCACAGGGTCCCAAATGGAGGAGTTAGAGAAAGGACTGACTGAAAGTTCTGAAGGGGTTTGTAACCCCATAGGAAGAAGAAAGAATAATATCAGTGTGATGGTTTGTATATGCTTGTCCCAGGGAGTGGCACTGTTAGAAGGTGTGGCCTTGTTGGAGGAAGTGTGTCACTGCAGGGTTGGGCTTAAAGATCTTCCTCTTAGATGCCTGAGAATGCCCAGTCTGTTCCTGGTTTCCTTTGGATAAAGGTGTAGAACCCTCAGCTCCTCCTGCACCATGCCTGCCTGGATGTTGCCATGCTTCTGCCTTGATGACAATGAACTAAACCTCTGAACCTGTAAGCCAGCCCCAAGTAAATGTCTTTTATAAAACTTGCATTGTTCATTGGTATCTGTTCACAGCAATAAAACCCAAACTAATACAATCAGTCAACCAGATCTCCCCACACCCCCCACAGCTCCCACCAACCAAAGAGTACACATGGAGGGACCCATGGCTCCAGCCGCATATGTATCAGAGGATGGCCTTGTTGGGCATCAATGGGAGGAGAGGTCCTTGGTCCTATGAAGGCTCAATGCCCCAGTGTAGGGGAATGCCAGGACAGGGAGGCAGGAGTGGGTGGGGGATCACCCTCATAGAAGCAGGGGGAGGGGGGAGGGGATAGGAGGTTTCTGGAGGGAAAATTAGGAAAGGGGATATCCTTTAAAATGTAAATAATTAAAATATCCAAAAAATAAAAATAAATAAAATAGAACGAAAGTTACCTTTTCTAGAACCCCTAACCACGCATGTAATAATCATTCAAGGAAGAAGTTCTTATACATTTGGAAGGTAGAAGGGTGGTGAAAGTATTATTCGGAGAAAACCATATAAATCCAGTACAGTGAAGGACAAAGATCCTTGTGGATCTAATCACCTTTTTTCTCTTCCAGGTCCTGCCTATCTTTCTGACAACTGATCCTGAAGACCAGCTACAGTATCAAGTCTTCCTTTATGTGCTTGACATTACTAAGACAAACCTGAAGGGTTCAGAATGCATGATTCTGAAATATGATGCTTTAGCAACTGAGAAAACCATAGACCCAATTTTCTTTTGCTTGTCAAAAATGGCCTTTAGCACATTTTCCAACATTTCTCACCTGCAGGTTGATCATGAGATCATTCCAGTGGTGTTCTGTTCTATAATCTATATTGATTATTTTTAACTGTCATATGGATATACCCCTAGCATCAATAGGAAAAATAGGCTTCTTGTCTGTTTGGTTGGTTTGGTTTGGTTTTCAAGACAGGGTTTCTCTGTATAGCAGAGGATAAGCGATATTATTATTATTATTATTATTATTATTATTATTATTATTACTAATTGACATAGAATGAATCAGTTCACTGTGGACTAGCACTGTTCCCTAGGCTGAGCCCTGAACTATAAGTGTAAAGAAAGTTAGCCAAACATAAGCAGCCTGTCAGCAAGCAAGGATCCAGAAATTTATTGACTCTGCTCCTGATTGTGAATACTTTTAGTTCCTGTCTACCCTCTCTGCAAAAATGGATTGTAACCTGGAATTGCAAGCTAGGTAAGTGTTTTTCTTCTCTTAAGATACTTTTGATAAGGGTATTTGCCACAATAACAGAAACTAAACTGGAACACCAAGGAATATCTGAAAAGTCTGCCCTTGCTAAGGACTTCTTACATATCACTCACTTCTCATCACTAAAACTGACCTTGTTTTACTGTGTTTTATTTCTTTTATTACTTTTATTTTTGTTATTAGAGTGGGGGGGTTGTGTGTGTATGTGTGTGTCTCTGTTGTGTGTTTGTGTGTACACATGGGTTTGAGTGTGGCACATATGTGACACAGAACACACATGGACGTCAGAAGACAGCCTTTGGGAATTGGTTCTCTCCACCACGGGAATTGAACTCAGTTTATCAGGCTTTCCCAACAAACAAGTACCAGTAGGACCTTTATTTACTTAATGGACACTAGCTAGAAAGACCTGATAGTCTCTTAAATACTGCTTCCCTGACCAAAAGAACTGGTCAACACTCAAGCACAGAGAAACCCTGTCTTGAAAACCAAACCAACACACACACACACACACACACACACACACACATCCACATGCATACACACACACACATGCACATGCATACACACCCATACACACACACACACACACACACAGACATGAACACACATGTCTACTACAGTCCATTGACTTGCTTTGGTCATCTGCTGATGGACACGGGCCTGTCCTTATCTGTGGTTTATATACACAGTGAAACTCCATTGGATAAAACTAATTTTTCACTAAAGCTTCACACAGATGTGCTGAGTGTCTAAGGATGGTGGAAAGCACACAACAGTATCTGAATGGCGGCGTCATACTCGGCCGCGACCCTTAGGAAGCCTTTACTTCAGGAACACAAAGCTTTAACGACTCTTTTCTTATACAATCAAACAACGAAAAGCAAACTCATTAATTTTCCCAAGAAAGTGAACATGCTTCCTAAAGGTATAAAGGAAACTGATTATGATATTAAGTCTTACAATTTTGCCTACTTTTAGCCTTAACTTTTAGTGTTTCTTTTCATTCCTGGAAAGTATAATTTGTTCAAAAAAAAAAAAAAACTAATTCACTTGAAATCCTCCATTTCTACAATATTTCTGACCATATCACTCCACTCCATTTCCTTTCAGGGTAAATCTTTTTCTTTCACATCTGTTTCTTTACCTGTAAGATACAAAGAAAACAAATTTTCGGGTATTCCGTCTGGCAGATACCTATTTTAAAATGGCGTTGGAAGTTTATCAATTTAATCTTGCTATGTTTTACCTACATAAAGCCCTCTTCTAGCTAAAGATTACATACATATGCACAGTCGATTTACACTTTTATTTCTCAGAATTTTATTTCCCAGAATTCTTTCAGTAGCTGCTAGGTAGGAAACAGAACTGAAATGTTCTAGAGAAGGCTCAGTTTTAACTTGAGCTTTTGCTCAGCCTTGATCAGAGCTGCTCTGCTGCAAGCAACTCTTTTTTGTTTGTAATAAAGTATAAAATGGGCCTTCTAAAGTGAATGAGCCCTTCCTCCCAGTGCTTTCCATCAATGTATAATTAAAAGTGGATTTCCTTTTCCTCTTTGGTTGGAGGGATGCAAGGGCTCATAAACCTGGCTAAAGATGATCGAACAAAGAGAACTTTCATGAGTCCTCCTGCAAATAGTCTATCAGTTACAATTCCTACTGTTCAAATAGCTGCACCATTCTAAAGAAGTTCTGAAATTTAAGGAAAAAAAAATAAGTCAAGCAGGGGGTCCTAGGAAAACTCAACCCCCATGCCAACTAATGGAAAGAAAGAAAGAACAGGGGGAAACCCCATCTTTTGTTGTAAGAAGAACTAATGAAGCTGCTGTTAGAACTGTCCACAGTGACACAACAAGGCTTTCCACCCACATACATTGTTAGCATGCCAGTCACCCCAATAATAGGAAGGAAGTGCTGCAGTTTAAAAGAGGTAGTTGTATGCATAGCCTTTAGTTTACCTCAGCAAGGGCACACTTTAACCCATGCTAACTCAAGGCTGGTGTAAAAATAGGCAAGGTTGTCTACTTCTGTCTTAAAAGAGAGATGGACTCCTGGGCGGGGAGTGGGGTGGGAGGTGGGGGTGGAGTAAAATCCCATTGTCATTATAAATTGCTAATTAAATAATTATCAATTAGTGGGGCAGACAGAACTCATTCCAGTGTATTCCTTAGAGAGCTGTCAATAAGGACGAAGGAAAAAAGTCTTAGGGATAGTATGTGGTATATTTTACTTTAGATATTTTACATAGGCTATTGTGAATTACTGCTCAAATATAAATACAAATTACAAGGAGACATGAATTTTTATTATTGTAGTTTCATAAATGAATTTCAGTCGAATAAACCAGGATATTTCTCAACGAACAATATCTTATGTATTTCTCAGTAAGAAAAAAAAATTAATTCTCAAAAATACTATATAAAAAAAATCTTTTAAAAAACAAAAATATTGGCTATGTAGTTTTGTTTTCAATCGGAGATTATAGGCTGCATTCTTAACTACAAATTGTTTATTTACAACTTTTTAGCATAGACATTAACTTAAAGAGAGATAATTTAGAAGCTATCATTTCAAAAGTAATTGTGGAGTCTGGGTATGCAGTTCAGCGATAGAGTTCTCGTTTTGCATTGATGAGACATTAGACCTATTAGGTTCTTGTTTTGCATTGATGAGACATTAGACCTATGAGCAACAAAAAAATAAATAAGTAGAAATAATTAGGGAAAAGAAGAAATATTTGGTAATACAGAAACACACAAACACACATGTATACTATAAACATGCATATAACTGTCATATATTATATAAAGGTAATGCATTCTAAATGTCATAAATTCACATATTCTTTAGAAATTGGCAAACAAGACTTTAAAAATAAGTTTTGGTGAGAGTTTCTACTTTTGCAGTTGGAAAGACCAGTGTTCTGTCTGGGGGTCTGAGATTCTGCTGCAGAGCTTTGTTTTAAACAAGACAGCAGAATGAGAGATCTGGAGGGGTGGGGCTGAATCCCCAGAGCTCCATTTGGATAGGCATAACGTCTTGGCCCTTCCTCTTGTATATGTAGCTCGCTTCTGTCATTGCTGAAAGATAAGGAGCTCTGGACTTCTCTAGTTATTACCTTTAACTGTCAATTTGAAAAGGGTTGTAAACTTCCTAAAAACTTCAGAAAATGATTAGTAAGTTACAGAAGGCAGCTAAATTATTTGAAATTCATTGGCTTCAGTAGCTAGTGTGTGTGTGTGTGTGTGTGTGTGTGTGTGTGTGACATTTTTGGTATTACTAGGATGTTGGCTACCCACATACATATGAATAAGGTTGAATTTTGAATGAAAATAATTGTGAGATTTTAAGATTTGAATTTAAAAGCAGTTATTTACATATACCCAGCATCTTGGTTCCAGAAACCTCACCTTCCTCGTTATATTCAGCTAATTACTTCACAACAGATAAAAGATGTCTCTGACTAGGGTCTGATGCCCCACTACACAGACAATGGTTAAGTTCAGCAGACCTGGAATCAATTGACATCTCAAAATCTTAAAATAAGCTTCATTATGGCCAGTCCTTAATTTGATTTACTTTAGGGAATACTTAACCATTAAAGGTCCTTACTCTGTTGTTTTATTGGATTCTTGTTCATGGTTCAGGATTGATCCGCTTCAGCCTTTCAGCAAGAAGCAGTTTTCCAGGGAGGCCCAGCAGGTTCCAAATCAATAAGGTTAATAGATGTGGGGCCACACAGTCAGAGGTAATGTGCCCGAATTTTTGATGCCAGCAAAGAAAGTTCTGATGTCACTTTTGTGCAGGCAACAATGACATCCCATTACCTAGAGCACAGTGTTGTTATGTGCTCATGAGACGGTGAGTGGTCCATTAACCTGACTTAGTTTGAGAAAACTAGTTAAAGGGATGTTGTGTCGCTTTGTTTTAGAAAACTTTCATAATGACTGGTTACAATTATTCTTAAAGTACCCACTACTGCTAGAAAACAGGAAAGTTCAACTTTCTGTATTTTACCCCCATCCTCGACTACAATTTCAAAACATTCTTTTGTGAAGGATATCCTGTAGTGATGAGATGTGTAAATAAAATCTTGCAAAGCCAAGTAGTTAATCTAGAAAGCTCTATATTTATTTAGTAGTCTTTATAAAGTGACTCAACAACACTGGAAAGCTGGTTAGGACTGGAGAACCAGACTTTAATCCAGTTATAACTTAACTGTGTCTTGTTTTAAAGTCTCCTATTAAAAAGATGGCATTCTTATTCCAAATCAGTGAACACCTGGCATTTATAGACAGGTGATCCCTGAGCACACACAACCATCTCTTTCAATGGTTCACAATAATCATATGTAAATCAATAAGTAAATACATATGAAGGGTATTAGTAGTAGTAATTTATAAAATGTGCCCATGTGTACTTGAGGAAACTTTGATGAGGACTTAGCAAATGATTAAAACTGTTTTACTATATGTGCTCTGCATTCTTTCAGTCCACACCATGCGCAGAAGCATTTGCTTGACTATTATTTCATACTTTTATGAGCTCTTATATAGTTACTAGAAAACTTAAATAAATCTTTTATATGATTTAAAGTCTTTAATGCTCTAAGAATTCCTTGAACAAACATACTGTTCCCATCCTGGACATGCACAGCCTTGTGCTACAGTACTGACCAATTGGTCATTATTATTATGATTTCTAAAAAAAAAAATAAGCATTATTGTCTTTACATACATTTTGCTCTTTTGATGCTAGAATGTCCATAAAGCAGTGAGTTTGAATTGTGTTATCCTTTTTGTGGTCTCCCATACTCATTAACTTTTTAAATAGTAAAAATCACTAGGTTAACATGCAAAGGCATCAAGTCTGGAAGAAAAACCAGATTAGGAAAAGAAAATAAAAAAAAAAGAAAAGACATCTGTTCTGAATCTTGTTAATTGAGTTTTAACCAGTTAGCATTGATCTGCTAGCCCCTTCTTTATGATGAAGATGTTTGTAATCCTGAAAATGACAATTATGTAACATGTACAAAATAATTGAAATGTATTCTATTAATATGAAGAAGATTCATTGTGTATCCAGTGCATTCAAGTATACATGGTGGTCTTGTAACACCCACCAGGAAAAAGGTAAGAGCTAATAGCCTGAACTTGCAACTAATAAAAGAGGGGAAATTTAATCTTGAATTACTTCTCCACTTGACATATTTTAAATGCTACAGAAACTGTGCTGAAATGGAAATAGCTTAAGAACACAAATACAATTATTTTTGTAAGAGCTCATTATATTTATCTTTCAGAAGAAAAGCAGTTCTTTTGCCAGCTGTATATTATTTTAAAAAAATCATGTCTAATTTGAATAAATTAACATATTTACCTTCAAAAATTAATTCTTAAAAAGAAACCATAACTAAGAAAGCAATTTCAATTGTGTATTTTGTAAGAAGAGAGGAGCAAAACTTTCATTATTCAGAGGGCAACTCCAGTCAATCTTATGTGCCTTGATATAAATTGGAAGGTCGTGTTAATTTCAAAACATATTTTTTCACTTAATAAGGGAGACAAAAGAAACTTTCAACCAACGTCTCCAGTTTGTTATCTTGGAATGTTTTGGTTTCTCAAATGTGAGAACATGATTGTTTTTATTTCCAGGAGGAGATAATAACACCAAAGCAATAAAAAAGATTCAAGGCAGCTTGCACAGCACAGGAAGTTCACAGCCAGAGACTTAATTTCTCACACAATGTACTGTGCAATGGGCCCATTAACTTAGATGAATAGGCTCTTTAAAGGTTTTTTTTTTTTCCTTCTTCTTCTTCCAGATATGCAGCTGCCTCTGAATGGTGATATGTTAATGAGGCACACACTTGCCTATTCTTCAGGTACTCCTCATTCTCTACCTAGGCAATCTCTGTATATGAAAAGCTATCAGGGGGCTCTATCTGCTACCACACCTTCAATTATATTAACACCTGCACTGATAATCCATGGAAGGTAAGCTAGTAGGGGGCCTATGGCCTTAGTCCACCCCTTTTCTCCCTACAATGTTACATCTGAGGGGGGAAAAGAGGAAGCAGAGGAGAGAGAGAGAAAAAAAAGGAAAGTCACTTTTATTACACATCAGTGGGAACCTTCTGAAAAGCTTTCATGCCTAGGAAATTGTTATTTCTTCAAACAGCCGACAGCCTGCAGAGGAAAGTCTTAATGGAGACCTAGCTCCTGCATTGTTATGCATGGCCCTCATGTAGATTCAGGGGGGTGGATTAAGTTAGCTTTAAGAGTCTATTGTGTGTAGCATTAATTTGCAGGGCTCTTGATATTTGAGTTTGAAGGTTTACAACTTCAGTGTTTACTTAGATTAAACTACATCCTAAGCTTGTTTATTTCTAGCTGTAGACTCTCATTGCCTGGTAAATGTTACAGTTACACGTGTTAAGAGCAAAGGCGTTGTTATAAATTTGAAAAAAAAAAATTTACACGTTTACAGTCATTCATCCTAAAGTCTTTATCCTGCTTTTTTTTTAAAAACAAAACAAAACAGGGTCACCCTTTACTGTTATGTCTTTATGAGATTAAACAGTAAAATTGATTTCTGAAGAATATTTGTGCCACCTAGCTAAACAGCCACAAGAAGAATGAAGGCATCATTTGTAATGAACATTTAATTACAGCCTATCCAGAAGTGGTAACGTCCTATGAAATGAGCATAATTACCTCTTTTTAATTCCATACAGTAATAGGCATGGCCCCCCAAATACCTGTGCCTTCTTCAGATGAATAGATATAGAAAACTGGTCATTGCTTTCTCTTGTGACTGTTAAATTTCTGTTAAAATGTTAAATTTTAACTCTAATTGTGAGTCTCAAAGAAGTGTCTCTAACTTGTTATTTGCAAATAACTTTATGTAATGCTTTGGACATACAAATTTTCAAAAGTCTTATCCTCCAAGAGTAAATTGTGAACTTCCATTCAGAAGTTTTTATTCTGTAACCATGCATAGTCCCACTCCTTCCTTTTTATCTGCTCCGGGTTGTATAGTTAGTGGCTAACATGAATTTAAAATTCTGTATGAATGGCTGTGGGGGAGAAAACACATGCCATTGGAACCAATTCTTATCCTAATCTAGATGTTGGAGCATCCTTAAACAGAAGTATATGATTTCATGATACTTTGAACAATAGAAGCTTCTGTTCTTTGGAAACCTTTGAAATAGCAAATAACACCAAAAGCAAACTGAACGTTTTATCACATTTTTTCCACACTGTGTTGGTTTTTTATAAATTGCAATATTAGCCCTCCTATTTTCCAGGCCTTGTGATATTGTTGGGACATAATTTAATGTCTTAGATATCAAGTATAAGGCTTCTGCCAACCTCAGATTGGTCTCTTCTTGTAGGTCTTACTTTTTAGTCTGTAAAGATAAAGTCATGGGTTGATTTCAAGTCTATAAGTAATAATGTTCTGTGATTCACACCTTAGCAAATATTTCTCATCCACCATGTACAATGATATTGCAAGATATAGATATAGATGTATAGTGCATATATAAAGTTGTAAATGTATGTGTGTGTGTGTGTGTGTGTGTGTGTGTGTGTGTGTAAGAAGTGGCCCCTGTCTCCTTTATACAGCTTATTTTGGGACAGGGCTTCTCATTTTATTGTATAGGCAAGCAATAAATACTTATAAAATGAGTAAAGTCATGACTGTGTACATGAACACAAACATGGGGCTGGAGAGATGGCTCAGCGGTTAAGAGCACTGACTGCTCTTCCGAAGGTCATGAGTTCAAATCCCAGCAACCACATGGTGGCTCACAACCATCCATAACGAGATCTGATGCTCTCTTCTGATCTGTCTGAAGACAGTTACAGTGTACTTACATATAATAAGTAAATCTTTAAAAAATTGTAAAATGAAGCTGAACACAAACATGAAGTATATCTTTAGTGGATGTGGTTTTTTACTAAGCAAACAAGATAAATAAGTTCAGTCTACTTTTCAGGGGTAATTTATTAGTAGTGTTTGTGTACCTAGTACCACTCTTGACCTTGATCATCTCTATATGGGTAATAAAATACTGGAAAACATAGAATTAGCATGGAAAAGGCTGTTCTATGTTTTATGTAATAAATCTTTCTAAATAGATGTAAGGTCCAACTGCTGTGTGTTGAAGAGCTGTCTCATGCACACTTCACTGAGGACAGCTTTGGCTTTGATCTTGCAATTGTTACAGGAGTTGTTAATAATGTGGAGATGGCCGCACCATCATCAAGGTAAAATGCTAGAACATCAAATGTTTGTCACAAAGTTCACACAGGTTTCCATGGCTCAGTACACTGTGTTTAAAAAACAGGAAACAAAGACTGGTTACCAGTAAACACGTAGCTGATAGAAGTGATAATGATCATACAGTTGACAATTCCCTTCCACCCTAGATTTACTACAACAGTCCAGAATGCTTTATATTATTATTTGATTAAGTTTTCACAATAGACCATTGAAGTGGCATCATTATCTCCATCTGAGAGAGAAGCAAATTTAGAAGGAAGGAACATTTGCTCAAGATACACAACTGGAAAAATAGAGCTAAAATTTGAAATCAAGTTTTCTTTATTTTCAAATTTCTTCTCTTAATGACTACATTGTTATTCTATCCTGTGATGGGTCTTTAGCTGTTTCTGAGATGCTAGTGGCTAACTTTGTTCTTCTGCCATTCTTTAGGAGAGTGGGGAACAAGCATTATTTATCACTTAACGTAAGTGAAGCTTTTAAGTTCTGTCTGTCAAAAGTAATTCTGCTAAGCTCTTGTTCAAAGTCTAGAAATACATTTTTTCATGGCAATAGCTGTGGCAATTTTTAAGACTTCTAGTAAACATGTAAATGTCTGATTCTTAAAAGTGTGTGAGTGCAAATGTGTGTGTGCGTGTGTGTGTGTGTGTGTGTGTGTGTGTGTGTGTGTGTGTGTGCATTAATAAGGGCTAGCAGGATGGCTCACCTGGGACCCATGTGGTGGAAGGAGAAAACTGATTCTGACTCTCATAAGTTGTCCTCTGGCCCTCATATATGCCTATGGCAAAGGCACATATGTTCTCTGCCAGATACATAAGCACACACACACCCATAACCACACATGTGCACATATGTGTGCTCATACATGCACATAAATTAGTAAATAAATAAATAGATAAATGCAATTTAAAAATTAAAAAGATATTACAAGAATAAAAACAAGAAATCAGTAGTAGTGGATAAAAAATGAATACATGGAACTTGAAAGTGGTCTGTTCAAATAATTACACCTGCCTGTCATCGCTATAGCAAGATGTGGGAAGGAGGAACAGAAAGGATCACATACATACTTTTCTCTTTTTCCCAGAAGGCAAATATAATACAAGCAGGAAGGATGGGGGAAAGCAGCTGCAAGTAGCCTGGGATTAAATGCTGATCCACTATTTGACAACTGTAAAAACATATTTGGCCACTGATGTCATTGCTGGGAAGCCTTATAAATGCTCTGAGACTTGTAGCCAGCGAAGACCCTGAGGCTCCAAAATGGCTATTGCTTATATAGGGTACAAGTAGGGATTTTATGCTACAGTTTGCATATGTTCACAGCCTCAGCAACAGATTGGTAGTATACAAAGGAAGGCTGGACCTACTTTTAGTCAAATTTTGCTGAAGTTAGCAAATTGATTCAGAGTTTAATTTTAAATCACAAATGAACACTGGTAAATTATATCAAACAAACCATGAAAACACTGTAAAGAGTAATCTGGATTTGATCATTTCTGGTTTAAATGCATTCAAATAATGAAGAGAGTTTATATTTGTGACACCTAACAAGTACTGAGTGAGCACATTTTCTTCTACACAGAACAAAATGACTTTTCTTCTTCTTCTTCTTCTTCTTCTTCTTCTTCTTCTTCTTCTTCTTCTTCTTCTTCTTCTTCTTCTTCTTTTTTCCTTTCCTTTCCTGAGAATCAAACCCTGGACCCTGTGCATGCTAAACAAGTTCTTTACCACTGATATATACCCACAGTCCTTACCAAATTCCAAGTTATACAGTTGGTTTTTTTGTTTGTTTGTTTGTTCGTTCATTTGACTTAAGGTAGTTTCATTGAATGAGGGGGTAATTTGGAGTTTAGTAGCTCTGAGAGCAAATTCTTGCTATCACAGTCACTCTGGTTTTCAGCAGAGACCCAAGTCACTAGGACGCTGTCACCTGTGTGTCAGACTAAAATAAGAATATCTACCTTTTAGCACTGCATGCTGTAAGAGCTCCGTAGGGTATAAAGGACATTTTGAATTCAGTGCTTATTCTAAAGGTTGAATAAATGGTGGTTACACTTTAGTGTAATGAGAAGCCTAAGACAGTGAGACACCAGGGGCTGTTTGTAATGGGAAAGGCTATGCAATAGTTGAGAGGATAATTAAAAATGACGGAGTTGGGAAAGAGAGTAAACACACAGAAAGACAAAATGTTAAAATAAATAAATAAAGGCACTTAGCAGCCAAAAATGTGCAGGTAATACTATTATTATTTTTGAATGGTTCATACAAGAACACAATGTCCTAGAGAATTAAATTTTTTTCAAAAAAGCAACATTATAAAATTATAGGGAAATGAAGCAAAAATCAAGTAAAGTAGATTAAATATGGAACTTTTGTCAAAGAGCAATTGAATTATGCATAGAGAACAATATAATCGTCAAAATCCCTGTGAAGTCCTGAGAAGACAAAATGAAAACAAAAAACAAACAAACAAACAAAAAAACATGGGATAAGACAAAAAAGAATCAGCAGCATGAATAGACAAATGAATAATTTTAAAAGATGATCGTTTAAGTCAGTAGAACACACCGCAGCATTTCCCGTGTTGACAGCACAAAGATATCCCTGGATAGGAAAAAGAACACACAAGTTAGAAAGCAGTTTAAAATTCTCCAGTTAAGACAGTATATTTGTATATTTATTTAAGCAATAAATGGTAAACAGTGTGTGTGTGTGTGTACACATGCATGAGTCTTTTTTTTCAAATGCAAAGAGTTTGGGGGTTGGTCATGGTGAAACTACTCCATTTCCTTTGAAACTTCTTTATCTTTGGTATAGGAATGAGAAACCTGATGTTTATTTACTAGTCCACCTAATCAGAAAAGAGAAAGATGAAATCAACAGTTAGAATGGCTGTCTTCACAAATAAAAAGATATGTATCATTTTCTGGCAGCCAAACAAACTGTTCCCAGCCACCCACGAAAATATCTAAAATTCACTGAGATAGATAATTCTTCCCCTTCTATAACAAAGCGATGCCTGGACAACTGCAAGTGGCAAGGCAAATATACTTGTTCCCACTCAAGATTACAAGGGAGCAGCTGTTTCTCACTAAGTTTTCTTACTTTTTTCTCCTTTTCTAAATTCAACATCATCCCATCACTTTCCTTAGTTGCTACATGTCCCCGAGTTTGTGTCTGTATGCCCTTGTATTGGAGACATATCCCACGAGTAAACTTGTCATGCATCCTTAACACCGAGCTGCCGCACCTGCAACTGGAGTCAGCTCCCTGCTCAGCTTGCAGCACAGTGACACAGGCTGGCTGGCGATATTGCCACTGAGCACTAACTTCTCGTACAGAGACAGACAGAGAAACCCTTTTCAGAACCGTGGCAAGCCAAAAAGATGCACAGGTAAATATTTCTGTTTCTTTGCTATAGTTTGCTTTTTACAAGAAACAAATATTTCCATATGGGAAAGATAGCTGTGCAAGGAGTTTGTTTACGCCCACCCAGTGTGTGTGTGTGTGTGTGTGTGTGTGTGTGAGTACAAAGGTGTTTCTGAATTAAAATTGATAAGTCAGGAAATAAAACAATTTACAAGCTAAAAAAAAAAGGTTAAAAAAGATGTGGCTAAAATAGATGTAAATAGTTAATTGATAGATGATGACAGATATGTAGCCCATGTGTTTTTTATTATTTTATTGCTTACTTCTTAAATTTATTATTTGTGTGTGTTTGTGTATGTGTATGTGTGTGTGTGTGTGTGTGTGTGTGTGTGTGTGTGTGTGTGGTATGTGCATGTGGACATGTGGACTACAATATGCCTGAAAACTTTAATACTTTTGCCTGAGTTTAGAGGATCAAACATAGGTTGTCAGTTTTGTGAAATTAGTATTTTTTTTATTGTCATTCTAGTCCAGTTCATATTTTAAAAATGAACGTTTCATGCAAAATGAATGAAATATGTTTATGATAAACAAAAAAGGCTATGCTGGTAAAGACTGCACAGGAATTAAGGAATAAGCAGAAGTAGAAGGTAGACTTTTTATCTTGCTTGAAACTTGACATTGGTAAGGGCTCTTTGCAGCACATCTGTTGTAAATGATCACTTCTAATATTTTTTAAAAGAAGATAGCTGAAAATTTTTGGACAAGATCTCTACAGACAACTGGAAACAAAGTGTACCCAGGTGGTGGGTCTCGTCTGTGGCAATATATTTTTCTGTCTGACCAATTGAATATGGCCATAAAGGGAATAAAACCCCATGTAATCTCCAGCAGTGACAATTTAATCAATTGTGTAAGAGAGAAAAGAAGCACAGTCCCCTAATTTTAATACTTGCATATTTTATTTTTGCACTGGGGAGTAGAGATTGTGTTTGGCAATTGCTTCCCATTCTGTTTTTAACATTTTTTTTTTTGGAAAAATTTTTACAGTGGTAAAGATGATTGAAGCAAACAAATCTAATAGAGGAGGGTCTGTTTCTGAAGTTAAGCGTTTTATACAATATGCTTTTTGTGATATTTTCCCCCACAGAGGATGTGTCAGGCATGGCTTGCAGACTCCCAATATGAGCACCTGCTGTTGACATTCGGAGATCCACCCTGAAGACAAGTGCAAAGCGATGAGAAATATACTGACATAGAAGCCTTGTTTTGTTAGTATTTCTTAAAATGAAATATCTGACTAACTACATCTGCTTCTAACCAAGGTTTCTAAAATGGTTTACAAACACAGGAGTCATTTTTACAGGGTTATAGTGAAACAGTAAGTATAATAAAATTAATAAAATTCCATTTTTTTCCTATAATTGACAAAATATATTTTTGCTTATGATGTAATAATACATTCTGGGACAGATTTTTAAGATAAATAAGATGCAAACAATTTGAACTCATCATGAGTGACTGTTCTGTTGCTCCCATGAGTATATTAAAAATCTAATCAAAACAGTGTTGGATTTGAATTACTGGAACATGGAAAACTGTGTCTTTTTGCACCAATGCATGTTAGCCTTCACTGTGAAAGCCCCCAAACCTATGTTGAATAATTTTAAAAGATAATGATAGCGCTCTACTTGATTAGTGATTTAGAATCTCCTAGCAAACACTGAATTAAGCTGACATTTCACCAGAGAAGAAAAATATAACTATTTTGATTCTATACAATATGAGACAAGAGGTTAAACAAAGGATTTTAAAGATTTCATGTATTAAATTCAGTTTAGGAATTTAATTTCACAGGTACATAGATACATGTGTGTTTTCCTGTGAAGGTCAATGGGTTATAAAAATTTCTAACCAAATCCTATGAAAAATAACCAAATGTGAAGCTATGGAAAGATAGTCACACATTTTATTCAGAAACAGAACAGATTACCTTTTGTCCATGAATAGCACACCAAGAGAACAGGGATATTGTTATGTAACAGGTATAAACTCCTTTGAGAGTAAGCATAGATTAGAATTAGATTCAGGCACAGAATATGTCAAACTTAAAGTCTTGATATTTAAATCTATATTCAGATGTTCATCCTTTCAAGGAGGTCACATGTGAGTGAATATAAGACCCAAGGGTTACATTTTCAAGTGAACCTAGTTTCTTTACAACATGACATGATGACTGACTGATAACCCAACAGTGCAGCTCCATGAAGAAACATGGCCAAGGTTCAACATATTTTCTGAACACACAGAGAGAACTGAATTTGCAAGGTACGTCTTGAAGCACATATTCCGTTTGACCTGAACACAGTCTTTAACATGGTAGCTAGGTTGATATTAAAACAATCAACCATATCTAATACCTTTCACTGCACCCCAGACTCATCATTGCCTTTTCTTAAGACAAACTGACAAGACTAAATTTAGTCAGTGCCTCAAGTAGCTTCAATTATCTGGGAATTGAATTCAATTTACACTACACATCTACAAATGCAGATTAGGAAAATTAATCTGTAACCCATTTTTAAAAGTTGTTATTCAGTGAAATAAGCATTAAAAATGAAGGGTTGACAGGTGTCAGAATAAGGATGGAGATCACAACTAAGTAATATTTGTCTAATAGCTTATTTATTTACTTATTTATTTGGGAATTCGTAACTCATTTGATTCTTTCAGATTGGGACTAGATCATGATAATTCTCAAGCTTGAAATGATGGAGAGTCTGAGAGATATGGAACTGCCTAAAGAGTGATATGTTTAATTGGATATATATATATATAAAATGTTGTGTAAAGATACAGATGTGTATACATACACACATGCAAGTTTGTAGCCTTACCTTTGAGATCTCACCGTTTCCTGTTGGACTTGATACCATAACAAATGTGTGAACGTGAGAATTTCCACCCTCCTTCCTTTAGTATCTTAGCCAGAATTTCTACTTCAGTGCTTTCTGGATAAATCCCTCAGCTGTAAACTTAGGATTTTTAGAGCTTTTCAAAATCAAAAATCTAAGAAATGTAGCACCTGAACAATGGAAGTTTTCCAATGGAAATATTCTGGGTTTTTTTTTTCAGCATTTTTTTCTTACCATACAAATTGTTCCTCAAAGCGACTAAAATGCAACAGATAAGGGGTGTGTAGATCATTCCAAAATACTAAGAAATCGAAGCTTTGTGTATAGAGGTTCCATAAACTTAGTGGTATTTATGAGCCTGGGGAGCCTAGCTGGCTGAGTTGTACACCTGTTGAAATAAGAACATTGGCTCCCCACAAGATTCTCTTGATTTAGAAAATAACAGTTCATGTTATCATCCACTATAAAGGAAACGATACTGTGACATTTTCCACTTGATTTTGGAAGCCCATGAGGAGAACAGCGCTCAGCTGTTTACAATTACTCTTTTCTCCCCACATGTATCCAGAGGTTAGCTTTGAACCATAGGAAGCTATTAACAATTTTGGCCAAACTTTTCTCAGGATTTAAGATTTATTTTATTTTTAATACTGTGGGACTGGGGAGGGAACATATGTTTATGGGTGCAGGTGCCAACAAAAGCTAGAAGGTTTCTGATACCCTGGAGCTAGAGTCACAGCTGGTTATGAAGTGTCCCACACCATCTCTCAGAACCAAGTTCACAGTTGGCCTTACTCCTCCTTCTAAAACAAAATGCTCTGAGAACCTAGATCTGTTTACAAGTGTCTCAGACACAAGAGGGAAGATGACCAATGACACGAGGGAAACACAAATTACTGAAGCAACCAAATTGTCTCACAACAACTCTCTCTGTGTCTCTCTGTGACTCTCTGTCTCTATGTCTCTGTGTGTCTCTTGGTGTCTGTGTGTCTGTCTGTCTCCAATCTCTCTCTCTCTCTCTCTCTCTCTCTCTCTCTCTCTCTCTCTCTCTCTCTCTCTCTCTGTATATGTGTGTTTGCCTGTGCGTATATCCCCCTCCCCATCTCTGTCTCTTTCTCTGTCTCTGTCTGTCTCTTACTCTCTGTTGCTTTCTCTCTCTCCATCTCCAATTCTATCTCTGTCTCTCTGTCTCTGTGTGTCTGTTTGTCTCTGTCTCATTCTCTCTCCATCTCCATCACTATCTGTCTCTTTGTGTGTGTGCGTCTGTCTGTCTCTGTATGTGTTTGTGTGTGTATGTATGTATGCATGAAAGTATATATGTAGGCTTTGGATGGTTAGTATAGTGTCTTATTTTCAAGTACTCTCTCCACTGTATCTTTTGGGATGGGTCTTTCATTGAACCTAGAGGATACCAGTTCGGCTAGACTGGCTGGCTGGCAACCTCCAAGAATCTTACTATCTCTGTTTTCCCAGTGCTAGATTGCAGATGTGCCTGTGAGTTTTGTTCATGCTAGAGTTTCAAACGCAGGTCCTCTTGTTTTTACAGGAAGTAGTTTATCAACTGAACTATCTCCCTTACCCTTAGCTCATCACTGCTAAAGCCAACATAATGGAGGTCAGAACATATTTGTTCTTATGTCTACAAAGGCTAACCATTTATTTCCCCCTTTTTTGTTCTTAAAAAAAAAACAGACACATATAAATCAATCAAAAGCCAATAGCTGGGGGAAAACCTATTGGTAATGTGAAATATAATTGCAACCAGTTCAAGGGACGATTAGAAAATAAATGTGCTCATACCCTCCTCTCAGCGGCTGTGTCCCCCACAGTCCAGTGCTTGCGGCTCGCTATCATCCTCCAGTCTATTCTTGGTTGTGGATTCCCCTGTGCTCTTTGTGCACTTTAAGTTTAATTTTGCATTTAAAAACTCAATTGGCTCATCTGTTAAGCATTAAGCAGCTCCCTTTTGAGCCACAGGGGGAGCCCTGGGAAAACCCACAGCTGCTAGAACATGGAAAATGGGTTTAAAAAAACAAAACCATTTTGGAACTTTAAAGCATTTTAGCAGCCGTGAATTTCCCAGTTCTTACCCCCCAAATGGTTCATCTGTTTAACTTTTATCTGGTATTAGAAAGCACAAACCAGAGCATTAAATAGCCCTCAAATGAGTTTTTGCTTAGTACAAAATGAAAGTAAAAGCTAAGGCAGCCATGTGGGAAGATCTTTCTGAGAGCTATGGCCTGAAATACCTTCAAGCATACTCTCCCTCCAGTCACAGACACAATTCTGAAGATCAGCCATGCCTGCCGATGGCTAACTTTTCTTCTGCTCACTTAGACACCCACCCCTACCCCCAAGGGAAGAAAAACTCCAAAACAAACAGCAAATCCCAGAGTAAGAATGACAATAGCAATGCTGCCAAGTTAATAGACTGAGGGTATTAATGAAAAGCTCAATCAGGATTTTTAGTTTTGCAATGAATAGTCACTGACTGAAAAATTGATGTTTTCTTACAGCTGGATAGGCTCTAGATAAAGGCAAGTTCCTCTTTTTGTATGCAGTCCCCAAATCTTTCCTAACAGGCCCAAATAAAGCCTCACTGAGTCACAGCTCAAACTGTCCTTGTTAAAGGCCAATTTATTTGCATCATGGTATGATATTCCTTTTAAAATAAAAGAATCCTTTCATGTATGATGACCTTAAAGCAATCATTTACTATTTTTTATTAGATATTTGCTTTATTTACATTGCAAATGTTATCCCCTTTCCTTGCTACCCCTCTGAAAACCCCCTATCCCACCCCCCTCCCCCTGCTTACCAATCCCCCCTCCCACTTTCCTGACCTGGCACTATCCTACACTTGGTCATCAAGTCTTCACAGGACCAATGGCCTCTCCTCTCATTAATATCTGAAAAGGCCAACCTCTGCTATATATGTAACTGGACCCATGGGTCCCTCCATGTGTATTCTTTGGTTGGTGGTTTAGTCCCTGGGAGCTCTGGGGGGTACTGGTTGGTACATATTATTGTTCCTCCTATGGGGCTGTAAACCTCTTCAGCTCCTTGGGTCCTTTCTCTAGCTCCTCCATCGGGGACCCTATGCTCAGTCCATTGGTTGGCTGTGACCCATGGGTATTTTGATCCCTCTTCTAAGAAGGATCAAAGTATCCACACTTTGTTCTTCCTTCTTCTTGAGCTTCATGTGGTCTGTGAATTGTATCTTGGGTATTCCGCTAATATCCACTTCTCAGTGGTAATCATTTACTATTGATGACTAATACAAGTAATAGCAGGCAAAACCAAAGTATGGCTTTGAAAGAACAGTTTTCAGAAGGCCCTGGAATCCAAGGCTGATGGGACATGCAACAAGAAGCTTAGTGGAATCCAGGAAGACAGACAAAGTTTCTGGGTAATAGAACTGAAAAAGAGAGATGCCTGTAATTAGTTCCAGTCAAAGTTTTTCCTTGCTAAATGTATGGGAGGGAAACCAAGGTGGTTAAAGGGGAATGCTCACAGGAAATGTATGAAAATGTCAACAAAATCCTTTAATTCATCTTGTGGATCTGCCCCAATGAGACTCACTGAATCCTCCTATATAATTTGCATTTTTAAACTAATGATACTTTAATAATCTAGATTGGGTGAATGTATGTAACCTAGAATAAAATTCAGCTAATACACTTCATTCTAGCATCCAATGGCAGATCCAAGAATAAAATTAATTGTTTTTGATAATAATCTATTTTTATAATGAAACTTCTTTTATGATATGGTAGATATATGATTAGGATAGAAAACAGTCTTCTGTGAAGACTGTACTCACAGAAAATTCTCTATTCATTGTAAAACAAATATGTTTCAAAGTCCTCAAATTCAGTTTATTTCACTTTCCCCTCCTTTCATCCTGTAAACTCTCCAGCATTTCTATGAGCTGTATGTGTATCTGAGTATCTATACACATAGGTATGGTGTAAGAATAGAAGCATGTGTATTAGTCACAATTTATGATGCTACAAAAAAATTCAACCGTGTGCCCCAACATGTTTTATTATTTAACTTTTTACTTTTGGTGTAACTTTAAATTTTCAGATATATTATAAAGTAAATAAAAAAATCCTTCACTCCCTCCCCCCAATTTCAAAATACTTTTTAAAAGGTACATATTAAAATATATGAAAAATTGCAGGAATCAAGCACTTATATCATACCACCCCAAGCCAGACAATTATGAAGAAAAGAAATGTTTATATTTTAGCTCGAAAGGATGAGAAAGGGAACTGAAGAGATTGCTCAGTGGTTATGAGCAAACATTAAATCTCATCATATACATATATTATCATCTAGTCATTGCTTCTCAACCTTCCTAATACTGTGACCCTTTAATACTGTGACACAGTTCCGTGTGCTGTGCTGATCCCCCAGCCATAAAGTTATTTTCATTGCTACCTCCTAGCTGCAATTTTGCTTCTTTTATGGTATTATTATGTTCTCATAACATAAGTATCTGTGTTTTCTAATGGTTTTAGGCAACGCCTGTGAAAGGGTCGACCCACAGATTGAGAACCACTAATCTAGAATATTCAGGTTTGCTTCCCAGTGACCAAATAAGCAATTCCTGCAACTCTAGTTCCAAAGGATCTGATGCCCTCTTCTGTTCTCCGTGGGCTCCAGCCTGCATGTGGTGCACATAAACTCCTGCAGCCTCAAGCACATACACATTTTAAAAAGCTGAAGGAGGGAGAAGCAGAGACACAGACAGAGACAGATCAGAAATGTTTTCCTTGTATTTGAAATCAAATAGTAAAACTTCACACTGAGATGATTAATGATTAAATATTAAATATCTCAAAAATTAGATCTTAAATATATCTACTATGTCCAGAAGAGATTATCCATCAATTTTACTATTTTTTGACAGAGGGAAAACATTGATTAAATATCTACTATCTATGCTATTGGATGAGTATGCAATACTCTGAGCCTGGAGAGGGTGCCAGGAAGTTATCTTCACGTAGCCCACTCTTGCCATTTTGTCCATGTCTCCTGAGACAGAACTACTGTTCCAAGATTGGAGAAAGAGTGTTCAGCGCATATGACTAATCAAAGAAGAGTAAAGTTTAGGGTATCAAAGAGAAACTAAATAAAACTCGCAACTAGCTTCTACCATAGATGTAAAGTATATTCTTCCTTTTAAATCCATTTTTAATCCATCTTAATGGGGAAATCAGTTAACACAGTACTTACTTTGAATTATTTCTTTGCTTCATGCCAAAGTATTTGTATTTTTCTGTTTATGTGGTGCACTTTCCTTTAGATGTCAGATTATTGACGGTTATTGGTTTATATTTAAAAACAAGGCACGAGAAAGGCAGGCTGAAAGAGCACAGGATCTGCAATGAGCTCCACTTTGAGGAGAGTAATGCCCTTTCTTTACACAACAGCCCAGATTTGTCCTCCTTGGAATTAGGAATTGGCAGCTGAAGAGGAAAGTCCACTCAGCAAAAGCCTGGCCTGCTAGCAGGCTCCCTTTCTCTCTTTTACCAAGTACTAATGTTTGGTTAGCTCATCTTTTGGCATTCTGTCATACAACCTGTTTCATCTTGGTAGCAACTCCAAACACACGCATTCCAGATTGTGTTTTGCTCCTTTCCAGTTAATTTGTAAACACTTCATTAGGTGCTGGCTATTCAACATTTGTTTTAGTATTTTATATGCCTTTCCATTACATGCTATTATTATTTTTAAGAATTTTTGCTCTTGGTTTTATTGATACTTAAGAAAAGAAATAAAACAAATGAGTTTGTATGAGTCCATTTTCAAGGAAAATACTACAAAATGATTAAAAATGTATAATTCTAAATTCTAAATATTGAGTTGAACCACATTTGTTCAATAGATTTATTCTCTTGAGGGCTTGATAAATAACAATTACTTTGTGTTTATAACTTAATGTAAATAATAAAATTAAAATTTAATCACTTAGAATATTTTTCACTTATTTTTATTGTGTGATACATTCTTTGTCATGCATTCCTAGGTTACCACAAAAGAGCACTATTAAATAATGCTTCTCTAATGTTAATATATAAAGAATAAATAACATTTCAGGCTTGCTTCTCTATTCAAAATTATGACTTGTAGTATTTCCCACAAATCTCTTTTTTTTAAACTTACATAATATACACTTACATAAATAAACTACATATATTTTTAAAAATTCATTTTTTTCTTGATATTCAGCTTATTTCCAACTTTTGCTACTAAATTAATTCTGCAGTGTTTTCTTTTTTGTTAATTTTTTTGAAAATATTTTAATTACATCTTTTTGATTTTCCTACAATGTAAATTGATCAGGTTAATCCTTTGCTCCTCGCATAACTTCTCTCAGATCCACCCTCAGCTCCCTATTGTCACAACTTAAGTGTTCTCTTTTATTTTTATTATTTTTATTATTTGTTAATAGACCGTTGACTTCATTCCGTATTGTCCACAGACTTCTGGATGTGACTTAGCCACAGAAGAAGCATGCTCAACCTACCGGGATCCACGCACTTAAAGAAAACTGACTTTCCTTTTCCCAGACGCCACACTCATAGCTCCTCAGCTTGGGGTGAGGACTCCACACTATAGTATGTCCTGGGTTGATCACGTGGCAGCCTTCATAGTCATGAGAGAGGCATCCTGTCACGGAGAGGAGACAGTTTTGCTCCTGTTCTTTCCAACCTATGGCCTTTACGTGTTCTCTTCTGCAGTGGTCCCTGAACTTTGGGAGGAAGCGTGTGACATAGGTGTCCTACTTGTGGGATGAGCCCTCCGCATTAGATTATTGTCTGTAGTTTCATCCGTTGTGAGTTTCTGCAAAACCACCATCCACTATGGGAAGAAACTTCTCTGACGAGTTCTGAGAACTGTGCTAATGTACAATTAGAGATACAAATTCAGAGAACATTTGGGGACGATGTCTGTTTGTGAAATAATAGTAGTAGGTTCACGCCTGGAAAGTGGGAGCTCCACAAGCATGGGCTCTTGACAAGAACTGGAATATCAGGCCCATTTTTTTCCTTTCATGCAGTAACATTAAAACCAGTGAAAAAGAAGCAGTTGCTACTGTTCCAACGTTGGTCGCCACGATAGGCATATCTTCCATGATGATCGTTATTGCAGCTCACAATGGTCTCTGCTGGATAACACTGCTGATGTTTTCCTGCTCCCAGCAGCCTCCACCTTACTCAGTAGGTCTGTGAAAGCTGATCAGCAGGGGGAAAACTCTGCAAGGCGAAGGTGGGCAAACAACCCGATTTTTCATGTCCTGTGATCAATATGAATGGTGTCTTCAGCAATAAGGTCTTACTATCAAGTTCTGATGTATCCAACAAGAGAAATTACAATAGCTTGTATTGTTTTGAGGGCCTACGATACATCCTACCAACAACTGGAAGCTAGTCAAATCGTAGTTTTCCATATGGGTTTTCAAACTTTTTAGTTGCTGTTTTGTTTTCTCCGAGCCCAGGTTCTCTGTGTAGCACTGGCTGTCCTGGAATTTGCTCTGTAAAGCTGGCTCAAAGTCACAGACGTCAGCCCTCCTCGCTTCCTGAGTGCTGGGATTAAAGGCATACACCACCACTGGAGGGCTTCAAACATTCTTAGTTAGTTATCCCCACCACCACCACCCCTCCTCTGCCCTATCCTCTCATTTCTCTCCCCACTGAAACCTCCCTCCCCATTATTCCTCACTTCCCCTTCAGTTCACCAGTGTTTTACCAAAATGTAGCTTATTATGTTCTAAACTTTCATGTATGTATATATTATGTGTTGAACATTTCCCCTTCATAGTCTATCCTCCCTGTTCTCAGAGTTTCCCACCTCATTATGCCCTTTGTTCATCTAGACCACGTCACTACTACTTTTATGCATTTTCTTTTTTTATTAATTAATCAGTTAATTAACATCCCAAACGTTGCCTCCCTCCGGGTCCCCCCTCACAGATTTCCTTCCCCCATCCCCCTTCCCTTCTGAGAGGGCACCTCCACCCCGGTATACCGCCCCAACATCCCTTCTCACTACTACTTCTGTATCTACATAATTCTAAGAACTACACAAATGAGGAAAAACATGATAATTGTAATTCCGGGATTGGCATAACTCACTAAATACATTATCTCCCACTACACTGATTTTCTAATTCCGTTATTCTTTCTGGCAAAACAAAACGAAACTCTCCATTGTAAGTTTGTAGCACATTTTCCTTATGCATTCATCTGTTGTTGAAAACCCAGTTTGGTGCCATAATTTAGCTCCTGTCAATAGTGCTGCAATAAATATTGATATACACCTTTCTCTGTCATATGTTGCCTATGAATCTTTTGGGTAAATTCCCTGGAGTGGTATAGCTGAGTCATATGGAAAATCCATTTCTGAATTTTGAGGGCCCTCCATATAGACTTGTATCATTGCTGGAGTTGTATATACTCCAACTAGCAGTGTGTAAAAGGTTCTCTTTTGTCCACACGCTTGCAAGCATTTATTATTTTCCTAATGACTACCATTGTGTACATATCCTAAACAATATCTTAAAGATTTTGTCTGTGAAAGATAATTTTTATAAAAAAACAATAATATTTGTTTGAAAGATACCCAATGTCAGAAAAGTAGTTGGTTTACTAATTAGTTGTATCATAAATGAACTCAATGTACATGCATAGGGATAAGAGTCATTTTAAGAAAGAAAATAAGGGATGGAAAGATAGCTCAGTGGTTAAAATTCTGGCTGCTTTTCCAGAAGACCCTCAGCATGCACAAGGCTGCTCACAGCCATCTGTAACTCCAGGTCTAAGAGACTCAGTTTCCTTTTCTGACCTTCATGGGCACCAAGCTTGCAACTGGTATACAAGCATGCATGCATGCACAGGTACACAGGCATGCATACGAGCAAAACACGCATACACATAAAAATGAAATGAGTAAATTTATTTTATAAAGATGGTTAGATGATCAAGCATTCTATGTGTAGTGAACAAAATTCCTTTTTTTCTTTTTTCTTTTTTTTTTCTTTTTTTTAATTAGATATATTCTTTATTTACATTTCAATGCTGTCCCTTTTCCTGGTTCTCCCCTTCCCCAAAAATCCCATAAGCCATCTCCCCTTCCCTAATCAGTCCTCCCCCACTTCCCTGTCCTGGTATTACTCTACACTATGGCATCAAGTCTTTCCAGGTCCAAGGGTCTCTCCTCCCTTTGGTGTCTATCAAGACCATCCTCTGATGCCTATGTGTCTGGAGCCGTGGGTAACTCCATGTGAACTCTTTGGGTGATGATTTTGTTCCTAGGAGCTCTGGAAGTACTGGGTGACTCATATTGTTCCTCCTGTGGGGCTGGAATCCCCTTCATCTCCTTGAGTCCTTTCTCTAGCCCTCCCCCCCCTTGGGGACCCTGTGCTCAGTTCAATAGCTGGCTGAGAGTGTTCCTCTCTGTATTTGTCATGCATTAGGAGAGCCTCCCAGGTGATAGCTATATCTGGCTATGGTCAGCCAGCCCTTGTGGGCATCCACAATAGTGTCTGGGTTTTGTAACTGTATATAGGATGGATCCCTGGATGGGGTAGAAAATCTTTTCTGAGCAGATGATATGGCTTGGTGGGTTAAGGCACTTGCCACTGAGCCTTATGATCTGATGTCAGTCTGCAAATCTCACATGATACACGGCGTGAATAGACTCCAGCAAGTGTACTCTGCCCACCACATGTGTTCTGTGGTTCTCTTTCCCTTCCTTCCTCCCGTCTTCCCTCCCTCCCTATTTATTGCTTTTTCTGTTTCTGTCCCTTTCTCTTCCCCCTTTCTCCCTCCTCTCTCTCCACAGAATGAATATATACAAGTAAAACTGTATTAAAAGAAAATCTTTTAGTAGAGTTCCTAAAATGGATTTTCGGGCAGGGGGCAGATATCTGTATATATAAACACTGTTTTTCTTCTTTCATTTCATTCCTTCTTAAGCTAAATGTCTATTTCAAATGCTACATATACACATTCTTAAATCCCCTTTTTCCCCAAGACGACATTCATCTTAGAAAAATAATTTTAAAAGCCTTATATCTAGATGTTTTGTAAATGGATTTTTTATATTTATAAGCTAAATAAATCCTGTCAAAAAGTATTAGGCAATAGTTTGTCTTCATCAAAGTTTCCACAATTTCTAGGCGAAACTTTGAACGTTTGTAGTGTTCTACAAACACTAATTTAACATGTTAAGTAACAAACAAGTGGGGCGCTGCAGAGATAACTTGTAAAGAGGACCTGAGTTTGCTTCTACTCTCTGTATTAGGTTGCTCACCGGTTCCTATAACTCTGACTCCAGAGGATCTGATGCCATTTTCTGACCTCTACAGACACCTGCATTCATGTGCACCTCCCCACACATAGATATGCACATAATTTTAAATTTAAAGGAAATGAGCATGTACTTAAAAATGAAACTTATATATGAATGTTCAGATTAGCTCTGTAATAGCTCTGGACTGGAGCAACCAGATAACGTGCCTCTTGATTCTATATGTGTGTGTTTGTATGTATGTGTGTCTGTGTGTCTCTGTGTGTATATTTATGTAGCATTCATGGATGTGTGTGCATTGTGTGTTGTGCATGCACATGACTGTGAGAGAGAATAAGACATTGGTTGCCCTGATTCCCTAACTGCCATGATCTTTGGTCTCTTTAGCAACTTTTGCAATGAACTACGTGCTTTTCTTTTCTTTTTTCAAATTCTTTCTCTTTCTCTCTCTCTGCCTCTCTCTCTCTGTCTCTCTCTCTCTGTCTCTCTGTCTCTCTCTGTGTCTCTCTGTCTCTCTCTCTGTCTCTCTCTCTGTCTCTCTCTCTGTCTCTCTCTGTCTCTCTCTGTCTCTCTCTCTCTGTCTCTCTGTCTCTCTCTCTCTCTGTCTCTCTCTCTCTCTCTCTCTGTCTCTCTCTCTCTCTCTCCCCTGTGTGTGTGTGTTTGTGTGTGTGTGTGTGTGTGTGTGTGTGTGTGTGTGTGTGTGAATGTGTGTTAAGGAGGACATGCTACTATATAACCCAGGCTAACCTGAAACTTGTGATTCTCTTCCCTCAATCTCCCAGAATTGACAATTACATTCAATTATAGATGTGTAGCTTCGCACCTCACTCAGCTGTTTAGAGCTAATTATATTGAAGTATTATTTTTCTATTTTATAGTACTTATTTTTTAATTATCTTATGTATTTTGAGTTTATTTTCTTATAAGCAAATAACTCATCTTGTGTGCATTTGTTGAATGTCTGTCTTTCTAATTTTTTTTTAACTTTTTATTGATTCTTCATGACTTTCACATCATGTACCCCAATTCCACTCATCACCCCATCCCTTCCTATCTGCCCTCTTTCTATAGCAACCTCCCCCCAAAACTGATAAATAAATAAATAAACAAACATAAGAAAATATAAAAAAATATCTTGTGGAAGATATAGATACAGATATAGATATATTTGTGTGTCACAGTGTGTTCGACAGTACATCATTTTATCCACACATTTTTACTTGCAAATGTTTATTACAATAAGTCATGTATATGATATGAGGCCTCTGGCTTCTGCTGCACTATCAACACTGGATAATCACTGGGATTCCTCTCATATGTTCTATCATTGCCCTATGTCATAGAGATCCTACAGTTTTGGATTACCAAGAACAGCCTTTTCACAAGCTCCAGCAGTTCATAGATCAGGTAGATGGGCCAATTCAAAGCCCAGATCTGGGCCTGGTCAGCCCACCATCTCTCCTCTACCCACACCACTAGGGGAAGCTTTCTAGTACTGCCAAGGATAGTTCACCCAATGCCACAGGGTCAGCTCTCCTGCTCTCAGGCCCCCAGAGGCCAGCACATGCACAGTGCACTCCTACCACAAGGGCCAGTTCTAATGTGCTGCCCATGTGAGGTGCAGAGCCTGCTTTCCATAGGGCTGCAGCTGGCAAGAGGGAGGGACAGTTCCTTCTCTCTCATAATCTTGGGGCCAGCTCTCTCTCCTGCCACAGGTGACTAGAGAAGGAGGGGGGGCACTAAAATTTTTAAAAGGTTTTATTTTCATGTTTTTTTATAGGTTGTCAATCATTGGTGGTGTTATGAATTAAATTTACAATGGTATCTACCTCCCTGTCTCATTCACACTGTTGCTAGTAGTCCATACTTCCTTTTCTAATTTGAAATAAATGATACCCCATCATCACTAATGAGGTCTTAATACGTGCAGATATGAAACCCTGTGTTCTTCTCATTTGCCTTAGATGTGTGTGTCCACTAACAGCTGGTCAGTCACAGTCTCTGGTTCTGCAGTGAATATTGACCGCTGTTGGAGATGGTCTCTACTCATGATTCCCGTCTGTCTTGCTATTCTGTGATCATGGTATTTATCAAATTTCTTAAACTCTGTTGGGATTTAGGATTTGAAATTTATAGATCATTTCTTGTATCATCGTCATAGCTGAAGAACTAAACTACACTGTGTTTTGATTTCAGGAAATATTAACTGACCTTTCCTCTGAATAATCATAACAACTTGAGCTGCCAATCAAATATATCTTAGTTTGTGCAATAATATACAGTCTGTTAACAATATCTTCCAATATGTCTTATATAGAACATATGTAAAAAAAAGTTTCTACTGTTACTTAAATGTTTTTACCATTAAGGTATATCATAAACTCACCTTTAACTTTTAAAAGACTAAATTATTAAATACTGAATATAGAACTCATTTGCATACTGGTGTCCTTATCCTAACTTTGAGTTATCCATTTTGCTGATCAATTATTATTATTATTATTATTATTATTATTATTATTATTATTATATGACACAATGAATTCCTCATCATTAAACTGTCTCTAGTTGTTCTGTTATTTGTAAGAATAAACACTGTAACACTCAAAGAGCTACAAATGTTTAATGGTGAATTTTGTGTAAGTCAATGGCTTATGGAGAAGCACATTAGATTGGGCAGCATTCAAGCTAATTTAACACTGGAAGGAAATGTTGGCGGGAGAAAAGGGAAATATGTGAGTAAAATCACAAGTCTATCTTGGACTTGGTAATTCTGTTTATACATATAAATGGAAATATTAAGTAGAATGGATCGACAAGTTTATCATGCTGAGACAGCATCTGGACTAAAGACATGTATTGAATTCAAAACAATCTAAGTAGAGTTCATATATCAATGTGAGACTAGATGAGTCTACCTTAAGGGAAAATCAGGCACTAAGAAATTGTTAAAATACTTCTATTTTTATTTTCAGGTACATCATCAACATTGAAACTCTTCCCATCTCCAGTTAATTATTAAACATGAGTAAAATGCCTTTTTCACTCTGTTCAGTCACCATCACTATACCAATGGCTTCCACTTCAGATATTTTAATTGCTTCTACCACTCTTTTTTTTTTTCAGGACAGGGTTTCTCTGTGTAGCCCTGACTGTCCTGGAACTCACTCTGCAGACCAGGCTGGCCTTGAACTCAAAAATCCACCTACCTCTGCCTCCCAAGTGCTGGGATTAAAGGCGTGAGCCACGACTGTCTGGCTTTGCTTCTACCACTCTTAATGTAAGAAACTTAATAAAAGATAAAACTATCATTAGCAAATAGTACTTCAGGTGTTCTCTTCCTCCTTGGGGGCCCCATCCAATTTTACCCCTTTTACTATTTGATGCTGATACTTGCCTCTGAGGTAGTCCCTTTGTTTCTCTAAGATCCTCTCTTGTTTAAACTTCCCTTTAACCAATTTGTTATCTCAATAACACTAAATGATGACTGAGTAGATTAAGTAGATTATTTTTAGTGATTAAAAAGAAGTCCTAGGAATTTTACAACTGGTATATATATGTAGAAGAGAAGAAAGGTGGAGGAATGAGAGGAAAGAAAGATGAAGGGTGAGTGAGTTTGTGGGGGAGGAAGTAAGACAGAGATTGCTTGTGCTTCATGTAGGATGTTGATAATTAGGACATTTCAGAATGGAAATCAAGTCTGTCCCAGAAGACTCCCACTGAGATTAGCACTGAAAATAGCTTTTGGATTTGGTGACACTAACAAGAGGTACTTCGGTAGCATGATGCTGAGAGAGGAGACAAAAGAAAAGGTAGGAAGAAAACTTAAAATTAGGAGAATATGTCTCCCAAGGAAGAGTGGATGTGTAAGACAGGATAGAGGAACTATGGATATGTAGAAAGAGGCCAAGGCTGGTTATTGTTTACAAATTGGCTTGACTGCTGTGTTGTTAAATACTGCAAAGAGTCTGCTTTGATTATACAAACAAGAAAGGAGAAAGTCAACAGAGTACCATTCCCAGGCAAAGAAGTGAAAAATAGAAGTTTAGGAAAGAGAAGACAATGTAGTTGTAAGTCAAACAGGACTTGTGGAGAAGAGAGGGGAAGGGTAAACTGGTGTTTTGAAGATGTGAGAAATTTAAAAATAGCATTTTGATTACTTTGTGTTATGATTTTTTTCATGATATCTATATTCATATATTTAGAAATTTGAATCTGTGATTAAAAACAAGGGCCGTCATTCTAATGCTTTTATGTGACGAAGAGGAAAAGAATTCAACTATTTGTTGTACTACTAAAGATCAGAAACAAGAAAAGAAGGCCTGGATTCTAGTCTTTTATGTTGACCTTTGTTGTAAACTTTAAAATCTGTTTTATATCAGACATGGCAGAAAATAAGACTCAGAAACCATGAGAAAGGAATACATCCTGTTTCTGGATCTGGGGTTACTAGAAAAACAAACAGTTTCTGATGAGGGTTTGATATAAGCTAATAAGAGCAAAATGTTTTGATGTCTGTTCAATTTAAAGAGGGTGAAAAGTTTAGATTTTTAGCAAGAAAATTGGCTTTAAAAAACATAATTTGACCAAGATAATCTCTAAGAAGGAAAGCTTCAAGGTAGTGATTACAGGTAGAACAATAGAACGTGAAAATATTAAATTTACCAAAAGTAATGCACAGAATTAAAAACTTTTTTTTCATATGAGTTGTTTATTTTTCATTTGTGAACCTGGGGAATGAACCCAATGTTTTGCTTATACAAGACAAGGACTCTATCCCTGATCTTCTACCTCCACACACACAACCTTCACATAAAATCATATTAAGTTTTATTAATTTTTCTACATGTATTATGTGTGTGCATGCTTGTGGGGGGGGAGAGCACTCAAAATAACAGTGTGAAAGACAATTTAGGGAAGTCCCTTCTGCCCTTCTACCATGTAAGTTCCAGGGATTAAGCTCATGTCATCAGGAACTTGATGGCAAAAACCTTTAGGTGTTGAACCATCTTGCCAGCCCTAAAGATTCTATTTACATACCAAAAAAAGTGGTAAATTTAAGAGAGTGCACTTTAAGTATGATAAACTAGTTTATTTCTAAGTAAATATTATTTCTTTGTTTTCAACTATTCTCCATCTGTTTTATGAAAACAACTTAATATATTGTCATCTAAACTGCTGTTGCCATTAATTTAAATAATATCAAAAGCATGATGCTATCAACTCTTTCCTGCCAAGGCTACGAGTTTTCATTTAACAGTAATTTCACTAGTTCAGGGGTAGTCATGAATATAGTGAACAGCAAACAACTTCATACCTGTTGTTCACTTAAACTTGGTGCATAGACCGATATATAAATTTAATCAATTGTGCTGAAGCTCTTCCATGATGGCGATATCCTCAGCATAGGTGTGAATGTCTAGGAGGAAAAGGACTAACCAATAGCCCCTTACTCTGAGTGGTACACAGTTTGATTTGTGCAAATACCCCCCCTCTTCACTTGAGGAGATGAGATCAATGAGAAGAGTAAACACGTCTCATTATCCACCTATAAATCACACCAAATCATTCAAAGTTCAAGCCTAAGGCACTCTGCCTGTTCTAACCATACCTCCTTCCTCCAAATAAAATTTCACATCCAAGCTGTAAACAAGACACAAGATGATTCCAAATGATTCCAATTAATGTTTAAAGTATTTACTATATGTACATATGTATATATGCATAATGTGTGCGTGCGTGTGTGCGTGGGTGCATAGGTGTGTGTGTGTGTGTGTGTGTGTGTGTGTGTGTGTGTGTGTGTGTACATTCTTTAGCAAACTAGACTTGGGTGTCTGGCAGGGACGTTTCCATTGAACCTGTGTCTGGAAGAAAGAAAAACATTAGTCACAAAACTCCAAATAGAGCTGGCTGTGTGCTTTGAATTTATAAAAAAGACAAAATTAAAGTTGAGATGAAATAGACATGAACATCTCTTAATTATTCAGAAATCAGCTTGCACAAGATCTTAGAGAACTAGATTTTGATTTTGTTTACCTGAAATTATTGTAAATTTTCTACTGGGGAAAAATGGGGAGAAGGGGGAGAACACAGTATCTGTGAAAAACTCTTTTGTCTCTTTAAATGAATCCAAATATTTTTAAAAATTTGGATGCTAAGATGATTTTGAAAACTAATCATCTTTCATGTTAAAAAAGTTTAAATTGCCAGCTTAAGCCTGTTAAAATATTTTTATTGCATTCTTAGTAATTTCCCTTGGAAGCATTTCTAAAGGCTCAGCAAAACATTTACAATTTCATAAAAACCTTTTAAATTAATTTATAACTTAGCTATGAAGTCTTTTGGGGAGACTCAAAACAGTGGGTGACCTCATATCCATAATGTGTATGCTTAAATGTTTTATTACAACCAAGTGGATTAGGATGGAATTATTTAACTTTAGATATTCCATTTTATTTAACCACAATCTGGCCTTCTACTTAAACTGATTTAATTCCATTTTTTACAATTCCAAATGTATGTTCTGTTTTACTTTATTATCAACTGCAGTGGCTTAAAGACATGAATATGGAAAATACTGACCAATATAGAAATTGTCATTGGCATTTTATTGAATCATAATTTAGGATGATAAGTATTTCCTTATAAGTGCTCTGGGTGAGATGTAATGTCGTGGTTCTTTGTGTACCCACTGATGCAATTTCTTGGTCTACCTTTTGAAAAATCTCAGGTTGTTATGGCAACCAATTGTGTGCAAGCATATCCTGACAGCTTATTGCCTCACAGCACCTTTATTTTGTATCCTAAGGCATCTTAATATTTACCTTTATCTGTATTTGTTTTCTATAAGTCTTTATTGGCTCTACATGACTTTTTCTGTGTTATATTTTAGTCATTCATCTGTCCAGACAGATCATGTTGTAATTGCGTTTTTCTAATTAATACTTTATTGCCCCTCTAACTGCCAACTTAACCTAAGGGCTATGCAAAGAAACCTTAATATCTGAAAAAAATGTCTGTATTTCTAAAATTTATTATTTGATAATCTGAGTGATTTCTGGTTGGCAGTCTTTACTCTCATCATGCAAATGATCACATGGCCCTCTTCATGAAATTTCCACGGATACCAAAGACGTTCCATGTAACAGGGTGTTGTAATGTAATTCTTTTGCCTCAGTTTTGACTCGGGTCACAGAAATATCAGTAGTAAGTACTCTGACATTTCCTTGTGAGAATCTTTATCAAGTTCTGTGCTTTTGCAAAAGAAGTCTTGAATATTACCTTTCCAACACTTACCTATTATCTATCTCTGTTCTAATGCTTTGCATGATTTATACTTCTCAGTCTTCTCAGGAATTGTTCTGATATGAACATGGAGCTAAGTGGAAGTCTTACAAAAATCTCTACAACAGGATACTTGGCATGATGGGATGATACTCAATACTCAGCATCCATCAAACATCAGCAACTCTTTCCAAAAAAGTGCACTAATTTATCTCAGGCTCAGGCCTATAGTTAAGTCGTAAATCTATAAAAACAGTGCCATTAATAATGACCACGTGTTCAAACATCTGAGCCTATGTGAAATATTCTCATTCACATGACCACAAGTACCATCAGATTGAATGTCAAGTTCTGCAGCTATCGAAAGATAGCCTATCTTTTTAAACGTGTCTATAACAGGTTTTGTGTGCTGACCCTGAAAGAACACATTCCCATTGCCCCAACAAAGCACAGAACATTTCAACTCAAAGGTGCTAATCTCTTACTAATCATAGATTAATTTTTCAGTCTGGTCTGATGAATACCCAGTTGTACATGTGACACATGAAAAATTCCATATCATTGGTTCTGTTCTCTTTGACAAACGCAGCTACTTCTTCATGCCCAGCTTTATCGGATACAAATTCTTAGCCAAAATATCACGCTAATAGGCTATATTCAATTTTTGACAAAGTTCTTGCTCCCTTCTGAAACATATATTATGGTTTCTAATTTAGTGATTTTTTTTATGAGATTCCCAAGTGTGCAAACTAGTGAGTCTCTATTTCTTATAACTCTCTTGGGCTCTTTTCCTACTGTTTGTTTGCTTTGCCATATTTTAATATGCTAGATTCTATTTGATCATCTTATATCATATATTATATTATCCCTTAGAAGCCTGCTTGTTTCATAATGAGAGACAAAAAGGGAGTGTATCCATATGGGAGAGGAGGTAGGGAGGTTCTGGTAGAGGTAGAGGGAGGGAAAAACCATAACCAGGATATATTATGTGGGAGGAGGAAGCTGCTATTTTTAATAAGATAAAAAGTTAATTTTGTATTTATATTGTACTGGCTGGTTTTGTGTCAACTTGACACAGCTGGAGTTATCACAGAGAAAAGACCTTCAGTTGAGGAAATGCCTCCATGAGATCCAGCTGTAAGGCATTTTCTCAATTAGTGACCAAGGTGGAAGGATCCATTGTGGGTAGTGCCATCCCTGGGCTGGGTTCTATAAGAAAGCAAGCTGAGCAAGCCAGGAGAATCAAGCCAGTAAGAAACATCCCTCCATGGCCTCTTCATCAGCTCCTGCTTCATGACCTGCTTGAGTTTCAATCCTGGCTTCCTTTAGTCCTGAACAGCAGTATAGAAGTGTAAGCTGAATAAACCCTTTTCTCCCCAACTTGCTTCTTGGTCATGATGTTTGTGAAGGAAGAGAAACACTGACTAAGACATATACATATGAATGAATTATGAAAATTAATATAAACTGGATGAACTTATATAATTTCTTTTAAAAACCTTTGATACAACACTGAGACAAAGAACTCTCAATGTTCCTTTTCTCTTGGCCTTCTATTGCTGGGCATGTGGCCTACCTTTTTTTTTTTTTCTAAGTTTTTGTTATTTACATTCCGAATGATTTTCCCTTTCCCGGTTCCTCCCTCCCCAAAAGTACCATAAGCCCTCTTCTCTCCCCCTGTTCCCCATTCAACCCCCTCTTGCTTCTCTGTCCTGGCGTTCCCCTACATCCAGTCTTTCCAGGACCAGGGGTCTCTCCTTCCATCTTCTTAGAAATCTATTGATATGCGAATTGTGTCTAGGGTATTTCGAGATTCTGGGTTAATATCCCCTTATCAGTGACTGCATACCATGTGTGTTCTTTTGTGACTGGGTTACCTCACTAAGGATGATATTTTCAAGTTCTGACCATTTGCCTAGGAATTTCGTGAATTCATTGTTTTTAATTGCAGAGTAGTATTCCATTGTATAAATATACCACATCTTCTGAATCCATTCCTCCGTTGAGGGACATCTGGGTTCTTAAGAGTAGTTTATTTTCCCTTGAGACTCCATTGGAGAAAACTAAATTTTCATTTGCAAGTGATCAATTGGAGATAGCTTCTGGGGTAGGGACAAGCGTATGTATGACTTTATGATTCTCTAGATTTTCTCAATGTCTGCTGTAATATCATCCTTTCATCTAAGTTTTAGTTAATTTGGCTAATGGCTTGCCAGTCTTATCAATTTTTCTCAAAGAGCTAACACTTTATTTCATTGATTTTTTTTTGTATTATTATTTTGGTTTTTGTTTGTTGGCTTGTTTGTTTCTATTTTATTGACTTCAGTCCCGAGTTTAATTATTCTTGGTATCTTCTCGTTTTGAGTGCACTTTCTTCTTTTTGTTCTAGATCTTTCAGGTGTGCTCTTAAATTACTAAGATTAGATTTTTCCAGTTTTTTTATGTAGACACTTAGTTCTAGGAACTTGCCTATTAGAGGTGCCTTCATGGTGTTCCATAAGTTTGGGTGTGCTGTGTATTCATTATTATTCAATTCTAGAAAGTCTTTCATTTCTTTCTTAATCCCTGTCTTGACCCATTTTTCATTCAGTAGAAAGTTGTTCAGTTTCCATTAGTTTGTGATCTCTCTTGTTGTTTCTGTTAATGTTGATAGCCTGCTTAAATCCATTGTGGTCAGAGAGGATGCAGGGTGTTATTTTATTGTGTCTGTTGACAATTGGTTTGATCCTAAGTGTGTGGTCAGTTTAGAAAAAAATTTCATGAGCTGTTGAGAAAAGGATATATTCTTTTGTATTCAGGTGAGTGTTCTGTAAATAGTTGTTAGGTTCATTTGGTTTATAATGCCTGTTAACTCCAGTATTTCTCTGTTTAGTTCTGTTCTGGATGACCTGTCGGTGAGAATTGAGTATTGAAGACTCCCACTATCGGTGTGTGAGGATCAATATATGATTTAAGTGGTAGTAGTGTTCTTTTACAAACTTGGGTACTCTAGTATTTGGTGCATAGATGTTAAGAATTGCAATGTCCTCTTCTGGATTTTCATTTTCCTTTGATAAGTGTAAAGTGTCCTTTCCTATCTCTCATGATTAGTTGTGCTTTGAAGACTATTTTGTCAAATATTTAAAAAGTTACACTATTTTCCCCTTTAGGTTGATTTCCTTAGAGTATTTTTCATTCTTTATGCCTGTCCTTGATGTAAAGAAACACTTCTTGAACACAGCCAAAGGATGGATCCTATTTTTGCATCCATTCTGTTAGCCTGTGTTTTGTCATTGATGAAAAAAGACAATTTATGTTGAGATGTATCAATGAATAGTATTTATTAATTCCTGCTATTTTGTTCTTATTGTAGTGGTGGTGGATCTGGTGCTGGTGTGTGTGTGTGTGTGTGTGTGTGTGTGTGTGTGTGTGTGTGTGTCTGTTTCACATCTTATGATTTGCTGGTTTGGGATTATTTATTCCTTGTGTTTTCTTGGTGTGGTTAATGCCTTTATATTCAAGTTTTCCTTCTAACACCTCCATTTCTAGATAGATATTGCTTAAATTTGTTTTTATCATGGAATGTCTTTTTAAAAAATATCTATTGTGATTTTTACTAGATTTAGTAGTCTGTTCTGGCATCTGTGGTCACTTAACACTCATAGAACATCTGTCCAGGCACTTCTAGCTTTTAAAGTTTCCATTGAAGAGTCAGATGTTTTTCTAATTAGTCTGCCTTTATATGTTACTTAGTACTTTTCCCTTGCAGATTTTAATATTTGTCTTTGTTCTGTACATTTTAGTGTTTTGATTATTATGTGACAAAGAAGACCTTTGTGGTCCAGCTTATTTAGTACTCTGTACTTCTTGTACCTTTTAATGCATACCTTTCTTGAGGTTAGGAAAGTTTTCTTCTATGACTTTGTTGAAAATATCTTCTGTGCCTTTGACCTGGATTTCATTCTCCTTCATTAGTCCCATTATTCTTAGATTTTGTCTTTTCATGTTTTCTCAGATTTTCTGCATGTTTGTGCCTGGATTTAAAAAAAAATAGATTTTACTGTATTTCAAGGTATTCATTTTTCAAAAATTGTCTTCAATGCCTGAGAGTTTTTCTTCTATCTCTTATATTCTATCATTAAGGCTTGCCTCTGAGTTCCAGTTTGAGTTCTTAAATTTTTCATTCCAGAACCCTAAGTTCCAGAACTTAGGTTACTTTGCACATGTGTTGGGCTTCTATCTAGTCAGTTTATTTGTGTTCTGTTTCTTTTGAGGTTCTAGAATCACCAACAACATTCAGTCTCTAGAGTTCACTGCGCTGAGCAGAGAAGAATGGGTTATGCACAGTAGCTACATTGTGAAAGCAAGGGGATTTTCTTCCTTAATGCCCTCGAGATGTACTTCTTGTGTCTCTCTGCCCAGGGTGGGCTTCCTGAATATGATAAACCCTGGCCAGGAGATAAAATGTGCTGGTTATGTGTCATGTACCACTGTCCTAAAAACACAAGAGGATTTATCAGCCTTTCCTAATGTGATATATAGCCTACGTATTAATGCTGGTGTTAAAATCATAGTTCATTGCAGATGGAATAGCAAATGATTAATAAATGATAATGGGAAATGACAATTTAATAAATTTAATTTTATTCATTTTATTAAATTTTCAGTCTCGAAGGTTTATGAAGAATCAGTTTTAAAAGTCTATCAAAATCTCCAGTAAAATTGATATACTTAGAGATTCCCTCACAGAGGCAAGAGGGATGAGGAATGGGATGAGGAACTGTGGGAGGAGGAACTGAGGGGTGGACAACAACTAGAATGTAAATAAATAAAATAGTAAAAAATTTGGGAAAGACTTTTACATCTATGATTTAAGAGAGATGACTTAACTGACATTTAATAGTTACTGTTTATTTTGAAGTAGCACTGATCAAAATCACATACATACTATCCTTGTTAGTTTAGAGGAATATATAAAAGCACCAGATATCTGCTCTGGTTAGATCACCTTCTCAGTGCTGACAAGCTCAGGTCTGCAAAAGGGAAGTCATCGGGATTTGCTGATGACACCTCATATCTGTTTCTCCAAATAGCAAAGGGGAGTATAACTTTCCTTGATCTTCTTCTGAGGGTACTATTTCCGTTTTTGGGATTCTATTCTCATTCCCAGGTACTTCTCAAACTTCCTACCTCAAAAATGTTGTACCTGAACTTTATTTTTTATCTATACTTAGAATATGAACATATACCCACATGAGTCATTCACATAAAATTATACATGTGGTTAATGATAGTGAAAATAAATCCAAACTGTATAAGTGAGAACTTAAAATATAGTAATGATAGTATTTCATTCCATGAGGAGGTTTTTTTTTTGTTATTGCTGTTGAATACTTTTAACATGATTAGCTACCTATGCATATAAAAGTAATAAGATTTTGTAGTTACATCATCTGTAAAATAAATTGTATGAATTAGAGCTATAAATATAAATATACACAATATTATCAAAATAAGAAAATAGTGAATAACTAACTATGTAGCAGATGGAGCTTTCAGAAGTAATAATGAATAAATTTAAGCTTTCTGAATAGAAAAATGTACCATAAGCAAAATCTAATACCTGAGAAATAGTATTTGTGATTAGTGTAAAAACAAGAATTTTATTGATTAAAAATATAGAAGCACTCAAGTAAAATTTGGCAGTGATATGAACCAGCAAATCACAGCAGAAGAAATATTACTGATTGGTAGAAAAGTTCCTGAAAACATGTTTAACTTCACTAGTAGTCAGGAGAATAGAAATATAAATAATAAAGAAGAGTTAGTTATTGTGAATCACCATGTTGTTGAAAATATGCATGTCTGTGCTTAATAATTCCCAGTGCCAGTGAAGAAGTTGTAGAAAATGAGAGTGGATATGTGCAAGCTGAATCCTGAAATGTTATGACCCCTGTGGTATAGACTTGCTAGTATCTATTAAAATGAAATTTATAGAGCGATGCTTTTATAAACATTCATAAATGTATATAACATATACACATACACTTTATTTAATCAAGTAATTTTAGTGTTTAGGAAATCCATCATGCAGAAATAAAATTATAACTATACAAATAAATATGTATAAGAACATTTATTATAATTATATAAATGTCAAAAATAAATCAGCAAACCCTAATGTCAATTAATAGGAGACAGGTTTAATAGATTAAAGGTCCTTTCATGCTGAGAAATGCTGTGAAATTATAGGAAAGGTATGGGCTTATCTATTATTCATTCAACAAATATTTTACATATACCAACAATATTCATATGCTATTTTAGGCATTAACATTAAAGCAAGTTTGAAAATAGCGTATATTTTTCATTGTACTGAGGAAGGAAAATAAATAAAACAAGGTAATTTTGCAGGTGATGTTGTACTAAGAACAAATTAAACTTAGGTATAAGATTGAAAGTGATAGGAAGGTTAGCTGGACCCTGAGGAAGCAAAGAAAACCTTTAAGAGAGAGCACAGAAAATACTCTTCCAGGTCAAGTACGGTGGACATTTTCCTTTATCCCCATCCACAGATTCAGAGAAAGGCAGAGATTAAATTTAAAGAAAAACACTGCATTTCTTACATTCTGAATATTCATACCATAGCATTGAATTTTCAATCATATATAAAATATTAAAACCATTTGTTTTCGGCAAAGGCAGACATGATAGCTGGCAGTCTGGTAGCCAGAGCATTGGGTGTTTGGTTTTTTTTTTGTTTTTTTTTTTTTTTTTTTTTTGTGATAGTTGGGCCAGACCCATTTATTTTTAATGAATTATATGTTTTATTCATCTATGTAAGTTTCTCTTCCAAAAATGACTTCTTTAATTTGAAGAAAAACATAAGTAGTTGAAATTCATGAGTTTTATTTTATTTCCCTCCACAGAGAAAACTGAGAGGAAACACAACATGTGTCTTTGTTACCTTTTTTTTGCTGATGCTGAGGCCATGAAGGAGTGCTGCTAACTGGCTTGTTCCTCATGGCTTGCTCGGCATTTCCATCGTGAGCTGAACTCAGCACATCAATGATCAATCAAGGAGATGCACAGCAGGCTTTCACACAGGCCTATCAATTAGTAACTATTTTCACAGTTAAGGTTCCTTCTGCCCATATATTTTCTTAGCTCGCATCAAGTTGACATAACTCTAGCCAGCATAGATGTCTGGGTAAATTATACTTCCTAGATTTTGTGAACATGGATGTGGAAATACCTGTATAGGAAGCTGTCTATTCTTTTGGATATACACTCAGGAATGGTTTGACTGGCACGTACAGCATTTTGATTTTAGTATTTTGAGTAACCTCCTGACTGATGTCCAAAGCAGTTGCCCCAGTTTAAACTCCAAGCAGCAATGTAGAAAGGTTCTCCTTTCCACACATATATGCCAGCCGTCAATATCTTTATATTCTTGATAATGATCATTCTGACTATAGCAAGAAAGAATTTGAAAGTAGTTTCAATATGCATTTTCATAATGGCTTAAGGATGTTGAAGAATCGTTTAAATGTTTATTACTTATTTTATTTCTTCTTTGGGAGCTTTCTGTTTAGTTCCACAGCCCATTTTTAAAAATTGAGTTGTTTGTTTCCTTGTGCTTTGTTTCATGGATTTCTTGCATTTTCTAAACACTAACATGTTTATGTATCAGATTTTAAAGAATAAGAACTTTGTCCTGTTCCTGATCTTAATGGGAATGCTTTGATTCTTTCTCTGTTTAAGCATAATGTTAGTGTCTCATGAGGATACTATTATTTATTATTATTATTATTTATTATTTGGAGATGTTCGATGTCTATCTGTAGCTACTCTATGACTTTTATGAGGAGGGGATACTAGATTGTGTCAAAGGCTTTTTCTGCCTATACTAAGACAATTATGTGACTTCTTTGTTTGAATCTATATGATGAATTGAAATTTTGATTTATATTTGTTGTACCAATCCCTCAGTGCTGCAATGAATTAGGTTTACAAAATTTTTATTTGGAATTTTTACATCAGTCTTACTTTTCTATTGCTACAACAAAACACCATGAGCAAGGTGACTTATGAAAGAAGGTATTTAATAGGCTTACAGTCCTAAGTTAGAGTCCACAATGGTTGAGCAAAGGCATGGCAGCAAGAAAAGCTCATATCTCACATCTCAAATTGCAAACTGGGAGGGGCTTGAATCTTTTGAACTTGAAAGCCAACCTCCAGTGACATAACACCTCCTAACCATTCCCAGACCTTACCACTGACTGACAAGAAGCAAGGGATTCAAACCTGTGAACCTGTGAGAGCCATTCTCATTCAAACCATCAGATTTCATTCCCTGGTCCTCATAGGCTCATCACTATACCATAATGTAACTTCAAAATTCCCCACAGTCTTTCAGCCTCAACATTATTTAAAAACCCAAAGATGAAATTTTTTTCTGAGACACAATTCAAGACAATCCAATAATGAGAGAGGAGAGAGAGAGAGAGAAAGAGAGAGAGAATTACTCTGTTACTTTTAAATTTAGCTTTAGGCAAAGTCTTAGGACAAGGGAAGAAACCAGCCATGGTATTTTCCATTAGCACAAGAATGTTCTCTAGTAGTTATGCAGCTCCCCTCTGACTCCTTCTGAGCTGATCCTCTACAGTCTCCCTATCCCTCAGCATTATCATGGCTCCTACTAGGGTAGGTCATTAAGTTTTGTTTACAGCATGCAACTGCTTTTCCAGTCCAAAGTCCCAAATTCTTCTACATTTCTCAAAAACCAGGATCATCAGGCCTGTTATAACAATAGCCCATGTCTTGGTATCAACCTCAGTCTTGGTTACTTTTCTATTTCTGTGATTAAAAAAAAAAAAAACCTAAGACCAAGGCGATTTATAAAAGAAAGCATTTAACATGACTTCAAGCTATCATTAGGCAGTTGTAAATGCACACATGCTTTAAATAACAAAGTATTTATATAGTTGATTTCTTTACACATTTACCAGTGCATTGAGACAATATAGGATGTAGTAGTAAAGATTCTTTAAAGGAAAAGAAACATGATATTTTAAAAATTTGTGATGATTAAAGTTGCAGAACCTCATTTGGCTGATCTTATTCATGTCTAGATCTAGGTCACTATGTCAAGTCATTCAGAATCATCTGTCATCCCTCTACCTTCACTCTCTCTCTCCCTTTTTGCCTCTACTCTAGCCACTTGTGGCCCTGCCTTAGCTACATTGCTCTTTCCCTGGAAGATTGTTTCTTTCAGGTATATAATGCTGTGAAGAATTTTCAGAATGATAATATGGATAAATTTCTAGGAAATTGCACTAAACATAAACTTAATAAAAATTGTATAATAAAAATTTAATCATGCTAATTAATATTCATTTTAAAAAATTGATTTGGTCTGCTTAATAAGTTAGCTCATGAAATAAATGCTTTTAGAAAATTCTTTCTTAATTTTTAAAGGAAGATTACTTTTTAAATTAAAATATACTGGCTTCCTTTTTACATTTTGATCTTGGATTTTTTTTTTTTTCTTTTGAAGACTGCAGAAATGGAAAAAAAGGATTGACTTGACCTGTAATTCACTGAGGTTATGTATGGTTGTTTCTAAGACACCTTTTAATACTTGCTCTTATTTATCCTTCATGCCTTAATGTACATTATATTTATGCTTGTTGCCCTATAACCAGAAGACCTAGTCAGAGTCACTGGAACTGGAGTTGAGCAGTGCTGTGAGCTGCGAGGTGTGTACCAAATCCCTGTAAGAGCAGCAGATGCTATTAAGAGCTAAGCCATCTCTCTAGCTCTCTGCACTTGCTGTTTAGATAAGTGTTTCTAAATCCATCTGCCCCTCCTGTTGGTCACCATAGAGTCTGCAGGACAGAAAGCGTGATCAATGGCCTCAGCAAAGGAACGTTAATGAGGAGGACCCTGACCTCAGGAGAATGGCATTCTGACCTGCTGACCCAAACAAAAAGAGAGAAACTTGAGCAGCGCATTTCACAGTAACTTGGGGGTTAATTCTATGATTTGAAAGGTAAGTGAAAAACTCAGTACATAAGTTGGAAGACAGATATAAAAACTTAATCTGAAAACTATTACACTGGTAAACTATGCTACCATTAATTCTAATATAAAAATTACCTTTCTTTTATCTTAGTTAATAAAAACCACATTTGATTATATTAATTAAAGCTATTAAATGTTTAATACTCTATTTTTAAATGATGTATTTATCTATTTAGTGGGTCTTTTGGAAATGTACTGTGAAAATGTAGTACAGTTAGGAATTTTAAAATACTATTTTATCATATTTAACTGATAACTGAGTAGTTTCAGAGAATTCTTGTCCAATGGATGCTATGAAGATCTTCTTCAATCTGTAATTAGATACCTAATATGTAGCTTATGTTTTATTAATACTTATAATCTGAACCATTATATTAAGTTGCAATTACTTCAATGGTTGTATGATATACTCATTAATATTTAAATTCTGTTATATATATTATATTTATGGAATTGTAATGATAATAAATTTAAAATGTGTTATCAAGAGTTATAAATTATGAGAAGATATATAGGATGCAAGGATTGTTCATAATTATTTTTTTCTTCAGTAAAGGACAAAGTTAATTTTTATGACACAATCAGCCTTGAGATATAATATGTTTGTTGGTTATTGGCAGAAGAAAGGGACTATATAGGCCTGTAAGATGGCTCAGGGGATTAAAGTCCTTGGAACCAAGCTTTGTAACCTGAATATGATCCCTGGAACTCATATGATAGAAGGTGACAACTGACTTCTACAAGTTGTCCTCTAATTTCTACACATGAGTAGAAGCCAAGTGCTGTGGCTTCTGCCTGAGTGTCTGCACACACATACTTAATGAAATAAAAGTAAAAGTGAAAAGTTATATATGCAAAGATATGCATGCTTGTATTTTTCTTTAAAAATACAAAATCCTTTAACTTTGTACCAATGAGTCTTGATTGTACTCATTCACTCTTTGAAGAGCTTATTATTTTCTTCTCCCCCAAATGGCCAGCTGAGCTCTGTTTGCCCAATAATGTATGAATGCAAAGTATTCTTTTTATTGTAGACATCAATTTTCAGTTAAGAAATAAAACCAGAACTCTAGTGCTCTCTGGAAGAATGGAGGCTCTAGCCACCTTTCCCTCACCCTACCCCAAGCATGCTGGTCAGATTTCAATTTGGAAAATTGAATTCTACTTTCTCTTTCTGGTTCAGTTGGGTAAGATTTTCTTCACTTCCTGCCTGGGCAATTACACAATCTGATTGTGCTTTGGAAAATGGCACTGGGCTTATTTTTTAGACAAGTTCTTGTCAACACTGGAACATACATGCACGCACACCCAAACATATGCACAGTGAACTAAAATCTCCATATGCAAGCATGTAACTGAACATCTTTACATTTTCATAAAGTTATATACCATTCCCCAAATGGAAATAGGTTCTATTTTGTTATTGTAAGAAATATTCCAGTTGATAATTATATCATTTTAAAGATTAAGTTCTATTCTAACCACAGTCATAATAGGTAAAAGGGAAGAATAATTTATTAGAAGTAAGGAAATTATGCTCTAGATGTTCCATTTTGTGGCTCTTGTCCAATTGATAAATGCATTATTCTGACTTTCATTATGAAGGCATCAACACATGCACAAATTGTTAAGGATCTCTCCAATAAGCTGTAACTACTCCAGGTTACAATTCACAATGAGAAGAGTGGAATGTTAGAAGTCTCCCTGAAGAGAGTAATAGCGGGACTTAGTTCCTAGTGGATTACAGGCCCACATTATGAAACTACTGCACATTTGGCACAATTATGCGCCACTGGCAGCTTTTTCTTAAAGGAAGCCTCATGTTAAATGAACACTTAGAATCATTTTGGAACTCATGCATCTTGCAGCTAACGCTGTGCTAAGTTAAGCAGCAAATGCCATGCCCGTCTGGTGGAGAGAGAATATCAGGCTCCAATATCATCAGTCCTTTCCCCCTTAAAAGCTTTGATTTCATTAAAGATGACCTCTCAAAGTGCTTTAGAAAATGAGATAGTCTACAAAATGTGCTGAATAGAAAAGAGGGGCATTCAGTACACAGATTACTGTCTTTCCTATTGTTATTTTTAAGGTTTACCAGGATCAGGCAGGTTGGCTGTTTTTCTCCTTTGGTGTCCAATGAAGCCATTCTCAAAGACGCTCAGTGGGCACCAAAATGTAGGTAATGCACCTTTCCAGGAAGATGGAAGCCACTGCTGTCCAGTGCATGACTAAGATGGTAGGTTGTCAGGAGAGAATTTAGAAACTGTTAGAACAAAATGCAGTCTTAGATTTTTTGGCCAGCAGAAAACATTTGGGAACTGAATTTTAAGATCTGGATACGGGTTTATTTTCCACCATTGCTTTTCTCACCCTGTAAAATTGCTGTAAGAACCCTACCATAAATATTTTACCAAAAAAGTAATCATATATTATGAATTCGAGATGGAGTCACTTCAAAATAGTACTGTGAGCACAAAAATAAAACTCTAATAAAGAAAGTCAGTTAGGCAGAGTTTAAATTGACTACTGTTTCTCCAAACACCTCAGGACCCTTATCTCAAAGACAATTTATTTACTTTTGGAAATGATTTAGTTTGTGTAACACATGGTGCCCTGAGTGTAGTCAGTCAGCCTCTAAGTCAGATTTAGAATGACCAAATTCCAACAGAGGCTGCCTGTACCCAACTTGTAGGTATTAATAAAAACTGATAACATTCGACATTTCACAAAACACAATACATTCAGCGTGCTGATGTGTTCTTGCCATTAGCAGATTCCTGGAAAGGATAAAATAAACCGCTCTTCATGTTTTATTTTTGTAGGCTTATTTATCTGTTTTCAAGATATTGAATTGGAATTGCCATGCAGTTTTACATAAATTATAAGTTTTCAAGTCTCTACTTAAGCTGGCCTTCTCTATTCAGATCAGGGGACTATTCACTAAGAATATGAAACAGTTTCTTCACCAACATGAATAGAAAACAAAGTTAAAATTTGTGTTTTGAGATGCTAAACTGAGCAGACTCTCACACAAAACTAACCAAGCATTGCTACATTTGAACATTCAGAAAACTGTATTTCAAAAGGATTTTTTGTTTAAAATAATTCAGTGTTATAGAATGCCTTATAGAACTGTTCTGTGAAGGAAGTCATGCACAAACCACTTCACAGTCTTCAAGGATCTAACCCCTGTGCATTATGTCCCATAAAATATTTTGTCATCATTAATTTTCTAATGGTCTAGTAGGCCCCGTGACAGTACAATGGAAAGAAGGAAAAAACATGCATTCCTGTCATAAGTTTATCTCTTACTTCCTATTAATTTAAATATATAGACTGAGAAGAATAAGGAGGTTTAAATTTATACTTTATGTATAAATTATGATGGTATTTAGAAAGAGTTTTCCTTCCACGGGGAAGTAAGTAAAATAACAGCAAGGATGCCTAAAAATGTCATAAGGAATCATGCTATTAACTATCTTCCTAAAAATACCTATAAAATATGTAAGTCAGTGTGTAAATAGATATACATAATTGAAATGAAAATTTCCTATCTAGGCTAACAATGCTTCCTCCCCATCAAGAGCCACAGAGCATGTGACCAAAACCCCAACAACAGGCCTGAGAAGCCCTAGTTAGAGTTGTTAATCACAGTTGTCCAAAGACTTCCAAAATATTACAGACTATTGCTAGTGCCCTTGGTTATTGCCCTCAAAGACTGAAGGTAAGTTCCTTTTGATAAAGACATCATGTACCTTGGACACAGGGTCCAGAAGTCCCTAAGCTGGAACTGACGTGAAAGCCTCCTTTTACAGATCCCTTGCATGCGTATATATAAAATGTCTTTCAGTTTTGTGTTTTTATGGGATTCCTGTATGTATTAATGTGTGTGTTTCTGTTTTTCTACATGTTTATTCTGATTTTTCTTTGCCTAATTTTCTTCTATTCCTTTGTTTGGTCCTATCTTGTTTGTTTGTTTTTGATTTATATTATTATTACTTTTTAAATTCTTTTGTTTTCTAATAGGACACATAAAGAGTATGAATTCAGATGGGATGGGTGGAGGGCAGGATCTTGGAGGAGTTGGAGGACAAGAAACCATGACCAGGAAATACTATTTGAAAAAATCTGTTTGTTTGTTTTTTTATTTTCTAAGTTTTTTTATTTACATTCCAAATCATTTCCCCTTTCCCGTTTCCTCCCTCCCCAAAAGTCCCATAAAATAAATAAATACAAAGATAACATCCACAAATAAGTCCATTATTAATATCTCAGAAAGCCTTATAATGTCACAGAGAATAATGTTCCTAAGTATGCTTCATGACTATTTCTTGATAAACAACTTGCCTGTTAGAATTCTATTGGCTTGGTGCATACCAGCTCTAAAAGAATGCAGTCTCAGGAAGGGCCTCCAGCAAGGAAATATGTGGATGAGACTTTTGTTCATTGGGCCAAAACCCAATGATGTTCATAGATAATCAACACAGAATTAAAAGAATCTAATGTGGAAACCATTTTAGGCTGAGCGAAGAGAGACAAACTATAAACTGGAAAGCCCTAGGAATGCTGAGCTGGACAGAACGCTGACTGGGAAACTTATGGTTTTCATTCTGGAAGTGTTAACAGGCCAGATGGTAGAGGTGCAAATCAACAGTTAAGGTCAACAGACAGAAAGTGAACAGTACGGGAATTCATCTTCCTTTTAGGAGCAAGAATTATTAGGCCCAAACTGATACACAGTGGAGCCTGGATCCCTACTGGTATTAGAAATCTTGGAGGCCAGCTGACCTTTCAACTGGCAAAGTTGACTTTTTCTTTTGGGAGTTGGCATCTGCTGCCTCTGGCTCCTTGGAATGAGGGACCACGGCAGCGAAAGTCCTTGGACTTTTGAACCTATGCACAATTGATAGTTCATTCCAATGTTCTGTGTTGAACTTCTTCATTATTACCAGACCTTTAAGTTGATCTTAATGAAAAGTTTTCTTTTGATCTTTGTCCTTCTGAGCCTTTGTGAACTTAAGGAAAAATACAAGTTCTGGGCTGAAGAGAAATAGATGAGAAGTAACAATTTGAAGCCTGCGGTGAGATGACAATTATCTCCAGTGACAAGTGGTCTCTAGTGGAGTGGCTCTCTCAGAAGGTTCATTAGAGACAAAAGACCTTAAGGTAGTAATTTAATTTAAAATGTATGGAGAAATTTATACAGCATATGCATAACTATATTGGACATTTTAATATTGTACTATGTAATTCAGTAGTTCTTACTAATATTAGCTTGTTATCAGATGGAAATATTCTGCAAGATTATAATTTACTAGATTACAGTTAAATACACACAGGACTAATCAGTATTTTAGTTTTCCTCTGTCTTCCTCTCTGACCACAGGAGTCTGGAGGTGGATGAAGGTAGAAAGAGAGTTCACATACCCGAAGAACAGTTTTACCTTTAACCACTGTCTGGGCCTATCATGAAAAGAAATGGTTGCCTTGGCAACAAGAACAAAATTAATGCTTTCAAATTCTAGCTTCTACTCAGGTAACCTTTTAGTTCCATAGTTTTCAGATATATTTTGATACTAAAAGTCAGGTTTCTTATTGCTAGTGGATATTCATCAACTAAATGCCCCTTTTATTCTTATTTAAAAGTTGAGTCCCTCAGATTGTAATTTTACTAAGGCTTTGGGGACCTATGGCAAGACTCAATTATCACAGCTGAGTAACTTTCACTGCACTTAAATAACAAATTAATCTGTAAATCAATGTGTTCCATAGAAATGTAAAAATTTTATCTTCTGTATTTTATTCCACTCTACATTTTCTGATTTATAAATCCCTTGAAAGAATCAATAGAATTTAACAAAGCTAAAGAAGACAATAAAAATGGTCTAAAAATATAACAATAACTATTTTAGTTTGTTTTGTATATTTAGAAGTGATATTCATCTATTTTTCTTCTTGACCATCAGAAATCTATCGCTTAATGGCATATCCTATCAATAGCAAAATTTTTCACAGCAGCCTGATATTATGTCAGGATTGTATGTGAATGATACTTTTATTAATTTCTATGGCTTTATAAATTTTAATTTAAATTATTGTAAAACCCTGGCATGCAAATCTTTTTCCTGTGTCTCAATTTATCCCCTTAGAACATGTTCTCTTGAATAGAATTTTAGGTCAACCAATGTGACATTTTATGGTTTTGTCTTACTCCTAGAATTATATATTTTTGGAGTCATAGCTGAGAATATTTGCAAAGAATCACAACTTTTTCTTTAACTTCTGTAGAATTTCTAGTTTCTGGGAAATTTTCAGTCACTTATGCTTCTTTCTACAAGTAACAATGCTCCAATGTCTTCAAGCTCTATCTAGAACTGGGATTTACCAATGTGTGCTGCACACCAGTCTCATGGAAGCATCTTATATTCATTTGTTTGATAGTGAGCTTTAAAATATTTTTTTTGTAATTCACTAAACATACAAATTGATTTTTAAACGAATTTTATAGAATTAAACATCATCATTTCTTTCTTTCTTTTCTTTTGCTTTTTTTTTTTTTTTTTTTTTTTTGGTGTTTTCATTTCCTGTTGGTCTGTGTACCAGAGGCTATCTGCTGCTGCTGCTGCTGCTACAGAGTTTACAGAGGTCTGGCTAGCAAGTGAGAAGAATGCAGAGGAGCTTCTGGTGAGCGAAAGCTTCGGGATAGCAGTTCTCTTCCCAGGCAGTGTTACAGCTCTTATGACAGATGCTCTCAGATGACAGAGTAATTCTCACACACCTATATTTCTTCTGGATAGGATCTTATATACAGTTTTGGGGCAGGTCGGGTCTGACAGCAGATAATTCCTATTGGCTTGTCCTAAGATGCCTCATTTACATGAGGAGGGACTTGTGGGCACTGCCCCTACATGACGGATGGCCACAATTCTCCCAATGGGGGTTGTGGCTATGTGACAAGGGCCTGTAGTAGGGAGCAGTCAAAGCTTCTACTATCTCTTCTGGGTCTGCCGGGCTTCAAACCCTAGCTAGACCTTACCAGGTTTCCTCTCACTTTCTATTGCCCCACAATTTCCCATATTTATATGCTCACTTATTTGTGTATGTATGTATGCATTTGGGTGCAGGTACACACATGATGTGTGTGTGTGTGTGTGTGTAAATGTGTATGTAAATGTGCAAAGCACGAGGTCAATGACAGTTCTTGCCTCCTAAGAACTACTCTGCTTTTTTCTTTCTTTCTCTCTTCCACCTTTTTTCTTTCTTTCTTTCTTTCTTTCTTTCTTTCTTTCTTTCTTTCTTTCTTTCTTTCTTTCTTGTCTCAGATAAGGTTTTGCACAGAAACATGGGGCTCACCTATGAGACAGGGTTAGCTGTTTGCCTCTTCTTATCTGGGAATAAAAGAGAAAGTCACCACACCTATTTTCTTAATTTAATGAACTTTTAAGGTTTCCAAAATCTTGTTTAAGAGCATAATAATTGAAAATGTTTCAAATATTTTTGTAATGCATGATTACCAAATAAAAATCTGAATTTTAAACATTCTAGATATTTGAGGCTAGAGAGATAGCTCAGTGGTTAGGGTACTTGCTGCTCTTTGAGAGGACCTGTGTTTGGTTTGCAGCACAGATCTTGTATCTGAAGCTCCAGAGAATTTTTCAGCCTCCTCTGGCTTCCACACGTACTACAGGCATATGGCATATACTCATAGAGACACATATGAATTAAAATAGTAAAAAATAAGTAAAAAAATAGTAAAAATAAATATTCCTCCCTTTCTTTTTAAAAAAGCCTTAGAAAATCATATTTATCTAAAATTACACATACTTGAGCTGACTATAAACCCCATGAGCCATAGACTGTCTAAACACCCAGTAACAAGAATGAGAAATCTCCTTTTAAGTTGTTGGGTAGAGACATTCAGTGGACTTCCCCAATCAAAGCCTATAACTACTGTAACTAGTGAGGTCATGGATCTTAGAGGAGAATGTACTACTGCCACTTTCCTAAACCAGCATGATGTCTAACTGCATGCTAACTCTTATCCTTACAACCACAGATAAGTCTCACCTATGATCAAATAATCTTTTCCTAACAGACAGAGACATTAAAAAACCTATAATTGGTCACAATAAAATTGATTATTGGATGGCAAGACACAACAGATATGTCTACAATACAACTCCTAAACCTTGTCTCACTTACGGGCACTTGATCTTTGACAAAGAAGCCAAACATATACAATGGGAAAAAAAGAAAGCATCTTCAATAAATGGTGTTGATCTAACTGGCTGTCTGTATGTAGAAAAATGAAAATAGACCCATAATGGTCACCTTGAATAAAACTCAAGTTCAAGTGGATTGAGGAACTCAACATAAATTGTTGGGGGCTGACAGGCCAACTGCCAGCTACATAGACAGGCCGCCCCTCCCCTCGAGTGAAACTCCTGACCTTCCTGACAGAACATCAAGACCAAGATAAAAATCTGTGACCTTCCCGGGAAAATCCTCAGAATGTCCCAGGCACCCGGCCCAGGGCTTGGCCCATAGTTCACTTCCCCCTAGCTCCCCCTCCCAACTTCCTCATTCAGGGCTTGGCCCATAGCTCACTTCCCCCTACCTCCCCCTCCCAACTTCCTCATTCCTACTGCTTAAAACTTGCTGCCTGTGTGACAATAAACGAGACCTTGACTACAGAACCTTGCTTGGTCTCCTTCTTTTCTCCCCCCCTTGACCCTCAGGTAGCACCTCTTCAGGACCCTGAATAACTAGACCTGCTGGACGGCTCAATAAATCCTGATACACTGAATCTAATAGAAGAGAAAGTGGGAAAGAGCCTTTAACTCATTGGCACAGGGAGAATTTTCCTAAACAGAAATCCAATGACTCGTGTTCTAAGATCAAGAATTGATAAGTGGGACTTCATGAAACCAAAAAAAGTCTGTAAGGCAAAAGACAGCCAATAAGACAAATCAGCAACCTACATATTGGAAAAAAATCTTCACTAACCCCACATCAAATAGAGGGCTAATATCCAAAATATATAAAGAACTCAAGAAACTAATCACCAAAATACCAAACAAACCAATAAAAAAAAATGGGGTTTAGAACTAAACAGAGAATTTATAACAGAGGAATCTCAAATAGCTGAGAATCACCTAAAGAAATGTTCAGAGCCATTAGTGATCAGAGAAATGCAAATCAAAATGACCCTGAGATTCCACCTTATACCAATCAGAATGGCTAAGATTAAAACTTCAGGTGACAGAACATGTTGGCAAGGATGTGGAGAAAGAGGAACATTCTTCCATTGCTGGTGGGATTGTAAACTGTTACAACCACTCTGGAAATCAATCTGGAGATTCCTCAGAAAAACAGAAATATACCTAAAGACCCAGCAATATCACTTTTTGAGAATATACCCAAAAAAAATGCCCCACCGTGCCACAGGGGCACATGTTGCACTATGCTCATAGCAGCCTTGTTTATGATAACCAGAAGCTAGAAACAACCCAGATGTCCCACAACAGAAGAATGGATACAGAAAATGTGGTTCATTTACTCAGCTATTAAGAATGAGGACATCATGAGTTTTGCAGATGAATGGAAATAGAAACTATCATCTTGAGTGAGGTAACTGAGACCCAAAAGGACATGCATGATATGTACTCACTAATAAGTGGATAATAGCCAAAAAATGAAAATGATGAATACTCAAGATATAGCCCACAGAACTCAAAAAGTTCAACAAGCTGCAGGGCTCAGTCCCACTTAGGAGGGAGAAGAAAGCGACCACAAGTGGGGACAGAGGGATTTGGGAGGGAAAGGGGATGGGGGGGTGGAGAGGAGAACATGATCATGTATTGGGTGAGGGGGAAGGGCTGAAATCCCTGAGGGCCAGTAGAAAAAATGGAAACAATCAACCTCGAGAGGTAGGAGGTTGGGAGGACCCTCTAGAATGTACCAGAGACCTGAGAGGTGAGAAACTCTCAGGACTCAAAGAAAGGGACCTTAAAAGAAATGCCTTATAGTGGGGAGAGGGAACTTGTAGAGCCCACCTCCAGCAGAAAGTCAGGGCATCAAGTAAGGGATGGAGTTGTCATCCCATAGTCAAAACTCTGACCTATAATTGTTCTTGTCTGAACAGATTGCAGGGATAGAAGTGGAGAGGACCCTGAGGAAAAAAATGTCCAGTGATAGGCCCAAAGTGGGATCCAGCTCAAGGGGAGGCCCCAAAGCCTGACACTACTACTGAGTCTATGGAATACTCACAAAAAGGGACCTATCATGACTGCCCTCTGAAAGACCTAACAAGCAGCTGAAAGAGTCAGATGCAGATATTTGCACCCAACCAATGGACAGAAGCTGCAGACCCCTGTGGTTGAATTAGGGGAAAGCTGGAAGACGCTGAGGAGGAGGGCGACCCTGTAGGAAGAACAGCAGTCTCAATTAACCTGGACCCCTAAGATCTCTCAGACACTGGAACACCACATAGGCAGCATACACCAACTGATATGAGGCCCCCAACACATATACAGCAGAGGACTGCTGGGTCTGGGTTTAGTCAGAGAAGATGCACCTAACCCTCAAGAGACTGGAGGTCCCAGGGTGTTTAGAGGTCTGGTGCGGAGGTGGTGGGGATGGGGAGTAGGGACATCCGTGTGGAGACTGAGGGGCAGGGAGGAGGTATGGGATGTGGAACAGTCAGAGGGTGGACCAAGAGGGGAATAAAATCTGGAGAGTAAAGTTAAAAAAAAAAAAAGATTCTGAGGACCAGGAAGTCTTCTGTGAAATGGTATCTCCTAGAAATGACAGGGAAGCTAAACCTATGATACCTCAACAATATGGCTGCCCAAGCAAGACCTGAACAAGGTCAGTACTGACAGATGTATTTATGTATAATAGAGAAATCTCATGGGTACACTCTCAGATGAAGAGCTAAGAGTAACGAATGACTATATAGTTAGAATGAGCACTCCCCAGGCATAAACCCTCTAGTTGATCATTTAACACCAAATGATCAGCCCTGAAATCATATACACACAAGCATCAATAAATAGACTCAGTGGGTTATAGTTATATATTTTTGTAAATATCTTTGTGACAAAACTTGCCAAAGACAAAGAGGCCATGGATTTGAGGTGGGGTGTAGGAGGTGTGAGAATAGCTTGAGGGAAGTGGCAATAGATGAGTATAATTTAAATATAATCATATTTTAATTAAAATTAAAAATAAAAGAACAAAAGAAGTTATACTAAGGTAAATATATAAATAATAGACTTTCCAGAATTTTGAGGCTGAATACACTAAACCCTTCATGTAGTGTGGGTTACATCAAAAAACATTTGACAGTTACACATGTTCTGAGTTGTGTTTCTAAGATATATTTTGTAGGCGTAAGCACGTATTTTTCTTTTTCCTTTTCATTCTGTGAATTTATTTTCTTACATCAAGAACCAAGATATAGAATATATGAAATAAATATATTTGTGAATGAATGCCAAAACTTTGGTGTGAACTACAATCAAGTGTTCGTTTTTTTTTAAATTCTATGTAAATTGTTATTGGTTCAGGTAAGAGTTCAGCATGGTTGACTATTTATGAGCCTGAGATTTAGTTGCTTCTGAAACTATTCAAGTTCATCAAAAAGAAAAAGTTTAAGGAAGTAAGAGAACATCAAAAGACAAAGAAGTGCTAGCCCTTCCTGGCCTCTCAAGAAGATATCTTATTAGAATTGTAAACTCAGTGTTCCCCCTTCCTGGTGGAATAAACCTAGTAAGAATCTTTTGTTTCTCCCTGAACCTCATTTTCCACATTTGTATTATAGAAATAATAAGAATTCCAATTATCTTCAGAACAATTAATTACTTGAATAAAATATTTAAAATTGCTTAATATGAGTATGTTTAAAAACTTATATCGATTTTTAAAGTAACTACCACGATTAATGAGTAATTTAAAATGTCAAATAGAAACATTTCTACATTGGATTTCTTATCTACTTGTTCAGAAGCTGAACAATATCAAATGATTTACTTCCATTTATCATAGCCAATGAGAAAATTCTTGTAAATGTATACCATTGGAATATGGACGTCAGCTGAAGTAAAAATCTATGCCAAGCTCTCAGGAGGAGTCTAGGATATGATGTGGGGAGTCGGGCTATATTTTGCTTGTGATAGTTTTACTTCGTTCTTAATTTAATAGGTAGAAATCAGAAATGTCTTTTAAAGCATTCTTTTAGTTAAAATGGTGTGGTTTTTTTTTTTTTACAGATAACATAAATTATGTTTAAAACTGAAAAAAAAATGACTACAGATTTAGGAGGCCTTTTATGCCTCAAACTAAAGACTGTGTCAAATATGTGATGTAAATCAGCTAGCTAGAACCCACAACCTCTGGTTTCTCAGAGCCTTTCTTGTATTCTGTTTTTACTATACCATGTGCTCATCAGCTTTGACCTTACACAGAATCATCTGAAAGATGTGATATGTTGGTATTTATATATGTCAAGGGACTAAGAACACGAAACTAGACATCACCAAAGGATGTAATTTTTGGTTGGTAGATCCCCCACATATTTCTTAATTATTTCTGACATTTTGTCTATTTCACTATAACCTTCCTTGGAGGATACAGATAATGAAAAAAAAATGTTCCTCATGACCCAGAAGAAGAAATATATCTTCTGTTAATAAATCCCAGCTGAAATCATATAAGAGTTCACATTTATCATTTGTACTGTTTTGTTTGCAAAACTATTCTTGGAACCTGAAAAATAGTTTCATTTCACCATGACAGAGATTTGAGATAAAATTTGAAGATCTAAGAAAAAGATGTTCAGATAACTCTATAGGGCTATAAGCCAGGAAAACCTGAAATATGAAAGTTGCTCCCTCTCTCCTAGCTCATCCTGGGTTCTCTGAAGATGGAGCAATGTCTTATCAATTGGTATGCCCTTAGCACTTAGATGCTGTTACATGCAGACAGTTAGTAAGGGTTCCACCAAAGACCTGGCATGAATAATAACATTTGAATTAAAACACAATGAATCTACCCAGAAACAAAACATGTGAAACATGAAGGGCAGCCATGCAAACTGAAGATGAAATCAAATAGAGCCTGTCTGTGTCATGCACTGCCCACAACTATGCCCAGTATGACAGTAACTTCTGTAGTATGCATTAAAGCATGTTGGTGAAAACAAGTTTCCAAATTTAAACTATTAAGGAAATATTAAGGGATAAAAAGCTCTCTCTTGTTTTACAGAAAGTTGTTCTATATTTCAGAAGGTACAGACATTCACAGCAAGCTGTTGCTGTTCAGTGTTATTAGCTTTGTATATCTTCATCCCATGTTGAATCTAGGCAGGGAGATACAATCACAAGAATACAGTAGATGTGATCTTGATTTACTTTCATGGACAAGTCAGAAGAAGCTTAATAACATCACCTTTACTATATTAAAAGAAGAAATATTTTGGGAAGCTGGTCTTCCCTGATCTATTTCATTTCATGAAATATTTTTTTCAGATTGCCCATATTTTAAAAAAATAAACAAACCATATTGAAAATAAAATATGATTTTATATAAAATTCTAGAGAATGGAGCCATCATAGTAAAACATTTAGTGACAGCTTTTCAATACCATTGCTTGTTTTCCATCTCAATAATATCATATACATATTATATATATATGATATTGACAAATCTATAAAATTATAAATTTATTGAAAAAGAACTTAAATTTCTTTGCTCTTGTGTCTGAGGCTGTAAATTGATATACAGAAAAGTGCCTTTCCTCATTTATATGTCTATACATATACTAAGAGCTGTTACATCCCTCTTCTTCAACTATTCAAAGACAACTAATAATTTTAACCAATGTAAGGATGATTTTTGAGACTAGTTAAGACCTCTGTCATTCTATTACACAAAATAATAATTAATTGAGTCAAGCAAATATCAGAATAAATTTTAAAGTATCAGAAGATGAATAACTATGCTCCCCTTAGGCAGTTCCACAAGAGTTTAAAAAAGGAACTACCACTCATATTTTACTCAGACATCATTTTCATATTATTACATCTTGTGTTAGTTTTACTATCTAAATTAAGATAAGTTTTAGTGCAGCAATGTGTTACATGCAGTCGAGTAACACATTAAATGAACTGACAAACTCAATGTTTAATGCTTTTTAATTCAAAGTAGATTTTTAAAAAAGAATATGCAACTGGGAAAACTATGACAATTAAGTACTGTATTTAAATGAGGATCATATACCTTTAATCCAGTCTGAGCCAATGCTTTTAAATTATTGCTAATCGTTTAAAATCACTTTGTATAGACCCCAGAAGATTTAATCTGAGTAAACTTAATTCTTTTATAAAATTCCCCACTTGCAGACAAATTCAGAAAGAAATCCCATAGGAACCACAGAGAAAGAGTTATAAAGGCAGAGACACTTAAGTGTGTCATGCAAGCAAGTCGTCCCCCATGGAGGAAGAAAAACAGTATTGGTTAAGGATGCGAGAACCAAACACGAAGCACACAGTTGAAACATTTAAGATGACTGTGAAAAAGGTTTATACTCCCTTGTTAGAGAAATGTTTGAGCAGACTGAAACACATGAATAGATCGTTCACAGGTCACAGCCTCCATTCAGTCCGTGACATTGTTACTACTCGACAGGAATAGATGGGCTTAATTAATATTCTGACCATACCTGAGACAACATTCTTAAGGAAATTACCCTCTGGTACTTTGGAAGTTTTTTGTTTTTTGTTTTTTTTTTAAGGAAGAAAGAAAATAGGAAAGAAAAATTATATTAAGCATTAAAAACTGGATGTGAAAGCAGAATCCATGGCAGTTAAAATTTAATGCTAACTCCAAACAAAAGTCTTGTTTGTGTACGTTTCTTACTATAATGGTTGTATCTTATAAAATGAAGTTTAACAGGAGTTTGCACCTGCTTGGGATGCCAGTCTTGATATTCACAGGATAAAAGTAAAAATATTTTCATAGTATTTGCAAATTCACATAGTGATGAATAGTGAAACAATATGTTCATGTGTAAATACATATGAAATTATGTTGTGAATACAATATCAGGAAAATATTTGATATCTTAATGATCAGCTGCTTGGAAAGCAGTTGAAAAAACAATCAAGTGCTTACAAAGTATATGAGATACTTCAGAATACTTTATTAGGTGAGATGTTATGTTTACATAAAGATATTTAGCATCTGAATGAATCTGCATCTTCCATAGGGAGTTATGATACAGTTGCTTATGAGCTTCTTACATGCTAATTTTGAACATTTAGACTATTATTTATGCCAGGTTTTTTAAACATACTAGTGGAGTAATACAAATATCCAATGTAAGAAATATGAAAATAATTACTAAATCAATTGTAAAAAGCCTATTTTATTTGGATTATCTACACTTAACAAAGTCATTTATTCTGAATCTGGAGTCAGGTATTCTATACCAAAACCTAATAAGGTACATATAAAACAAAATCAATATGTAAATGAATGGAACCAGCCATTTCCGAAACAGACAAAAGGCTGTACTTTCTTAGTCTTGTATGTTATAGCCCCTTGATGGTCTTTTCCCTTTATGGTTCTTTCCAAATAGTTTCTCTGTTAAAAAACACACATACACAAAAAAATATAAGCCACGATTGCATTGCTATGTACCAGATGTGCAACTGATCTTTGGGAAAAATAGATTCTGAGCAGCTAATGGTCAGCATATCCCTACTGTGTTTCCATGTGCTTCTATAGTAGGCACCTGTGACTTATTGGGAACACAGCCAAAGCAGAAATGCAAGTCTGGAGTTCAAAGGTAACCTAGGAAAATCTGTGTCCTTACTTTTGTATCTGTCCTTGTGAAAGGAATAATAAGAGATGCCGAAAAAGCTATGGCTGACTATGATTCAAGGGCCACTTATAAAGTGATTCGTCTCATAGCTTTTTCTGGTTGTACAGATATTTTGAACTGAATGATCAAAGTAAGATCTTAAATATCTTGAGAGTGTCTGATGTAAGAGACACCATCATTTGCATTCCAATTCAAACTAAACCAACCATAATAAAACTTTATGATAAAAACTTGATCACTGGCTATTTGATTATGAGGAACAGTTTTTTTGATTGTTTTGATATAAAGATTATGCTGTCAATTTGTTTTTTTTTTATTTTCTATATTTTTTTATTTACATTCCAAATGATTCCCCCTTTCCCGTTTCCTGTCAATTTGTTTTTATAAAATCCTTATCTTGAAAGGATGCATATTTGAATGTTTATAAATTAAACTGATGTTTAAGTCTGGAATTTACATTAAAATAGTTGCAATTGTCAGTTAAAAGTGGGTGGATACACTGTGGTGCTTTAAAACTATTTTCAATAATTCTTTGACACTGCTCCCAGTGTTAGACCAGGAAGGGGAAAACAGATTCCTCTGACCTTCATACGTATGCACTGCTCAGCTACTCTCATCTAATGGACAGCAGCTGGCAAAAGCTAGCATATACCCGATAGGTGCTCTCAGAGCTCCCAAGGACTAAACCACCAACCAAAGAGGACCTATGGCTCCAGCCGCATATGTAGCAGAAGATGGCCTTATTTGGCATCAATGGGAGGGGAGGTCCTTGGTCCTGTGAAGCCTCGATGCCCCAGTGTAGGGGAAGGCTAGGGTAGTGAGGGTACCCGCATAGAAGCAGGGGAAGGGGAGATGGAATAGGGGAAATGCAGAGGGGAAACCGGGAAAGGGAACAACAGTTGAAATGTAAATAAATAAAATATCCAATAAAAGATATTTTTAAAAAAAGTTAGCATACCCATTCCAAATATCTCCCAGACAGCACAATGCCTGCGGCTTTCTTCCATTTCCTGCAATACCCCCTTGGGAATATCGGGGTATTCCAGCATCAGTGTGTGGAAAGACAAAACCCAGTAAGCCGCCTACAAACTAGCTGAGAGAAATGCTTGGGAAGATATCCTCCATCCCTGACCACGCCTCAGAGAATTACAGACTGAGCAAATTCTTGTGTGAAACTTTAGGTGATGTGCCTACCCACAAACCTCCAGCTAGTGTTTCCAGCACACAAGCTAAGAGAGTGAATATTTATGGAGGCACTGTTTTATGTTGGCATTACTTTATCATTTTTTACATTTATTTGTTTATTCTTTTCTTTTTTTATTTACTTTCTATATTTTTTTATTTACATTCCCAATGATTTCCCCTTTCCCGGTTCCTCCCTCCCCGAAAGTACCATAAGCCCTCTTCCCTCCCTCTGTTCCCCATTCAACCCCCTCTCACTTCTCTGTCCTGGTATTCCCCTACATCCAGTCTTTCCAGGACCAGGGATCTCTCCTTCCATCTTCTTGGAAATTAATCGATATGTGAATTGTGTCTTGGGTATTCCGAGCTTCTGGGTTAATATCCCCTTATCAGTGACTGCATACCCTGTGTGTTCTTTTGTGATTGGGTTACCTCACTAAGGATGATATTTTCCAGTTCTGACCATTTGCCTAAGAATTTTGTGAATTCATTGTTTTTAATTGCAAAGTAGTATTCCATTGTGTAAATATACCATATCTTCTGAATCCATTCATCTGTTGAGGGACATCTGGGTTCTTTCCAGCCTCTGGCTATTATAAATAAGACTGCTATGAACAATGTGGAGCATGTGTCCTTACTGCATGCAGGTAAAGCCTCTGGGTATATGCCCAGGAGTGGTATAACAGGATCCTCTGGGAGTGTCATGCCCAGTTTTCTGAGGAACCGCCAGACTGCTTTCCAGAGAGGTTGTACCAGCTTGCAATCCCACCAGCAGTGGAGGAGTGTTCCTCTTTCTCCACATCCTTGCCAACACCTGCTGTCTCCTGTGTTTTTGATCTTAGCCATTCTGACTGGTGTGAGGTAGAATCTCAGGGTTGTTTTGATTTGCACTTCCCTAATGACTAAGGATGTTGAACATTTCTTTAGGTGCTTTTCAGCCATTCGATATTCTTCAGGTGGGAACTCTTTGTTATTTGTTTATTTATTGAGTGACTGATATATGTATGTGCCACAGAGTGTGTATGCTGGGAACAATTGAGGCATCTTGTCAGTCCACCTTGTGGGTTGGGCTCACATAGCAAGATTTGGTTGCAAGGGCCTTTACTTGCTGAGCCATCTCACTGACTCAGTTTTACACTTTTATCTTCTTATTTTTTCCTTCTTCTTTCATTTCTTTCTTGTTTTTGATTTTTTCAGCAGTAAGAAAATGTGTGAAGCTAGATTTGTTATATGGTACGTTTTTGACAATGAAGAGTAAAACCAGGGGTCATTGCTAAATTTTATTTATTCTATGTACATTTGAATAAAAACAAAAACTCATTTGTGCTTTCATCTTATAAAATTTAAATGATAATAACATTCTACTTAAAATGTAAAACCTTTAATTTTCTTTCCATCTCTTTATAGCCCTATCACCCAAAATACTTAGATCTATTAAATCATTATTACCATCTTACAGCAACTTTTAAAAAAATAAAAGGCTTAAAGAAAATGCAAGATTTTAAATACATATTTGGGAATGGCTAAAATCAAAAACACAGGAGACAGCAGTTGTTGGTGAGGATGTGGAGATAGAGGAACATTCCTCCACTGCTGGTGGGATTGCAAGCTGGTACAACCTCTCTGGAAAGCAGTCTGGCGGTTCCTCAGAAAATTGGGCATGACACTCCCAGAGGATCCTGTTATACCACTCCTGGGCATATACCCAGAGGCTTCCCTTGCATGCAATAAGGACACATGCTCCACTATGTTCATAGCAGTCTTATTTATAATAGCCAGAGGCTGGAAAGAACCCAGATGTCCCTCAACAGAGGAATGGATTCAGAAGATATGGTATATTTACACAATGGAATACTACTTTGCAATTAAAAACAATGAAATCACAAAATTCTTAGGCAAATGGTCAGAACTGGAAAATATCATCCTTAGTGAGGTAACCCAATCACAAAAGAACACACAGGATATGCAGTCACTGATAAGGGGATATTAATCTAGAAGCTCAGAATACCCAAGACACAATTCACATATCAATAGATTTCCAAGAAATTGGAAGGAGAGACCCCTGGTCCTGGAAAGACTGGATGTAGGGGAATACCAGGACAGAGAAGAGAGAGGGGGTTGAATGGGGAACAGAGGGAGAGAAGAGGGTTTATGTTACTTTCGGGGAGGGAGGAATCGGGAAAGGGGAAATCATTCAGAATGTAAACAAAAAAAAATATAGAAAATAAAAAAATACATATTTGGTACATCTACACACCAGTCTTTATCATTTTTTCAGATTAATATAATCAGATTCCAGAAAAGACCCTTGAAGAATAACAACAGCAAAATTATATCACATAACCTTAATAAATGTTAAATGAAATTGAATTATAGCTCATTTTTCAGAAAAATCACAGATGGTTTCATGAATTAATTCTCATGGAATTTATTTTTAAGACTTGAATTTTAGTTTTTAAAAATAAATTATTTGTATTTGCATATTGTATAATGTAGAAAATGCATGGTGAAACTTTCTGATATGGAATTTAGATGAGCGTTTATGACAGATACTGTGTATTAAGAAAGGCACTGACTAGCATAATGCACTACGCATTTTATTATATTGTAACCTCATGTTTTCCATGTAACCTTTTGAAGTTTTCACACATTGATAAGGAATAAATAAACACTGGGGAAGTGAAGTCTTCTGAAGTGACAAAGTAAAAGAGTAATGGTTTTGGATTTTAGATTTGATTTTGCTTTAATTTTATACACCCATTGAATTCATATTTAACAACAATTGGGGAAGATCAATGGATGGGTGAGGTTTGAATACAGCTTTAAATATAATCAGTATGGTTCAGAAGAAGGAATGTGGATATTATCACTTGTCTCCATTCTCACTTCCATACCCCTTTCTGTCCTAGGTTATGTTGACAACACCACACAAGTCAGCATCATCTGGGAGGAAGGAACTTCAACAGAGAAGCAACCTCTATCAGAGTGACCTGTAAGAAAGTATGTGAGGGAAACTTCATGGTTAATGACTGATGTGGGAGGGACCAGCTCACTGTGAATAGTTCTAGTTCTGGACTCTATAAAGTGGTCCTGGGTTGTAAAAAAGAAAGAGACTGAGAAAGTGTGGGGATAAAACAAATGAGGAGCATGGTCTCTACTGAGGTCCTACCTGCAGGATCCCTACTTGCCATCCTTCAGTGAGTGTAAACCAAGTAAGTCTTTTCATCCCCAAGCTGCTTTTAGTCAATATTTAACCACAGCAACTTAAATGAAGACATATCTACCCTAATAAATAAACAGGAAAAGAATAAAAGGCATAAACTTAATGTAATTCCTACTTGAAATGATAAGTATAGGAAGATGTGCTCACTTGGTAGTGTTGAACTCACAAGTATGTGCTACAACCTAAATTCAACCATCAGCACCAAGTAAAAAGGCAGCTTGTAAAAATCCCAGTGGTGAGTAAGTACAGACCTGAGAATCCCTGGCTCTTCCTAATCACCCATTCTCTCTGAATCTATGAACTCCAGGAGCAGAGAGAGACCTAGTCTCAAAAACTAACAGAGCACAATTGAGGAAGATGACAAGTGTCAATGTCAGCTCTCTGTGTGCATGTACAACACATGTGTGTATACTTACACCAAAACATGCACACACACAAACACACACACACATGAACAAATACAAAATTAAATTAAATAATATTACAGATATAAAGGACAGAAAAATTAGTTTTCCTTGTTTAAAATAAAAACAGCAGGAAAAGGAAAGACAGGAGAAGAGCAATTGAGAAGGAGAAAACAAGCACCAGAAAGGTTGATTTAAGAGTCAGAAAATTAAGTCAAGTAAGTACAAGGTTAGGACTTAGGAAGGACCCTTGTGTAGGAAGGCTCCTGTGACCCATGGGATAGATGTCTAGAAGGAATAGTCAGGGCAACGTGCCTATAGCCCAGAACTGGGGAGATAAACAAAGAGAGAGTAGGGGTTACTTAGTAGAAACATCTAGAACAGATCTTCATTAAAGAGTTTCTGCCCAAACTGGAGAAAGGGCAAAAGGAGTGTAAGTAGGTAGATAATATTCCCTCTTCTAAGGGCACATTTAAACCATGGAGCTATTGATAACCACAGCTCCTTTGGGCTAAACAGTTGAATATAGTATCTATAAAATCATTTGTTGCCATGTAGGGTAGTAATGTCAGCACTTGGAAAGCATATGATGGAGGATCATAAATTGGAAGGCAATCTGAGCTACATAGTCAGTTCCTGCCTCAATAAAACACCAAGCAATAAACAAGCAAATATAAAACCATTATTGTTTTCCTTATATCTAGAGATACTTGTCTATTTAGTACTTACTTTGACCCAGTTACTTAGATTTCCTTCAGTTCCATGAATGCTTTCGAGATTTAATGTCAGTTTTTGTCCATTTTCAGACAGGAAAAGTGAAGTTCAGAAAGGTTAGTAAGCATGACCACCAAGCCGATTCAGAGAGCATCTATAGAGATAAAGTTGAAGTTCACAAACCATCACAGAGCACCACATCCTTTGAATGACCTCTCTCCAAAACCATAAAACTCTGATACAATCCACAAGTTTTATGGAACTTAAGAAGAAGGAAGACCAATGTGTGGATGCTTCAATCCTGCATACAAGAAGGAACAAAATAATCACCAGAAGTAGAGACAAGAAGGGACCATGGAGGGAAAGAGGAAGGGAAGGGAAAAAGTGGAGCAGGATCAGGTACGGGAAGGGACAGGAGAGAAGTACAGAGGGTCAGGAAATGAATAGAAATGTGTAGCAGTGGCGGATGGGGAACTGGAAGTAGCCACTAGAAAGGGGGCAGTGAGAGGCTCCCAGGACACAATGTGGATGTCTTTAGCCAAAATACTCAACAAAGGGGAGATAGACCTGTAGAGACCACTTCCAGTAGATAGGCACAGCCCACAGTTGAGGAATGGGGCCACCTACCCATCTCAAAATTACTAACTCAGAAATGTTCCTTTCCAAAGGAAAGACAGGGACAAAAAAATGAAGGAAAAGATTGAAGGAAAGGCCATCCAGAGACCACTCCACCAAGGGATCCATCCCATCTGCAGACACCAAAACCCAGACACTATTGCTGATGCCAAGAAGCACTTGCTAAAAGGAGGCTGGAATGGCTGTTTCCTGAGAGGCTCTACTAGCGCCTGACCAATACAGATGTGAATGCTCATGGTGAATCATTGGACTGATCCCAGGGACCCCAATGGAAGAGCTAGGGGAAGGACTGAAGAAGCTGGAGTGGATTGCAATCCCATAGGGAGAACAATATCAACTAACTAAGCAGACTACCCAGAGCTCCCAGAGAATAAACCACCAACATGGATCAATGGCTCCAGATACATATATAACAGAAGATGGCCTTATCTGACATTAATAGGAAGGGAGGCCCTTGGTCTTGTGGAGGGTTGATGCCCAGCATTTGGGGATGCTAGAGTGATGAAGCAGAAGTAGGTGATTAGGTAGAGGAGCACCCTTATAGAGACAAAGAGAAGGGGGAGAAGGGAGAGGGAATTGGAGGTTTGTGGAGGGGTAACCAGGAAAAGGGATATTGTTTGAAATGCAAATGAATAAAATAATTAATAAAAAACTCCTAATTAAATATAAAATTCATTACTTCATTTATTCTCCCATATCCAAGAATCCCAGCTAGTCACAAACACAACAAAAGTCCTGGACTTGTTATGTAAAAACCCAAACATTTACAAAACTGATTTATTCTATTTCAAGATGGCAGTTGCTTTTAAACATTTAAAACCTCTATTAAAAAAGCTTGGTGTTGTACAAAGGTTGTAAAAGCTATTTTATCCCCTTTATAGTAATTGGTATGAAGGTGTTAACTCAGAGAAAGTACAAATATTAAGCTTGTAATGAGTAAGTTTTATCATACTTTAAAAGATCTAACAAAAGTTTTATAATATGCTCACAAAAAAGTCTTTTGTTCACAGAAAAAATTAAATGTATTTCATTTATGTCTTTGTATCCAATTTTATGAGATATAATTATTTGCTATCTACACCCTAGTCATTATAATACAACATCAGAAAGCTAAAAATCCATATCTTATTATCATGGCTTTCCACAAAATTACCTTCATAGGATTGCATATAATAATTTGATTTCAAAATTATGCTACAACTTGCATCTAGGATCTCTGTTGGAAATATGAAAAATTTTTTACATTACTAAAATGAAAACAAAGACAAGAAGAAAAGGGGCAGCATGCTACATATTGTTCATTATCTTTTAATTATGACTCATATGATTAATCCCTCTTGTGAAATTTATTCTAAAATAATGAAAGAAGTAAATCCATTAAAATAGTTTCAAAGCACATGGGTTTTAGATTTGGGGTTTTGCATCTAAATGAAAAGGAATACTCTCCTGATCAAATGTGTGTCTCATAACCCATCTTCTTCATTCCTCACTCTTGAGTTAGGAAACTCAACTTCTAGTTGTCCAAATAGTTAGTTCAGTGTTAGTTTCCATCAAGCATAACCACTTCTGTGTTTGTCTATGCTATTTAGACTTTCCATTGTTTGTTCAAACTTGTTGACTTGTAATTCTGTATGTGTATTCAGTGTCATCAATTTTCTTATATCTTCTTTGGAAATGAGAACAATTTTGTTGACAAGTGATGCATTATGCCATTTTAAAATCACAATAGAAATCAATGGGTCAATACTTTTTAGGAAAACTGATAATATAAATTTTAAAGAAAATAAACTTTTTCAGGAAATTATTGTAGTGAGCCAGAGCCAGCCTAATTCAAACACATATTGCCATTCTATGATGTTTTAGGTGTGTGTGATTATTACTCTAATAAGTGATCATAGATCCCACCTGGTTACCACCCAATTAGGAAAGAGTGAATGTGACATGTGTGCCCATCTCCAGAACTCATACCACAGGCTAACTGCCTCTCTGATATCCAAGCACACTCACCTTTTGAAGCCTTCACAACTTCTCTTGAGCATTTTTCTATGAACAACCTTTCCCTTAATCTTTTCAAAACTGACATTCCTGTCCTATAAATCTCACTTTTATGTATCTATCTTTTTACTGAAGATAATTTTTTCAGTCATATGATATATTCTGTTGATGGTTTTCCCTCCCTTGTATCCTCCCAGGTTCTCCCCTTCCCCATACCTATCCAACCCCATGCCTTCTTTCTCTCTCTCTTTAAAAAGCAAAAAGGCAAATAAAAGTTTAAAAAACAGAATAGAACAAAACAAACATATATACAAAGAAAACAAAACAAAGACCACAAGGAGGACATATACTCAGAGAAACACATATGAACATGAACACATACATGCACACACACTCAGAGACACATAAATACACATTCACACATACACACACATACACACAGAGATGTGCACATACAGGTACACACATGAACACACATGTATGCACAGACACACAAGTCCTAGACACACACACTCACACACACACATATGCACAAACACACAAATACCATAAACAGAACATCAGAACCTATAAGCAAAACCCCAGAAAGGTAATAAAGAGTCCAGACAAAGTTTTATGAGAAAAACATTTCAAAAGCGCCATTGAGTTAGTTTTGAGTTGGCAGTCTACTGCTAGGCATGAGACCTCCCTTAAGTGTGATTCCATTGGGGAAAACTAATTTTTTCCTTTGCAAGTGACTATTAATCAGAGATAGCTTCAGGTATTAGCATGGGGAGATCATGTCTAATTCCTGCTCTCAGTAAGGAGGCTCCATCTGGCTTGGACCCGTTTTAGCCCTGTGTGTGCTACCCATAGTCTCTGTAAGTTTATATATGGGTCAGTCCTGATATGTCTACAAGGCCTTGTTTCCTTGGTGTCTTCTTACATTCTTTCTGCTTCCTCCTCTTCAAAGTCCTCTGAGCCCTAAGGGGAGAGATTTAATGGAGACATCATCTCATTTAGAACTAGGTCTTTCGAGGTTCCTCACTCCCTGTGCATTGTCCAATTGGGGTGGTTTCTGTATTGGTTTTCATCTACTGCAGGAAGAAGCATCTCTGATGAGAGCTGAGCAAGATACTAATCTGCTTCCCAAGCTGGTGTGGACACTGGATTCCCAGGTAGAGAGTATTTATAGATATCAGCATTTAACACAAAGAAATGGGAATCTAAAAGACAATAAACTTGGACCTGGAGCAGTAGGTCATTCATCAATAACAGAGGGAGTACTAGGGATGAGAAAAACAGAGAAGACAGAAAAGTTGGGACCAGAAAATCTTACATAAGTTGAATTTGCTTATGCTAAGCAAGTTCATTAAGAACAGCATTTTAGATACAGTCTAAGGGGTTTGGGGGATGGGACCAAGTCAGAAAAAAGCTATCATACAATGAGATGATGTCAACAGGAAGCTAATCAAAGCAATGTTGCATACAGAAAGCACTGGACAGATCAAGTATATCACAAACATAATTGCTTAGTAGCCTTGGACCAGATAACCACCGCCTTTGGGGGCAGTGGGGTTCAGGTTCCCAGGATCCCAAACTGCAATTTCCCCAAGGATCTGGCCCCAGGCCATGACTGACTTTGTCAAGCATGTTTCTGATTTTAGATAAGAGACTAAGTTTCCTCTTCATACATCAGAACTTCAGGGAAAGTCTCAGACACACCAGACAACTAACAAAATTTGCCTGAAAGTGTAGATCTAATTTCCCATGTGTCAATTGTTGATCATAATGCATGAACTGTAAGCATCTTATACAGAAAGCTCTTTCCTAAGCCAATTAGTCAAGAGTGTTCATGACTTTCTTATCTATAAGAGTCAGGGTATCCAGTCTTATATTGAGGTCCATGATCAATTTGAAGTTGAGTTTTAGGCAAGGTGGAATACAAGAATCTAGTTTCATTACTCTGGATAAACTCATTTAATCTGGGCAGCATCATTGTTGAAGTTGCTGTCTTTTCTCTAGTGTTTATTGATGGCCTCTTTGTCAAAAATCAGGAGGCTGAAGGAATGTGGTCCTGCATGTGGATTCTCAGTTCTGTTCCATTGATAAATATGTCTACTTTTATGCCAGATTCATGCTGTTGCTATTATTATAACTCTGTAGTATATTTTGCAATGTGAAATAGTAGTGCTTCAAACAGATTTTTGTCTAAATATCAAAATTACTTTGGCTATCTTGGATCGTTTGTGTTTCTGTATACATTGAAAGAAGTTTTAATTAATATGAAGATTGCATTGGAATTTTGATGACTGTGTTGAAGCTGTAGATTGCTTTTTGGTAAAATGGCAATTTTAACAATATTGATTTTAGCAATATATGAGCATATGAGGTCTTTGAGTTGTCGGTCAATGATGCCCAAACAAATCCAGGCTATTGCCAAAGGTCTTTGTTATTTTCCAGAACTGGGTATTGAAGTCTTACTGCTGAAGAAACCACAGACTTCAGTCATTGATTGTGGAGAAATCCAGTCAGTATTCACCTAGACATTTTATACCTTTTGGCTTGCTTTCATAGTGCTGAAAGGTGCTATGCATGTTACCATAGGAAATAAGTTAGCCTCAGTCTTGCCCAGCAGTAAAATATGAGAGCTACAGAAATGACTGACTTGGCAAGACATGCTCACTGTGGAGTACTGGCACAAATGTCATGGGAACAATCAACCATTTTCCAACTGGGTTTAAATTCTACTCCACAAAATAAAAACCATTATTAGACCAAGGATCTGTGGCAAGATAGGGGAAAATGTATCATGTGTCTCCTGGCGAAAATGTATCATGATAATTCTGCTAAATCAACATAATATTAAATAATCAAAAAAACCCCAAACTCCTAATGACTTGGCTTTATACCTATAGATACGTACATCACTCAGATCTAATCAGAGAAGCTTGTTTTTTTAGATGATGGTGGTTAACACATGTTCTGCCAACCAAAGCCCAAGGTTCAAAATCAACGCAGAGGCTGCAGCTCCAGGTAAGGCCAAGCTTCAGCTCCAGCTCAGGCTCCAAAGGTGCCCAGGCCCCTGTGAAGCCCCATAGAAAAGGCTCCTGCCAATGTGAAGGCAGATAGACTGCTGTGACACACCTACCTACACACTATTTGCAGATGACCAGTGTCCTATGCTGTTTTTACAAATAAACTTGAGGCAAGAAGAAAAAAACAAACGACAACAACAAGAAAAACAAAACAGGTTCCATCCTTTTGATGTCTTCAAGAAACACACATCAGCATCAAAGAAAGACACAGAGATAGACAACTGATCAAGATGTGACAATAAAAGACTGGGCAATTCTCAGCTCTGCTTATCCTTAGGATAAACAGAAGGAAAAGGAAGTGGAAATGGGAAATAACTGAATGATGATTAGGGTTAAACCAAGAATGAGAATGTGGTTTATAGTCACAACATACAATGTAATATAATGCCCAGGTGTATTGACTGGTTTTGTGTGTCAACTTGACACAGGTTGGAGTTATCACAGAGAAAGGAGCTTCAGTTGGGGAAGTGCCTCCATGAGATCCAGCTGTGGGCATTTTCTCAATTAGTGATCAAGGGGGGAGGGCCCCTTGTGGGTGGTAGGTACCATCTCTGGGCTGGTAGTCTTGGGTTCTATAAGAGAACAGGCTGAGAAAGCCAGGGGAAGCAAGCCAGTAAGAAACATTCCTCCATGGCCTCTGCATCAGCTCCTTCTTCCTGATCTGCTTGAGTTCCAGTCCTGACCTCCTTTTGTGATAAACAGCAATTTGGAACTGTAAGCTGAATAAACCCTTTCCTCCCCATCTTGCTTCTTGGTCATGATGTTTGTGCAGGAATAGAGACCCTGACTAAGAGAAATTGGTACCAGGAGTGGAATATTTCTGTGACAACCAGACCATGTTTTGGGGAGGACTGTGGAAGGACTTTGGAACTTTGGGCTAGAAGATCCATTCCATGTTAAGAGCTCTGTAGGATGTTGTGTAGAAGCTTAGAAGATAATGTTGAGAACACTGCAGACAGTGAAATTTCAGAGGGAAGATTAAAGACTCTTATCAGGGCCATATTTTTATTGTGAAGATTCTGTGGTTTTGGTTAGCTGAGGCTGAAGAATCAGCTGTGATTAACAAGATACCAGAACCACCAAAGTGAACCTTTGTGTTACTGGGACTATTGATGTTGGTTAGCTGGAGCTAAGAAATTAGCAGTGATTAAGAAGAGACCAGCATCACTGAGATGAAATCTTCTGGGAAATGTTTTCTAAGAGCACATAGAAGCTGTGTTCCAGAGGTAGCCAAGGTAGTACCTTGTGCTGTGGCTGAACTTGGTAATGTTTAAGAGTCACCCAGGTGGTACTGGTTTTGAAGGCATTGAAGGGGTCATGAAGAGCAGGTGAGGCTCAATACTGTGAGAGGCCATGGAAGGCCATTGGTGAAGCCTCAATTGCAATTGATGGTCCAGGACTGAAAGGGTCACGCAAATGAGTTGAGGCTTGGCACCATGAAGAGAACCTATGAGAGGCTATTGGTGAAGCCTAGTTACAACGGAAGATATCAGTGTTTTGGAGATGCCAGTACCATGAGATGACCACCAAGAACAGCAGCAGCAGTGGAGTACAGGCAGCTGGAGCATAGAAGACAAGGTGTGTGTAACAAAGGGCAGAGCTGGAGAAGTGACCCAAGCCCTTGGAGGAGCCCAGAAGATTGTGAGTTGGATCCCAGACATTGAACCATTGGAGTTTGAGCTTTGCTTTTGATTGTGACTGTGCCCTGATACTTTTCCCTCTTGAAGGAAGAAGATATTTTAGTGGAGCCCACAGTTAAAAGACTTTGAATTTTTAAAAGACTTTGAATTTTAAAAGATATTGGACCTTTTAAAGGGATTGAATTTTTAGTATGTAAAGACTGTGGGACTGTTAAAGTTATTTAGATCTTGGGGATGAATAAGAAGTAAGGGTTGAGGCTTAATAGTAATGTGTTTGTGTGTCAAGTTGACAAGGGGTCAATTGTACTGGCTGGTTTTGTGTGTCAACTTGACACAGGCTAGAGTTATCACAGAGAAAGGAGTTTCAGTTGGAGAAGTGCCCCCATGAGATCCAGCTGTGGGGCATTTTCTCAATTAGTAATCAAGGGGGGAGTGCCCCTTGTGGGTGGTACCATCTCTGGGCTGGGAGTCTTGGGTTCTATAAGAGAGCAGGCTGAGCAAGCCAGGGGAAACAAGCCAGTAAGAAACATTCCTCCATGGCCTCTACATCAGCTCCTTCTTCCTGACCTCCTTGAGTTCCAGTCCTGGCTTCCTTTGGTGATAAACAGCAGTTTGGAACTGTAAGCTGAATAAACCCTTTCCTCCCCAACTTGCTTCTTAGTCATGATGTTTGTGCAGCAATAGAGACCCTGACTAAGACACCAGGGGACACATGAATGCATGACCAGAGAAGCGAGAGGGGGTTGAATGGGGAAAAGAGGGAGGGAAGGGGGCTTATGGGACTTTCGGGGAGGGAGGAAACAGGAAAGGGGAAATGATTTTGAATGTAAATAAAAAAAACCATAGAAAATAAAATAAAATTAAAAAGAAAAACAACTGTAGATAGAGACTTACGAATCAGAGCAGAGAGCCCATACACACCATGGAGGTGAACCTCTTATGTAAAATGCTCCCTGATAACTCTTAGAGTTATTGGATAAATATGTACTTTAAAAGAGGCCAGAGTCTTGTATAATACAACTGAGGGCAGAAGGTAGAGTGATTAAATTATAAATGGTGTTGATATGCCTTTTATTTTCCTGCAAGCTTTTGTGGCCTGGGAAAATTGTGTTTTCCTGGAGTATAATGAGGAACCTCTAACTTTTAGAAGAAGAGGAGTCATATACTGAAAACAGTATTTTAGAACCATTAAATTCTAATTTATGAGGAAAGAGAAATAATTACAGTTAAAGAAAAATACAGCAATTGCATTGCTTTAAAATGTGATAAAATTACACTGGAGGTTTTAAGCAAAGCCGAGCTGTTTGCCATCCTAATTTAAGTACAAACCTTTAGGAACACAAAATGTGGTGGCCAAGACGTGGAATAACTCACAGAGGTCAACAAAACTACTGCTAATAAAGGCCCACAATTATATCTTGAACAAAGCACACATCATGAAGTGTGGTGTGGTGTGTGTATGTGTGTGTGTGTGTGTGTGTGACAGCGAGAGAGAGAGAGAGAGAGAGAGAGAGAGAGAGAGAGAGCGCTATCAATTCTGATCATTGCTAAAGTCTTCTTTTTATGCACATTGTCAGATTTGTCTTCCTCAAGCTGCTTCTGAATATGCCTGTTTCTAGACAAGTTAAACAACTTCTTTATAAATTGTATAAATAGAGGGGAAAACATTGGTTCAGATCTCTGTATATGAAAACTATAGAACAAGTAAAAGAATGTGTGATTAAATCCTTCAATGGGCCCGATTTCCTCCTTTTTAAACTGTTTTTACATTAAAAAAGTTTTTAAATATAAACATTTTAATAAATATGTTATATAATTTTGAATGATTTTGAAGTTACTTACATTTTCATTGACTCATCCTCACTATGTGTGAAATTAAATAAGATAGGGGAACCTTGTAAATTGCAATAATGACTCTCATGTCAAGATATGCTTATAGAGGAAATAGAGGCATGAGTGTTATGTGGGGGACAAACTATACTCTGATTGAATTTAAGAACCACATCACAAAAAGAAAAACATGCCTTATATGTGTTGGACCAAAATCCCATAGTTTGAAATCTTACTATCTCTATGGGGCTAACTTACTATTATCATCCTGCTAAATGCTCATAGTATAAAATACCATTTTAATGTATATGTTTCTACCCACAGATTATTGTAGGTCTCAGACTTCATTATAGAAGTTTTTTGTGTGCAAAAGAAGGTGGTTAATGCAGAAATTCACAACTTGTCAAAGTTCAGAGAATGAGTATTAATAAGTGCTCAGTCACAAGTAGGACATTTATATCATATCCTTTCCCAAGGCTCAGAAACCATCATGAAGGAGTTGATAGAAAAATTGTAAGAGCTAGATATCAAGGGAGACAAAGTAAAACAGTGTCATCTGGATGTGGCAAAACAGTTGAACTAATGGATTGACAGGAGCTGTAGTGGTTCACATAAGACCAAGCCAGTCGGACATTTCATCCATTTGTGGAGTAGAAAGTGGTTTGTGGATCACCATGTTTTACTGAGGAGCTATGGACAGTTGATAACTTCTGGGTGAGTGAGTATATATACACACAAAAATATATGGCCAACATAAAGTACAGTTGATGGTTCATTGGAGTTAGGGGAAAGGGTAGGTGTGGATAGATCTGGGAGTCAGTAGGGGCATTTAGGGGTGAACAAAAACAACAGCATTAAGTTTTAGAAAATGGAGAAGTGCATAATAATAGCTGTACAGGAATACTAAACCAATCAATATTCTACAAGGAAAATCTGCTAAGAGGGACACAGCCTCTGCGGCTACATACACACAGCAACATTCATTCTGATAAAATATCACATAAATATGTACATAAGTGTGTATACTTGTATTTATATATTAGAAACATGACTAACAGTTTATATTTTATTCCTTAACATCATGTTTATCATGTATTACTATCTATTCATGTTAAATTTGAATGTGGTTGAGAAAAAATATACAAATAATAGTTATATATCTTGTGATACAAAGAAGAAGCCCGTTAAATGAAACTCCAACATTCAGTAAATTCCAGTAGTGAAAAGGAAAATTCAACACTTATCCTGTAGAGACTCCCATAATTATTTTAAACATACATAAAAAAATAATGCATCTGTCTTAGGGTTTTCATTGCTGTGAAGAGACATCATGACCAAGGCAACTTTTATAAAGGACAATATTTAATTGGGGCTGCTTGCAGATTCATAGCTTCAGTCCATTATCACCATTGCAGGAAGCATGGGAACATTCAAGCAGATGTGCTGGAGGAGTCAAGTGTTCTACATCTTGTTCAGAAGGCAAACAGGAGAAGACTGACATCCTCATGCAGTTAGAGGAAAATATAAAAAGCTGGCACCCACAGTGACACACTTCCTCCAACAAGGTCACACCTCCTAATGATGCTACTCCTTGGGCCAAGTATAATCAAGTCACCACAGCATATGAACAGGAATTCAAAATATTTATGAATCATTGTTTGTTTCACCAGTACATACTATCAAACATTAAGCATTAAAGAATTGCATAGAACCTCAATGTATGTTATTTTATAAAAATGAAAAAAGAAACCAAAGGAAAACCTAAAGAAGATAAAGATACAATAAATATCAGAGTAGTGTTGTAAAAAAAAAAGCATTGAATAAACAAAGAAATCACATATTAAGACAAGAGGAATACATAATTTACGTGTGAAGAACAGTAAGCTGTGTACAAACTGGCAAAAATTTCAAAAAGTTCACATAATCTTCTATAATATCAGAATTATAGATAAAAGTAAATAAAGATACTACTGATTTAATAAAATTTTTAAAAGTAAAATAATGCACAGCTATAACTGAAGAGATAAGATAATCCAATATGTGAATAAAAAAAGATCATACAAATATTAGTCGAAGGCAGGAGGAGCTAAATTTCATTCTAGAGTTTTACATACTTTTTTATATTTCCTTTTCTGAAATTGCAGATGATGTGCCTCCTGGATGCTTAAAAACAATCCACCCCCCCCTCCACAGCTTGCCCTGTTCCTTCTGCTGTGGCAGACCCCCTGCCAGATCTGCTACAGGAAAGGTCCCATCTCCTGATACTTTCTAGAGAACCAGCAGCACACAGGGCATTTGACCCTTGCCAGGTCTGATACAGAGAAGACCCCATCTACTGATACTTCCTAGAGAACCAGCCATATGTAGGGCATTTGAGAGAATGGAAATCCCAGGAGTACAGATACACAGGCTTGTATGACAGAAAAGCCACAGTCAGAGACAGCAAGACCAGCTAACACCAGAGATAACTAGATGGCCAAAGACAAATGCAAGGTCACTACCAACAGAAACCAAAGCAACATGACACCATCAGAACCCAGTTCTCCCACAACAGCAAATCCTGGATACCCCATCACATCAGAAAAGCAAGAGCTGCATTTAAAATCACATCTCATGATGCTGATAGAGGAATTCAAGAAGGACATAAATAACTCCCTTAAAGAAATACAGGAGAACATGGGCCAATAGGTAGAAGTCCTTATGGAGGAAACACAAAAATCCCTTAAAGAATTTCAGGAAAACACAAACAAGTGAAGGAACTCAACAAAATGATCCAGGATCTAAAAATGGAAGTAGAAACAATAAAGAAATCACAAAGTGAGACATATCTGGAGATAGAAAACCTTGGAAAAAATTCAAGAGTCATAGATGCAAGCATCAACACCAGAATACAAGAGATAGAAAAAAGAATCTCAGATGCTGAAGATTCCATAGAAAACATTGACTCAACAGTCAAACAAAATGAAAAATTCAAAAAGCTTGTAACCCAAACCATCCAGGAAATCCAGGACACAATGAGAAGACTAAACCTAAGGATCATACGTATAGAAGAGAGCAAGGATTTGCAAACTAAAGGGTCAGTAAATAACTTCAACAAAATTATAGAAGAAAACTGCTCTAACCTAAAGAAAGAGATGCCCATGAACATAAAAGAAGCCTAAAGAACTCCAAACAGACTGGACCAGAAGAGAAACTCCTGCTGTCACATAATAATCAAATCACCAAATGTACTAAACAAAGAAAGAATATTAAAAGCAGTATGGGGAAAAAGGTCAAATAACATATAAAGGTAGACCTATCAGACTACCAGACTTCTCACCAGAAACTATGAAGGCAAGAAGATCCTGGGCAGATGTCAAACAGACCCTAAGAGAACATAACTGTCAGCCCAGGCTACTATACCCAGTAAAACTCTCAATTACCATAGATGGAGAAAATAAGTCATTCCATGACAAAAGCAAATTTACACAATATCTTTCCACAAATCCATCTCTACAAAGGATAATGGGTGGAAAATACCAACACAAGGCAGGAAACTACACCATAGAAAAAGCAATAAAGTAATAAATAAAGTAATTGTCTCTCAACAAACCCAAAAGATAGCCACACAAGCAGAATTTCACATTTAACAAAGAAGATAACAGTAAGCAAAGATCACTTTTCCTTAATATCTCGTAATGGTCTCAATTCCCCAATAAAAAGACATAGACTAACAGACTGGATACATAAACAGGACCCAACATTTTGCTGCCTACAAGAAACCCACCTCAGTGACAAAGGCAGTCACTACTTCAGAGTCAAAGGTTGGAAAACAATTTTCCAAGCGACTGGTCCAAAGAAACAAGCGGGAATGGCCAATCTTATATCAGATAAAATTGACTTTCAACCATAAGTTGTCAAAAAAGATGAGGAGGGACATTTCATACTTATCAAAGGAAAAATATACCAAGATGAAATCTCAATACTGAACATCTATGCCCTGAATGCAAGGGCACCCACATTCATAAAAGAAACCTTACTAGAAGTCAAAGCACACATTGCACCCCACACAATAATAGTGGGAGACTTCAACACCCCACTCTCAACAATGAACAAATCATGGAAACAGAAACTAAACAGAGACACAGTGAAACTAACTAAAGTTATGGACCAAGTGTATCTAACAGATATTTATAGAACATTCCATCCTAAAGCAAAAGAATATACCTTCTTCTCAGCACCTCATGGTACATTCTCCAAAACTGACCATATAATAGGTCACAAAACAGGCCTCAACAGATACAGAAATATTGAAATTATTCCATGCACCTTACCAGATCACCACAGCCTAAGGCTGGTCTTATGTTCAAACAAAAACAATGGAAAACACACATACACATGGACTTTGAACAATGCTCTTCTCAATGATAGTTTGGTCAAGTAAGAAATAAAGAAAGAAATTATAGACCTTTTAGAATTTAATGAAAATAAAGTCTCATCATACCCAAACTTATGAGACACAATGAAAGCAGTGCTAAGAGGAAAACTGATAGCTCTAAGTGCCTCCAAAAAGAAAATGGAGAAAGCTTACACTAGCAACTTGACAGTGCACCTGAAAGATCTAGAACAAAAAGAAGCAAATATACCCAAGAGGAGTAGATGGCAGGAAATAATCAAACCAAACTCAGGGCCGAAATCAACCAAATACAAACAAAAAGAACTATACAAAGAATCAACAAAACCAGGAGCTGTTTCTTTGAAAAAAATCAACAAGATAGATAAACCCTTGGCATGACTAACCAGAGAACACAGAAGCACTACCCAAATTAATAAAATCAGAAATGAAAAGAGAGATATAACAACAGAAACTGTAGAAATTCAAAAAAAAATCATCAGATCCTACTACAAGAGATTATACTCAACAAAATTTGAAAGTCTAGATACATACTTTCTAGATACATACCAGGTGCCAACTTTAAAACAGGATCAGATAAACCATCTAAATAGTCCCATAAGTCCTGAGGAAATAGAAGCAGTTGTTAATTTTCCCATTAAAAAAAAAGCCCAGGACCAGATGGGTTTAGTGGGGAATTCTAACAGATCTTCAAAAAGAGCTAATACCAATACTCTTCAAACTATTGCATGAAGTAGAAACTCAAGGAACACTACCCAACACATTCTATGAAGTCACAATAACACTTATACCTAAACCAAACAATGACCAAACAAGGAAAAAGAACTTCAGGTCAATCTCCCTTATGAACATCAATGCAAAAATACTTAACAAAATTCTGGCCAACTGAATCCAAGAATGAATAAAAATGATAATTCACTACGATCAAGTAGGCTTTATCCCAAGGATGTAGGAATGGTTCAATATACGGAAATCCATCAATGTAATCTACTACATAAACAAACTCAAGGAAAAAAACCCACATAGTCATTTCATTAGATGCTGAAAAAGCTTTTGACAAAATCCAGCATCCCTTCATGATAAAAGTCTTGTGAGATTGGGAATCCAAGGCACATATCTAAACATAGTGAAAGCAATATACTGCAAACCAGTAACCAACATCAAACTAAATGGAGAGAAACTTGAAGCAATCCCACTAAAACCGGGGACCAGACAAGGCTGCCCACTCTCTCCTTATCTATTCAATATAGTACTTGAAGTCCTAGCCAAAATAATCAGACAACAAAAGGAGGTCAAAGGTATACAAATTGAATATTTAGTCAAAATATCACTATTTGCAGATGATATGATCATATATTTAAGCAACCACAAAACTTCCACCAGAGAACTCCTAAAGCTGATAAACAACTTCAGCAAAGTAGCTGGATATAAAATTAACTCAAGCAAATCAGTAGCCTTCCTCTACTCAAAGGATAAACAAGCTGAGAAAGAAATTAGGGAAATGATACCCTTCACAATAGTCACAAATAATATTACATACCTTGGTGTGACTCTAACCAAGCAAGTGAAAGATCTGTATAACAAGAATTTCAAGCCTCTGAATAAAGAAATTGAAGATCTCAGAAGATGGAAAGACTTTCCATGCTCATGTATTGGCAGGATTAATATAGTAAAAATGGCCATCTTGCCGAAAGCAGTCTACAGATTCAATGCAATCCCCATCAAAATTCCAAATCAATTCTTCATAGATCTAGAAAGAGCAATTCTAAAATTCATCTGGAATAACAAAAAACCCAGGATAGCAAAAACTATTCTCTACAACAAAAGATCTCCTGGAGGAAATCACCATCCCTGACCTCAAGCTCTACTACAGAGCAACAGTTTTAAAAACTGTCTGGTATTGTTATGGAGACAGGCAGGAAGATCAATTGAAGATCCGAAAAAGAACCCGCACACCTACAGTCACTTGATATTTGACAAAGGAACTAAAAATATCCAGTGGAAAAAGATAGCATTTTTAACAAATGGTACTGGATGAACTGGAGGTTAGCATGCAGAAAAATGCAAATTGACCCATTCTTATCTCCTTGTACAAAGCTCAAGTCCAAGTGGATCAAGGACCTACACATAAAACCAGGCACATTGAAGCTTATAGAGGAGAAAGTGGGGAAGAACCTTGAACACATGGACACAGGGGAAATTTTCCTGAATAGAACATGAATGGCTTATGCTCTAAGAACAAGAATCAACAAATGGGACTTCAAAAACTGCAAAGCTTCTGTAAGGCAAAGGACACAGTCAATAGGACAAAACAGCAACCAACAAATTGGGAAAATATCCTTACCAATCCTACATCCAATAGAGGGCTAATATTCAATGTATAAAAAGAACTCAAGAAGTTAGACTTCAGAGAGTCAAATAACCCTATTAAAAATGGGGTACAGAGTTAACAGGGAATTCTCAACTGTGGAAAGACTCGAATGGCCCTGAAACACCTAAAGAAATGTTCAGCATCCTTAGCTATCAGGGAAATGCAAATCAAAATAACACTGAGATTCCACCTCACACCCGTCAGAATGGCTAAGACAAAAACTCAGGGGACAGCAGATGCTGGAGAGGATGTGGGGAAAGAGGAACACTTCTCTATTGTTGGTGGAATTGCCAGCTAGTAAAACCACTCTGGAAATCAGTTTGACAATTCCTCAGAAAATTAGACATAGTACTACCTGAGGACCCAGCTATACCACTCCTGGGCATATACCCAGAAAATGCTCCAACGTGTAATAAGGATACATGCTCCACTATGTTCATAGTGGCCTTATTTATAATAGTCAGAAGCTGGAAAGAACCCAGATGTCCTTCAACAGAGGAATATATACAGAAATTGTGGTATATCTACACAATGGAGTACTATTCAGCTATTAAAACCAATGAATTCATGAAATTCTTAGGCAAATGGATGGAACTAGAAAATGTCATCCTGAGTGAGGTAACCCAATCACAATAGAACACACATGGTATGCACTCACTGATAAGTGGATGTTAGCCCAAAAGCTCAAAATAAACAAGTTACAATTCACAGACCACAGGAAGCTCAAAAAGAAGGAGGACTGAAGTAGGGGTGCTTGGGTTCCTCTGAAAAAGGGATCAAAATACTCACAGGAGCAATAATGGAGACAAAGTGTGGAGCAGAGACTGAAGGAAGGGCCACCCAAAGACTGCCCTACCTGGGGATTCATCCTATAAACAGTCGTCAAACCCAGACACTATTATGGATGACAAGAAGTGCATACCAAAAGGAATCTGTCATGGCTGTCTCAGGAGGGGCCCTGCCAGAGCCTCACACATACAGAGGCAGATGCTAGCAGTCCACCATTGGACTGGGTGTGGGGTCCCCAAAGGAGGAGTTGGAGGGCAGACTGGAGGAGCTGAAGGGGTTACAGCCCCATGGGAAGAACAATGAGGTTGGCCCCCCAGAAGTCCCAGGACTCCCCAGGACTAAACCATCAATCAAGGGGTACACATGTTTCCAGCCAAAAGTGTAGCAGAGGAATGCCTTGTGGGGTGTCAGTGGGAGGAGAGGTCCTTGGTCCTGTGAAGGCTCAATAGATGCCCCAACAAAAGGAAGTCGAGGCAGGGGCGGGGAGAGGGGGGAGGTGGGAGTGGTTCAGGTGGAAGGGCATACACTTGGAGGCAGGGGGTGGGAGAAGGGAGTTGAGGGTTTTCGGGGAGGGGGGAAACCAGGAAAGGTTTTAGCATTTGAAATGTAAATAAAGATTATATTAAAAAAAAAAGCAATCCACACAGATTAGCACAAAATCAAAATAAGAAAATAATTCAAAGAACCATTTAAAACATCTTCATAAAGCTTTAGCCAATTATGTAAATAATAATAGTTAAAATAAAAAATGAATTCATAGCAAAATTTATGTGGAATATACAGTTTACTAAAAGAGACAGTTAAGGAAGAAAAAGAAAGACCATTTTATTAGTGAAAAATTAGGAATTTTAATGATTATGTTATTTATTTTGTATTATACATTAGAATGCAAACTACTTTATTCCTAATAATTCTTTACTGATAATAAAATCCTTTTTCATATTAAAAAATATATTTCTTTATTTTACAACAAACAACTTTTGAAATGAACATGTAGATGCAGACAAAACAGCTCTATGTCAGTGAAGATAGGGTAGGCTCTGCCAAGGTGACAGAAATCCTTTGCTTGGTTTTGAAACAAGTGACTTATTTCATGAGTGCAGTATTTCCTCTATACATTGTTATGCTAGCCTCCTTGGGGTGCCATGACAAAGTATCACAGTAACTTAAATTATACCAGTGTGTTTTTCCAAAAGCTAAATGTCCAAGACCAACTTGCAGTTGGTGTTTATTTCTTCTGGTGAGGCCTCTTTTCTGATGTTTATATTTGACATCATGTTCTGTTCTTACATACATGCCCTTTCTTCTGTGAATGCACGAAGACAAGAAGCAAACAAGGTAGGGACATCTTTGGTTTTTGATGTCTCTGCCTTGTTTTCTGTGGTTCTGGGGATGAAAGCCAGAGCCTTTACCACACTGAACACAGTGTTTACCACTGAGGTCTCACTTGCTGTCCCTCCAACTCTAGCTTTATCAGTCTCCCTCCATTGGAAATTCATGAGTCGCATCTTATTAAAGTCCCACTATGAAGACCTTCTTTAATTTTAATTTTTTCTCTGAAGGCTAAATCTCAAATTCAGAGCTTCAACATGATAGTGGCACATAAGGAATCTCACCCAAATCACCTTCAGATTGGGAAAGAGTAGGGGGAATGTTGATAAATATCTCAAAGGTTTATCATCAGGGGCGTACTATTTGTACTGACTGGTTTTGTGTGTCAACTTGACACAGGCTAGAGTTATCACAGAGAAAGGACCTTCAGTTGGGGAAGTGCCTCCAGGAGATTCAGCTGTGGGGCATTTTCTCAATTAATGATCAAGCGGGGAGGGCCCCTTGTGGGTGGTACCATCTCTGGGCTGGTAGTCTTGGGTTCTATAAGAGAGCAGGCTGAGCAAGCCAGGGGAAGCAAGCCAGTAAGAAACATCCCTCCATGGCCTCTGCATCAGCTCCTGCTTGAGTCCCAGTCCTGACTTCCTTTGGTGATGAACAGCTGTGTGGAAGTGTAAGCAAAATAAACCCTTTCCTCCCCAACTTGCTTCATAGTCCTGATGTTTGTGCAGGAATAGAAACCCTAACTAAGACACTATTCTATTGTATTTTTTTTGTAACAAATCCAAACAATAATATATTATAAAGACAGTCATGTAGAACTTTCTAAAGCATGACCTTTTTATTATGAATTTCTTAAGAAATGGTCTGAGAAGGGAGTATTCTTAAAAGCTTGGAACATTTTATTGTGTTTTGTTAAATTTCTTTCCTGAAAAATACTGAGGAAACTTTAACTTAATTTCCTAAATCCTTGCAAAACACTCAGTATTATATTAAATATGTACTATGGGAAAATACCACTTCAGGGCTGGCAAGATGACTCAGCAAGTAACAGTGATTATTTACCAAGTCTGGCAGACCCTAGTTCAAGCTTCACATCCTCTGTCCTCCACACATGCACCATGGTGCATTCAGAACCACACCACAAACTTACACTAAAAAAATCGGTAAACTTTGATAAAAATTAAAGGTCACTTCATTAGTACCACTGAGGCCTTTTTTGCATATATTTTGATGATAAATTTTGGTCGCTATTTTGGTTAAATTATTTGTTCTCTAAGAAGCATTAATCCTATGGCCACAGACATTTTTGGTATTCTATACTATCCAAAACCTCCAGGAAATACTAAATACTTGCATAGATATAAATTAATGACTAAAAGACAAATAGGTAGATGACTGATGGATACAAAATATTTTATACATGTATATGTTAAAGATCCCATAGAAAAGAGTTATTTATGTATTCTTTATCCTAACAAAATCTCTAGATCAAGGCTAAAATCCCATGTAGGGCTGGGAACATAGTTCATTGTAGAAAATTCCCCAACCATAAGCAAAGCTATGGAATTAACCATCAGTATCACAATAACAATAATCATGAAAATAAATAATAATACTACACATATTGTCATGCTTTGGTGAGTCTTTTTAAATCTTAAAGTCAGATTTACATGTCATGTCTGAGCTTATCCTTAATATTAAGACCACATTTCTTGAGTATAGGATTAGATCGAAGTTAGCAGCTACATGAAACATATCTCAACCCTGCACAGCCTCTTTGTCTCTCTATTCACCAGAGATATGAATTAAAGGTTGGTGGCCCCAGAAGAAGACACAAGTACATGAATCCACTGAGTGCTGAACTTGCTTCTGGCCCTCCTGTGCCTGGTACTCTTCAGCTAAATGTGAGCTCTTGCCTCAAGCTATTTACACCATGATCAGGCTAGTAATTAGCAAAATGTTTAATATAATATGGAAGCAATTAGGAGGTGCTAACATGCAATTAAGATGTGTTTTCAGATTAAAGATTTTATAGTGTTCTTTTTCTTGAAAAGATAAAGTGCCTATCTCAAAATGTCAAACAGCAGTGATTTAATCTGAATTATTTTCAATTAATATGCATGTATTCTTGTGATGTGTTCACCGTTGTTATTGACATTGATATATTAAGCTCATCCCAGCTGAATTTATACTTCAGTCCCTCTATATTTCCTGAATGTCAGCTCTTAGTACGTATTTTTTTTTCTTTGCCTACAAGCTGTGCATGATCTAACTCTAGGTCCCCTGATTCATCCCTGAGATTACAGTGATGTGTCAGTCTACAGGAACAATAATCTGAAAGGGCATTGTTATAAATAGAGTGTTAGAATATAATTGTTTGTCATGTAATTTCTCCCCTTTAAATTCTCTTGAGTCTCGTTGAAGTAATTTAGACAGCTAAGATGACAGGAGCCTTGAGACTGTTCTTATAGAGTTATCCAACACATCTTTAGCCTCCATTGCCTTTTGAGACTCTCTTGTCTACAAAATAGAAAATGCAAACATCAAATGAGTTTTGACTGCAGTGTAAATTTAATTTGAGAGTTTACATAGACTACTCTTTATACGATAAAAGCATGTCAGGAATTCATCCATATTTTTTGGACAATAGCTATTAAATGGCATTTAAAATTAATTAGAAGTTGTTGTGAGTGAGCATGGAAGCAATTGAAGATAACTTACAGGAATTAAATATTTAATGAGGATGATTGTTGAATTGCTTTTGTAGAAAAATGTGTAGATGAGCAAGTGAGGAGTAAAATATTTAACCTTTAATAACTGGAAATGTTATTATTTTATCTCACTATCATTTGTAAATTAAGAATAATGTTAGGGATGATTGTAGCAGTAATATAGACTATATGATATTTAATATCATAGTAAAATTATAAACAAATATATTTTTCAATGAAATGCACAAAATGTCATAGACTTGAATATTACTATTTTATAAGGAAGTACTTCCTTAATAATCAGGGAACAAAAATTCTACTTTTATATGAAAAGCAAGTGGGTTTTGAAAAAATAGCACATAAGGCAGTAAGCATACTTTCTGAAGTAATACATTTAATATGTTTGTAGATATAGCAAATGAGAACTTATTTTACATTTGAATTGTTTTAAATTTTTGTAGTATGTGTGTTTGTGTGTGGATATGTGTGTATTTTGTGCATATGTATGTATGTACATGCACATTTGTATGTATATGTATATATGTGTGTATATATAAATATATATATATATATACACACATGCATTGTGTTTGTGTATTTATGTGTGAATGTTTGTGTATATAAGTATGTGTGTACGTGAGTTTATGTTGCATGAAATATTAAAAAAAGTAGAATCAGCACGTTCCTGTTCTTGTGCCTCTAACTCTCTGCCCCGGTGGACTGGCTGGCCATGCACTGGAGATTCATGGAGATTCACTGACCCAGAGCTCCTGAAATGGAGCTCCTGAAATGTCTCCACCCTGTTCACTAGGTTCCCAGTGGCAGGTCACTACCGCACCATCCCCGTGCTTCAAATCCCCCACGGCCTTTGTGGTGCACATCTGGCAAACCCATGCTTGGCTGCAGTACCTTTCTCTCTTGAACCCAGATGAGCTGCTGCGTGAAGGAAAATACAACACAAACTTAATTCAGAAACAATGGTAACTCAATCTCTGGGCACAACAACTAAAACCTAATCTTGTAAGCCTTATTGAAATCTGATCCCACTAGGAAATTCTTACCCCCCTGCTGCCCTGGTTCCAAAGGGAAGTAACTCTCTCTTGCTTCCTCTCTTCCTCAGTCCAACCCAGAAGTCCCGCCTACTCACCCAGTGATTGGCTCCTTTATTCATTAGGGGATTGGTTCATAAGAACAGCACCAGGCCCATCTACAAGTTTATTTGTATTTTCATGTCTGTGTATGTGTGTATATGTATGTATGTATGTGTATGTACGTGTATACATATGTATAAATGTATATATGTGCATGTGTATAAATATGTATACCTGTATATAAGCATGTGTGTGTATGTGTTTATAAATGTGTGTATGTATTTATATATGTGTATATATATGTATATGTCTGTGTATGTTTCTGTGTGCATGTAGGGGGTATAAATATATCCACCATATTCAAGTTGATGAAAATTGGAGCTGGAAAGATTACTCAGTAATTGAGAGTACTTGCTACTTTTCTAGAGGAACTAAGTTCAGTTCCTAACACCCACACCATGTGGTTCACAACAATCTGTCACTCCAGCTCCAGGGTACTAGATATCCTCCTCTAGACTCAGCACACACACACACACACACACACACACACACACACACATACACACACACATACACACACTAATCAAAGTTAGAAACAAAGACCTAAAAAAAGAGCCAAGTTCATGAAAATGGAGAAAATCAATGCTTAAGGGGGAAAAGGAGTTATTTTATAAAGAAAAGAATGGCTCTCATTTACTAGATTGTCTTGTCAGTCATTGTAGCCCCTAATGAGCTGCATGACTCAGAATAAACTGGGTAATCCCTCTAGGTATAAGATTAGATTTCAAATTTCATGCTGTGTTTGCATTTACACCAAGTCTATGTACTTTATTAATACTTTACATGTTATTGGCATCTCTGTCTTCACTCTCTCCTGTAATAAAAGTTCACTTGGAGGCTGTGGACCATGTGCATCAAGGGTGTTCATGGGTTGGTGAGGACTAGCAGTGCAGAAGTCATCAGATATTTGGTGCTTTTAATACGTTTCCATACAGTAAATGGGTAACTGCCTGTGTGGAGTATTTTATTTAGTTTCAACTAACTGTTACAAAATTGACAAGTCACTATACATTTTCTATGAGCAAAATGCAGCTGAAGATAGTACTCACCAGGCAAGTACAAGTGAATTTAAAAATTCTTTTCATAATTTGAGGTGAGATTGAAAAACCTAGCTTTGTGGTTTGATGAGTGTGCAATGGCATGCTTCTGTTTGGAACTATTTGTCTTTGAGAAGTATTTAACTCAGAAGTGATCATCATTATAATAGAAATACAAAAAAAAAAATTTAAAAGGAAAACTACCAATAAGTATCTCAAATTATTAAGCCATGTCATTCAAACATTTATTAATACCAAATGCACAGATTATGTTAATATTGAGTGAATAAAAATATATGTACACCAAAAGAATATAAAGTCCTCCCTTGATATGTATATGAGAATCTATATCTACATCTATGTGTCCAAGATTCAGCCTGGCTCTGAACTCCACAGCCCTTCAAGTTTCTTGTGTTAAAGAATGCAATATTTTCACCAAATTTGTTCATATTTTCCTGTATACATTCAATGTTGTCTTTTTCATAATAAATAAAGTGTTATGAAAATACTGGTGAAGTTATACTGTTTGAGACAAAACAAAAAACCTATGCATCTCTAGTACAAAAATGCTTATAGAATATTGCTGCTTATTTGAAATAGGTAGAAATAAATGGTGCAATATATTATTTCAAGTTAAGTACATATGTATTAAAATTAAACATAGTTATTTTTTGTAAGCATTTAGCTAGTCAAGTTAATGCTTTATCAAAAAGAACTCAGAGAACACTGACGTAGACAGTGAGTCATTTGCCCCATCAATATTCTGAAGTTTATGCTCAAAGGCAGGTGTGAGTTGACATGCTAAATATTTGTCCTTATAGCCACAGATAAGTATAGTCTTTACCACACATCAGGGAAACTTTTCCTTTGCAACAGAAATAGAACATTAGAGAAAACCATAACTAGTTAAAATGCAGACTTATGAAGCCCAGTCACAATGGATACATTTACAATACAATGCCTACTCCGGAGTTTCAGTGGTTCTACTGTGAGAGCATATCTCCTATCTCAGCAGTATATTTATAAAAACCTCACCAACCAGACTGCAAAAGTGTGAGCTGAACAAGGACAGCAATGATAGGCATGGTAAAGAGAACCTGGGAGAGCTCAGGAGACCTTCTCCAATACACAATTACAATGAATGCTGAGAGTAGGGAGAAACAGCCTTCCCCAGGGAACAACAATCAGCGAGCTGTCCAATACTAAATGGTCAACCCTGAAAACATACATACAAGTAACATTACATAGACTGAGAAAGTTGTATAATGTATTTAGAAATATAGAATATATATGTATAATACATATTTATATATTTAAGAATATATATATATGTATATATATATATTTACTAAATAAATGGCACACATTTTGCAATGATAAAAATTTGGAGTGTATTCCCCACTCCCACCAATAGTATGACTTTTTTCAGCCCTATGAATGTGAGAACTTCAAGGGAACCACAATCCTCTCAGGAATGTCACATCAAACTTGATCATATTCCACCCATGAGCTATTGGCCTCAATTACTGAACTTAAAAATACATGCAAACTTGACTTTAACAGACACCTTGACAGGTGAGACTGTGTCAAGATGCACTATTAGCCTTTCAGTCACTCTAGATATCATTGACCACCAATAATAATACTTCATTATCATCTTAAATGGCAAAAACATTTGAGAAGGCATGGAGAAGAACCTTGCAGTCCTCGCTAGGTCAAGGCTGTGAAGTGCAGGGTAAACACAGGATCTGGGCAGGTCTAGCATTCTCTTGTTGCTGTGAGCATCCTAACAAGTGGTTTCAGAAGTCAGTTCCCACAGACACAGTACTGAAGGGGTGCCTACTCTGTTGATATGAACCCCCACTGTGCTAGTTAGGCCAGTTTCTCACAAGATCAACTCATATGAAGATACAATATTAAAGCCAGGTACAATAAAATATTTATATTTATGCCTGAAATCCCCAGAGTCAAGAGGATGAAGCCGGAGGATTTTTGTAAGTTTGAAGCCCACTTGCACTACAAGGTAAATTTCTTGCCATTAGGGCTTCAAAGTAAAACCCTGGTTTAAAAATCCAAGGAAAATGAAAAGAAAAAAGGGAGGGAGAAAAGAAGGAAGAAAAAAAGGAAGGAAGGAAGGAAGGAAAAAGAAGGAAGGAAGGAAGGAAGGAAGAAAAAGCTAGGCTTTTCTCACAGGGTTCAATTTATCTTAGGTGAGCAACTAGAATTTAATAATTTTGGAACTCACTATTTTCTTAACTGAGGAATTTCATATACTGAGTTATTTTCTTTGTTTTCCCTGTTTTAAACAATATGAACCTAACAAAGGTTAGGTACTATACATCATGTGGTTGTTGAAATAATATTTTGATCACTCCCTAATTATAACCATTCAGAACAACACTGGATTCTAGACTAGAACAGAAAGTAGGTAAGGAGTTTTGTCTTCAAAGGTTCACAGTACACAATTCCCATATATCTGTCCAAAATCATTTGAAAGAAACATAGACAGGTCAACAGATTAAATAAATAATGCAAATTACAGATGAGAAAACAAGTCTGAAAAATGTTCCATAAACACTTTTTTAAAATATGTTGTCTAATAATAATAATGTCATCATAAATATTGTCACGTATACATGGACTGATAGTTTTTTGAACTCTATGCAAGTGGCACCTTTTCAAGTCAAAAACTGCTGAAAGTTTATGCTTTTATATCACCTGAACTACATGAAAAAGTCCCTCTTAATTTTATGGACCTTTTGCCATTTTTCCAGTCCTCACATGCTCAGAACAATGCCTGGTGTCTGGTTCCTCTAGTGCATATTCTTTTGTTGTTTTAACAGATGTTTTTCATTTTATTTTGTTCTCAGAGAGTCTCACCTTTTAGCTCTGCTGTTCTGGAACTCACTATGTAGACCAGGCTGGCCTTGTACTCAAAGAGATCCGCCTGCCTCAACCTCTCAGGAGCTGAGATTAAAGACATGCACCACCACATCCAGTTACAGATTATTTTTTTTAAATTTTGTTCTTTCAAGACAGGGTTTCTCTGTATAACCCTGGCTGTCCTGGAACTCACTCTGTAGACCAGCCTGGCCTCGAACTCAGAAGTTCGCCTGCCTCTGCCTCCCAAGTGCTGGAATTAAAGGTGTGTGCCACCATTGTCCAGCTCCAGTTACAGATTCCTGAGTTACTGCCTCGTCATGTCCCCTTCTTTCTCACTTTCAACCTGGTCTTCGGTCAACCTCAGCTGCCAGTTGAGTGATCCAATGCCCCAATCTTTCTGGTTTCTTAAACTGGGAGATTTAAGAAGACATGAGGAAGAACCCTGAGGTCTTCACTAGGCCAAGGCTGTGAAGTTCCCGGATAAATACAGGATATGGATGACTAAGCATTCTTTTGGTCACTGTGAGGATTCTAACAAGGGGTTTTGGAAGTCAGTTCCCACACATTTAGCCCCTGCTTTGCACCTCAATATCAGAGGAAGACCAGGCTCCACCTGTTAGATATTATATAATTATGAAAGAAAAAAGCATGTTTTGAAACCAATTATTAAGAAATATCTTACAGCTTTTTGTCCCATCGACTGCAAGAATGGAGACCATTCTCGGCAATCAGACCATCAGACATTCCAGAAAATGTCGACATCATTTTGAAGGGGCGCACAGTCATTGTGAAGGGCCCAGGGAAACTCTGCAGAGGGACTTCAATCACATCAATGTAGAGCTGAGTCTCCTCAGAAAGAAAAAGAAGAGGCTCTGGGATGACTAATGGTGGGGTAACAGAAAGGAACTGGCCACTGTCAGAATCATCTGTAGTCACGTTCAGAACATGGTCAAAGGTGTTATGGGGGCTTCCATTACAAGATGAACTCTGTGTGTGCTCACATCCCCATCGTCGTTATTCTGGAGAATGGTTCTTTGGTTGAAGTCTGAAATTTCTTGGGTTAAAAATCCATCCGCAAGGTTCTGATGAGGACAGGTGTTACTTGTTCTGTTTCTCAAGCCCAGAAGAAGAATTAATTAATCCTTGAATGAAATGATATGAACTTGTTTCAAATTCAGCGGCTCTGATTTAGCAAGCCAAAACAGTTAAAAACAAGGATATCAGAAAGTTTGGGGATGGTTTCTATGTGTCTGGGAAGAGAACAGTGTAGTAGGTTGACAAGTAAGACCTAAGTTACCTAGTTCCAGAAACAAGATTCTAATTCCACATACAATTTGGACTCTTTGGGGGTAAAAAAAAAAAGACTTATATATTGAGAAAATAAAAGAAAAGAAATATCTTACAATATTATGTTGGGCCATCTAGTCATATAAGAATTGTTTTTACTAAAAAAAAATCAACTTTGTTTAGATTCTAATAATATATAATTTAACCATTGGAAGTATATAGTCAACTAGTACTCAAGTATGATTATAAAATTTTATAGTCATCACAATTAGTTTTAAAACAGAAATGTAACAACCATCAAAAGATAAAGATAAATTTTCCAGTATTTGTATAAGTTGAAAATTATTTCTCAAATAATACCCTTTTTGCATGACATGAAGAAAATAATACCAATCTTAATTTGTATTCTAAATATTTCTGAAATTGTAAATCATTTATATATATATATTTATATATATACATATATATATTATATGTATATATATAAATATATATATATATATATATATATATATGTATATATATATATAATGTACTGATCTTATGTTCTTTTTCTGTGTTTATTCAGTCCTAAGCCACTGTCACTCTCTTCAGTGGTCAGCCTTAGTAGTTCATTGTGTTCAAACATAAAAGAGGAGGAGATAATTCCCACCCTTAAATATCCCTCTCTGCATAGACATATAGGTAGAATTAAACATTATGCAAGTATATACTTATGTTTGTTATTATAAGCATTTGAAAGCAGAATGTATTTAAATGGCTGACAAGCTCAATATTTACATAAATAAAAAAATAATATGCAATATAGCCTTTTAAAACTTTTCTCATCAAATTTAGTTCTATGGAATGATGTAAAGAACCCATTTGCATTCCTAACACTATAAAGAAAATTGGGAGAAGAGTGTTAACAACTGTGTATTTCAGTCACAATTGTTCTCTAGCAAAAGACTGATTTTACTTCAGATAAAGTAAAAATTGAGAATAACAGCAAAACTGTAACGAGCACACAGACTTCATTATAAACACACCTACATCTGCTTTGCAATACATAGGAGAGCCAACTAATTTTGAAAATCCAATCTTAAAACCTAATTCAAGGGAAAACCTCTCAACTTAACAAAGGGAATTATTGCCGGAGATTAAACTTCTTGGTGTTCTTCATTGTTCTAGCTGAGCAGAAGGGAGTATTAACTGAGATGTGCTATGGATTCAGTGTGTGTTCCAAAGTGGTTCACAGGTTTCCTGGTGGTCTTACCAACCGGGAGCAGCATAAATGAGTGGAATTGAGGGACTGTTTTGAACCACAGTAGTTACGGCATTGTTCTGCTTGGTACAAAAGGTAATGGTTGGTTGATTTGCTTTGTCTCTGTGCTGCTCTGATTCCCTCCCCCTGATACCACTTCCTGTGTGAGTCAGTAGCAGCTGGACCTAGGGAGACCTGGGATCCAGCTCCTGGAAAACAGCTCTTACAGAGTTATTGCTCAAGTTCCGTTCTCTTTAAACCTCATAAGAACTGCAAGCTTGAAGGAGATGGAGAAAAGAAAGATTTCACATTTTTCTGCTTTGAAGAGTCTACAAATAATGCGAACCTTTTTCAACTTCTGTGGAGATACATGATGAATTTATCCGACTGCCTTATGAACAAACACAATTTCAATTTTTAAAAGTAGGAATACTTTAATATGTTTACAGTATATCTGCAAGAGGTTCTTTGTCTATTTATTTTAGTTTGGTGTGGATTCTTTTTGTTGCAAATCTGAAAAAGCAATATTTTAGTACTTTTTCCTATGTAGACCTCACTCAACAATTCCTGAGTCTAATTTTATACAGTTACTACTATGGTTTCTTTATCATAAATATCATTGCTATCTCAATTTACCTAAGGAGTTCTTGAATTGGATTCATAAAGAACAATTTGGTTTATATAGCCCTTTCTCTATATAGCCTCTTTGGGAAAAAGAACCCCATCAACAATAGAAACAACAACAAAAAAGCAAAACTGTCAAACAAAGACAAAAATAACATTAAATTATGATATAAAGGAGTTTGTTTTACAGCAGTTTGTTATATAATCTTTCAGGTCACACACCAGCAAGCTAGAAATTACATTTAAGAGTTTGTTTACTGCAGAATAAAGTGGTGTCTATGTTCTGTAAATACAATGGTAGGATTCTAAATTAAATTGAGAGACCAAACCTCTGTCTTCTTCTATTATTTAACTTCTCATATGGAGTCTTAGATTTAATAAAATATTTTAAGTTGTTAAAAAAATCTCTCTTTTTTTAGATGAATGAATGTATATATGGTGCAACAACAATGAATTAAAAAAGATGCCATTAGTTTGAAAGAGTACAAGGAGAGGTACATGAGAGAGTTTAGAGGTAGCATAATAGTTTGAATGAGAATGGTCCCCATAAACTCCTATGGTTGAGTAAGTGGTCCCAACTTGGTAGAACTGTTTGGGAAGGATTAGGAGGTGTGGCCTTCTTGAAAGAGGTATGTCACTAGAGAGTAGGTATCTGATGTTTCCAAAGCCCAAACCATTCCCAGTTAACTCTCTCTGCTTCATGCTTATGCACCAAGATGTGAGCAGCTCTCAGCTACTGTTCTAGTGCCATCCAAGCCTGCCTGTTTTCATGCTTCTCACCATGATAGTCATGGACTCTAACCCTCTAAAACTGTAAATCCCAATTAATTGCTTTCTCTTATAAGTTGCCTTGGTCATGGTGTTTTAATCACACCTATAGACAAAAATCTAAGACAGTGAGGAAAGGAAAGTAGAAAATGATGTAAGTATATTGTAATTTCAAGAAAAGATGTAAAAAAAAAATAGATTGCTTTAAGAGTAATTACATCCAGCCTTGAAAAATGTTCTGGTTTTTGTTTGTTTGTTTTTTATTAAATCAGTCTTATGTACTTCAAGGTATTAGAAAGCCATGGAAATATATAGGGAATACTGAACTATAACTGTTCAACTAGTTTTTTCAAAATGAACAGTATATAGAAAAGAAAAATTCCTCAAGTTCATATGTAAATTAACTGTTAAAAAAAAAAGAACTAGATTTTTTGGAAGCTTTGTTAAGTTTTATAGCATTCCAATGCAAATTAATCCATGCTCAATCATCAGTCATTTTCACATATGATCTGAGATATAAAGAATGAAATAATTTATCCTATATATTTTAGATTATATTCACACAGGATGTATTAATTTTCTAGTTAGATGTCTAAGATTTCCCAATGTTTAATAGTCTAAAGCATAGAAAGAAGTCTAGAGGCCATCTTTCTATACCCATATTATAACTAATGTGAGTTTTTATAGTGGAAAGAAATTTCTTCTTTAGAGTTTTAAACTGAAACATTGATTTTTTGTGATATCAATAATACTGATGATGTCATAAATACTACAGACATTTCGAGTAATTTTAAGGATCTTGATGTATGTTAAAATATACAGTTACCAAAGCCAGACACCATTGTGGATGCCAAGAAGTGCATCCTGACAGGAGCCTGATATAGCTCTCTCCTGAGAGGCTCTGCCAAAGCCTGACAAATACAGAGGCAAATGCTCATAGCCAACCATTGGTCTGAGCACAGGGTCCCCAATGGGATCCCCAAGGGAGGAGTTAGAGAAAGGATTGAAGGAGTTGAAGGGGTTTGCAACCCCATAGGAAGAACAACAATATCAACCAATCAGAACCTCCAGAGCTCCCAGAGACTAAACCACCAACTAAGGAGTACACATGGAGGGACCATGGCTCCATGTAGCAGAGGATGGCCTTGTCAAGCATCAATGAGAGGAGAGGCCCTTGGTCCTGTGAAGGCTCAATGCCCTGTTGTAGGGAAATTCGAGGGTGGGGAGGTGGGTTTGCATGGTTGGGTAGGTGGGTGGGTGGGTGAATTGGTACAGTAACAGACATGTAGATCAATGGAACAGAATTGAAGACCCAGAAATGAATCCACACTCCTATGGTCACTTGATCTTTGACAAAGGAGCTAAAACCATCCAGTGGAAAAAAGATAGCCTTTTCAACAAATGGTGCTGGCTCAGCTGGAGGTCAACATGCAGAAGAATGCAAATTGACCCATCCTTATGTCCTTGCACTAAGCTCAATTCTAAGTGGATCAAAGATCTCCACATAAAACCAGACACACTGAAACTAATAGAAGGGAAAATAGGGAAGAACCTTGAACATATGGGCACAGGGGAGAATTTCCTGAATAGAACTCCAATAGCTTATGCTCTAAGATCAAGAATAGACAAATGGGACCTCATTAAATTACAAAGTTTTTGCAAGGCAAAAGACACTGTCAAAAAGACAAAGCGGCAACCAACTAACTGGGAAATGATCTTTACCAACCTTACATCCGACAGAGGGCTAATATCCAAGATATACAAAGAACTCAAGAAGTTAAACTCCAGAGAGGCAAGTAACCCTATTAAAAAATGGGGTACAGAGCTACACAAAGAGTTCTCACCTGAAGAATATCTAATGGCTGAGAAGCACCTAAAGAGATGTTCATCATCCTTAGTCATTAGGGAAATGCAAATCAAAACAACCCTGAGATTCCATCTCACACCAGTCAGGATGGCTAAGATCAAAAACACAGGAGACAGCAGTTGTTGGCGAGGATGTGGAGAAAGAGGAACACTCCTCCACTGCTGGTGGAATTGCAGGCTGGTACAACCACTCTGGAAAGCAGTCTGGCGGTTCCTCAGAAAACTGGGCATGACACTCCCGGAGGATCCGGCTATACCACTCCTGGGCATATACCCAGAGACTTTACCTGCATGCAATAAGGACACATGCTCCACTATGTTCATAGCAGCCTTATTTATAATAGCCAGAAGCTGGAAAGAACCCAGATGTCCCTCAACGGAGGAATGGATTCAGAAGATGTGGTATATCTACACAATGGAATACTACTCTGCAATTAAAAACAATGAATTCACGAAATTCCTAGGCAAATGGTCAGAACTTGAAAATATCATCCTTAGTGAGGTAACCCAATCACAAAAGAACACACATGGTATGCAGTCACTGATAAGGGGATATTGACCCAGAATCTCGGAATACCCTAGACACAATGCGCATATCAATAGATTTCTAAAAAGATGGAAGGAGAGACCCCTGGTCCTGGAAAGACTGGATGTAGGGGAACGCCAGGACAGAGTAACTAACGAGAGGGGGTTGAATGGAGAAAAGAGGGAGGGAAGGGGCTTATGGGACTTTCGGGGAGGGAGGAAATGGGAAAGGGGAAGTGATTTGGAATGTAAATTAAAAAAATAAAGTAAAAAAAAAAACGGGGAGGGAAGAATGAATAGGGGGTTTCTGGGGAGGGACTGGGAAAGGGGTTAACACTTGAAATGCAAATAAAGAAAATATCTAATAAAAAATAAAACAAAATAAAAAATAAAATTTCATACAAAAATGCCATATGTAGCTTTATAAATAATGGTACAAGGGAATTTTTACTTAAATTACATGTATATAACCCTTTGACATTATGAATATTAAAAATTAACATAATCACCTTAATACTTGAATTATATGATTATTTTTAAATTCTTTCCTATTGAATAAATGAAAATGCATCATTTACCAGCATCTCAGTACTGAAGAAAAATAAATGCTTTCTTAAAATTTTCTTTCTCCATACTTTTCCACTTGCAACCTGTTTTAAAGTAAAATGTCCTATGGTTCATTTCTTTATCTTCCAGGAACAACATGAAAGAAATGAGTTCCTTTAGTCATTTTTGATCAAAACTGGATGCAGTCTAGAAGTGGGAAGAAGTAAGGATACTTCAATAAATATTATCTCCTGACACAGTTACAAGCATGTTTCAACAAATTGGGGATAAAATCTTAGTAGAATAAAAGATCAGCTGGGCTGGTAGCCACTTGACTAAAGCCAGCCGCTCGGTCATACCATTTCCACACATATGTTATCTTCTTCTTCATTCTAGGGTGACATGTCAGCTTAAATGATAAATTCTTCTGGAATGGGGTGGTGGTAGGTTGAGGAACAGGAGAAAAATTGTAACTAGAATTTTGAATGATGGAAGAAAAAGTTTTGGGAAACTTTTAAGATTTCCAGTATTCTTACCATGCGTTCTTCCTAAGGACTTGCTTTGCTTGATACCAGTTCCATTTTGGGAATTCAGATAATGAAAACTCCAAGAACATCTTATTATCAATAAATAGTTATGAGTACTTGTAAATGTTAGAGTTATATATTACTAGGGAAAATATTAGGGAGAGCAACAAACAAGAATAAACCATGGAGAATTTAACTAAGTATTCCTCCTTAGAAGGATGAAACAACTTTCCAGGCTTGTTAAGATTCAAAATTTGAGAAAAATCTCACTGTACTGACTCCATGTATAGAATCACAACAATAAATTGTCTATGGAAGTGTCATTTATTTAAAAAATTCAATCTGTATCTTTATAGTAAAATGTTCATGTGTATGATTTTAATTTCTAAGACCAGATAAAGCAGAGAAAGTTGTAGTTCAAACATAAATGTTCACCTAAGGCAACCTGAGTTCAGATCTTAGCTTCATCTTTACTGAAATATTGTATTCAGCAAACTACTGCAGTTCTGAGGTTTGGTAGTCTTATCTGCACAATGGAAAATAATATTAGTATCTGTGCCATCAGATTCACCAAAAATTGCACCTTTTAATAGTCTGTTAAAAAAATAGGCAAAAATATTAACTTAAATGTTAAGGCAAGAATTGACAGTTACTGATAGTGAAATAGTTAACTGACTACATTGAGGGGCATAGCAGTGTTTTCCAAGCTGAGGCGGATCAAACTGTAGAGTTTTTGTTGTTTGCGAGAAATGAAAAAGAAACAATTGAGATTTAAATGAGACGCCTTATGTAAAATGTCTTACTCATCATGTCTGGTAAGCCAATAACACACAGTTTTAATGATGCTTCCTTTTGTGGGCACACATACAAAATCAGATTTATTTTATTGTAGTATTTTTTTAATATGTATCATGCAGAATGTCTTCCACATGCTTATTTCATCTTTGAAGCAATATACAAGTAATTTTACATTAGTTATGGAAATATTATAGGAAAGTGAAAATTTTTCCAAGAAATGAAGTAACCTATTTTTCTTACTGTCTTTTATTTCCTCAAATATTTGTTATAAGTTATGATTATTCTTTTACATTTTAAATTAAGGCTTAAGACGAAAATAAAGTTTGTCTGATGTTTTTCAAACAACTTATTGGTCACTGAATTAGTTTTAGAGAATTGCCATAGCAAACAATAAAAGGCTACTTTCTCACAGTTTTGAAGATGCATGACTGAAGTCTTGAAGTCAGAAAGGCTGGTTGTCTGTGAGACTGTGAGATGAATTGTCTACAGCCTATTTCATCATTCTGATGGTAGCCTTAAATACTTAGCATTTGACATCAAGCTGTCTCCAACTAATTTCTCTTTGTTGCATAACTTTTTCTGTTGTCTCTGTCTACTTCTTTAATAACGACATCATTATATTGGATGAAGATTTTACTCTAATAAATTTTGTCTTAACTCTACTACAGTGGCTCTCAACCTTCCCTAAAGCTGCAACCCTTAAAAAACAGTTTTGTATGTTGTGGTGACCCCCAACCATAAAAGTATTTTCGTGCTACTTCATGACTATAATTTTGCTACTGTCATGATTAATAACTATCTTTTTTTAAAGATGTATTTATTTATTTATTTTATGTATGTGAGAACAATGTAGCTGTCTTCAGACATACCAGAAGAGGGCATTGGATCCCATTACAGATGGTTGTGAGCCACCATGTGGTTCCTGGGAATTGAACTCAGGACCTCTGGAAGAGCAGTCAGTGCTCTTAACCACTGAGCCATCTCTCCAGCCCAAATAATAACTATCTTAGTTAGGGTTTTTTTGCTGTGAAAAGCTATCATGACCGTGAAACTTTTATAAAGGAAAATATTTAACTGGGACTGGCTTATAGTTCAGAGGTTTAGTTCATTATTGTCATGGTGAGAAACATGGTGGCAGGCAGGCAGACATGGTGCTGGAGAATGAGCTGAGAGTTCTACATCTCGATCAGCAAGCAACAGAAGGAGACTGACCCACTAGGCCTTGACATCAAAGCCTGCCTCCACAGTGACCCATTTCCTGCAACAAGGCCACGTGTTCTCCAATGAGGCCACATCACTTAGTAATGCCACTCCCTATGGACCAAGCATTCAAGCACATGAGTCTATGTGGGAGAGTCCTATTCAAACCACAACAGTAAGGGTAATGTTTGGAGGTAGAGGTTTGCCAAAGAGATCAAGACTGACAGGGTCTCTGTTGTTCTATTACATCTATAGAAACCTTTATTTCTCTCAGTTTATATTTGCAGACATTGAAGATGAGGACTTTTACAGTGACAGACCTTTTACAGATTATGACTTGATTGTTTAAGTCATAATCAGAATCTATTATTTTGCAGGCAGCATTCAAGAAGATAAGGACACAACAGTAAGAGAAGACAAGGAAAAGAAGTTTTAAATGGTGAATACAATGTCCATATTTATTTTGGCTCCATATCAACATTGGTGATTTTCATTGCATAAGTTTTCCACCCTGGACATTTCTCACCTTTATAATAAATAGGTACTGAGTGATACAAATACTGCTTCTTATTAGATTTGCACAGAGAACCTAACAGATTTTGCATGGCCAGAATGGCAGACCATTGATTCCACTGTAAATCAAACCTTAAATATATCTAGAACATGTATCTAGATTTCCAGGTATCCTTTAAGCGATGTGCAAGTAGTGCCCTTCTTATTACAGCTATTACACCACATTTGGTAAGCAGCAATAATGCTGTGCACACCCCCCCCCCCCAGTTATAGAATTAAATGTGGTCCTAGTTCAGTTGGCATTCCATCAAGTTGAATAATAGTGTGATACATTCAGAAGATCCAATTAACAATGTGATGGTTTGAATAGGAATGTCCTCCATAGACTCACGTGCTTAAATGTTTGGTCATAGGAAGTGGCACTAATAGGAAATATGACTTTATTGGAGTGGGTGTGACCTTGTTTGAGGAAATGTGACACCATCTCTTCCTGCTACCTGGAGATCAAGATGTAGATTTCTCGGCTCCTTCTCCAGGACCATGTCTGCCTGCATGTTGCCATGCTTCCCCTAAAACACAATGGACTAAACCTCTGAAATTGTAAGCCAGCCCCAATTAAATATGTTCCTTTATAAGAGCTGCCATGATTGTGGGGTCTCCTCACAGCAGTAGAAATCCTGAGAAAAATAGTAAGAAAACTCATGGAATGTTTTCCTTACTGTTTGCAATGGGCAAGTCATGTCAGGAGTACAGTGCCCTGCAATACTTTACCCTTTTTTTCCGGTTTTATATTCTTTTCTGCTTTCTCTTTCATAATGTTCCCTGAGTCTTGAGGAAATAATACCGATATTCTATTTTCAGCTGAGCATTCAGCCGTCACACACTCCATTCTTTGATCAGTTATGAGTCTTTTTAGAAACTGCTGCTCCCTACTAAAAGGAGCTTCAACGATGAAAGAAGACAGTAGCCACAATCTATGGCCACAGATATGAATAGTTAGACGAGAATTGGAGAAACGTATTGGGTCCACTTAACAAAGCAGCTGTCAGTGCTTCCGCACTGAAGCCTGTGAGTTCTGTAAGCCATTTTTTTTTTGTCCTAACGTATGCTACTAGATATGAATGTCTTCCTGTGCAGTGGCCCTTTATTCAAGTCAGAAAGCTACTCGTTGAGCCCACAACAGTCCATACCATTCTTTCAGTCTACCTTAATTGGACTGTTACGTAGCATTCAGGGTCTGCATCTAGTAGGACTTTTATGACAATTCTGTCCCAGCAGCATGTGGCATGTCTTATATAGTCCAGCCAAAGAGGGGAAGTTTCCTGCTTAGTTCCAACTTGATTTCTCCATGTTCTTTATCGAAAGTGTACTTTCTCTAATGCCCTTCTGTCATCAGATGAGGATAAAGAGGTGTCCCTAAAGGCGTACATGAGTCCACTCATTAGGAACTAATTCTCCCCCTCCCCCCATAGGGCTTCAGATTCTACAGTCTTTATTTTAAGGAATAATAGGGAGTTATTTTATGTCCTTTCTGGTTCTGTAGCACAAAATAGAAAAAAAAAAAACAAACAAACCTCATCTTCATCTTGTTCCACAGCCTCAGGAGTCAGGCAGTGAGTGAGTGTCTCTCTCTCTCTCTCTCTCTCTCTCTCTCTCTCTCCCCCCCTCTCTCTCTCTCCCCTCCCTCCCCCCCCATTGCTTAACAATACAAGCCATACCTTTAGCAATACAAGCAATTTCAAAATAAAGTATTCCCCATTGTTATCACATTTTCTATACCATTTCATTATTAAGGCTCTACCTGAGTACTTTATCATTTCTTTTCCCTTTGTCTGTATTAAAGTCAGATCCAAACAGTTCCTTCCTATCACTTCCGCTTTACTCTTAGCCTATTCACTGATCCTTTCCAGGGATTGCAAACTTTGGATCCTAGGAGGGACTCAGTAGCAAACAGTTTATGGGCACCTTCTTTCCCTCATATTTTCTAGGTTATGTTCCATTACACTACCATTTGGACATATTAGTTATGTTCTAATATTGTTGGGAAGTCATTTTAATTATTAGCACTCATTTTTGAAATTTTTTTTAAAATCTGGAGAATGTGTTTTAATTTTATCATGTCTAGATTTATCACATATTTCTGCCTTCATTTTCTGCACTAAGTATTTTTAACTTGAATTTTTATTGGTTTATAAAGATATAAATTATAAAAAACTAAATGTTCCCATGATCATAGAAATCATGAATATATCCTTCTTTTGTCTTCACTGTACCATATCAACTCTATAAGCCACAATTATTGTTACAAAAGTAGAAACACATAAAAATTCTCACTTAATCTACTAAACTTCAATATTATGCTACTTCTTCCATTAAAATTGCATCCTTGCTTGGGCATTTCAGCTCAATATCTGACATCTGTTGCAGCGTATCTAACCTTTACTTTTCTTTCCCACAGAATAAAATTGCCTGCTACTAAAACAAGCAAACAACAAATAAATGACTCTATCCAGATAGAGAAAACCAAAGATAAGTAAAATGTTTTCAGGGTTTTGTGTTTTGATATATTGACTTAATCATTTTATTTTGATAATAACATTTTATTTGATGTGCTTTTAAAAGATATAGAATTGCATTTTTAAATGCTTCTCCGACATTTCAAGATTCCTCTGTTGAGAATTCTCTGTTTAGCTCTCTATGACATTTTTAGTTGGGTTATTTGGTTTTTTGGAACCTAACTTCTTGAGTTCTTTATATATTTTGGATATTAGCCCTCTTTGGATGTAGGGTTAGTGAAGATCTTTTCCCAATCTGTAGGTTGCTGTTTTGTCCTATTGACAGTGTCCTTTGCCTTACAGAAGCTTTTCAGGTCCATGAGGTCCCATTTGTCAATTGTTGATTTTAGGGCCTAAGTCATTGGTGTTCTGTTCAGGAAATTGTCCACTGTGCCAATGCATTTGAGGGTATTTTCCATGTGTATCTGGTCTTAGGTTGAGGTCCTTGATCCACTTGAACTTGAGCTTTGTACAAGGTGATAAATATTGATCAATTTGCATTCTTCTAGAAATGTTCAACAGTCTTAGTCATCATCATCAGGAAAATGTGAATCACAAGGATCCTGAGATTTCATCTTACACCAATCAGAATGGCTAAGATAAAAACTCAAATGACAGCAAGTGCTGGTGAGGATATGGAGAAATAGGAACACTCCTCCTTTGCTGGTGGAATTGTAAACTAGTACAACCACTCTGGAAATCAATCTGACAGTTCTTCAGAAAATGGGAAATAGCTCTACCTGAAGACCCAGCTATACCAATCCTTGGTATATACCCAAAAGATACTCTACAATACGACAATGACACATGCTCTACTATTTTTATAGCAGCCTTATTCATAATAGCCAGAAGCTGGAAACAACCCAGATGTACCTAAACCAAAGAATGGATACAGAAAATGTGGTTCATTTACACAATGGAATACTATTCAGTTATTAAGAACGAGGACATCATGAGTTTTCCAGGCAAATGGATGGAACTAGAAACTATTATATGAGTGAAGTAATCCAGATCCAAAAGGACATGCATGGTGTGTACCCACTGATAAGTGGATATTAGCCAAAAAGTACAAAATGCCTATGATAAAACCCACAGACCATAAGAAGTTTAACAAGAAGGAAGGCTCAAGTGAGGATGCTTCTATCCCACTTAGAAGGGGGAACAAAATAATCATGGGAGGCAGAAGGAAGGAGGGACCTGGGTGGAAAAGGGAGGGGAAGGGGAAAAGGGAAACAGGATCTGGCATGGGTCAGGAAGACAAGAGAGAAGCTTACAGGGCCAGGAGAAAGAATGGAAATATTCAGCTGCAGAGGCCTGGGTGGAAGGGGAACCTCTGGGATGTGAGAAGCTCCCAGGACACAATGGGCATTACCTTAACCGAAATGCCCAATAGTGGGGAGATGGAACCTGAGGAGACTATCTCCAGAAGATTGACTGGGCCACAAGTGAAGGGATGCAGTCATCAACCTATCTTTAAAATTCTTCACCAAGAACTGTTCCTGTTTTAAAGAATTGCAGGGACAAAAAAAATGAAGCAGAGACTGAAGGAAAGGCCATCTAGTGACCGGCCCAACTTGGGATCTATCCCATGCAGAGGCACCACATCACTATTACTGATGCCATGCTGTGCTTGCAGACAGGAGCCTAGCATGACTGTCCTGCTGATGTCTCCCAGCAACTGAGACAGATGCAAATACTTATAGCCAACCATTGGACTGAGTTTGGGGACCTGTATGGAAGAATTAGGTGAAGAACTGAAGGAGTTGAAGGGATCTTCCCAATAGGAAGACCAACAATGTCACTTAATCTGGACCCCTGGGAACTCCCAGAAACTAAGCCACCAACTAAAGAGCATACATGGGCTGGTCCATGGCCCCTGGCACAAATGTAGCAGAGGACTGCCTTGTCTGGTCTCAGTGGGAGAGGATGTGCCTAATCCTGTAGAGACTTGATGCCCTAGGAAAGGGGGATGCTGGGTGGAGGAGGTGGTGGTGGGTGGGTGGCTGGGTGAGGGGTTGGAGGGTTGGAGGTGGGGAGAAGCAACCTTTCAGAGGCAAAGGGAAAGGAGGATGAGGCGAAGAAGCTTGGGAGTGGAACAGGGAAGGGAGCAACATTTGGAATGTAAACAAATAAAATAATTTTTCTAAAAAGATATAGAATTACATCAATTTCCTCCTCCTTCTTTGCCTTCCCTTGAACCCCTCCTATGCTTAGACCTCACTGCCAAGTTAATTTCCTCCTAGATTGTATCTGTATGTCAGGGATTTTTTAAGATTTAATATTTCTTTGACCAATGAATCCATTTTTTCTATCAAATCCTCAACACCTAAGATTCTTCTCTCTCTTATTTTCTGTTGGTGACGTTTGCCTCTGTAGTTCCTATACAAATTCCCACATTATTCATTTCCAGAATCCCCTCAGTTTGGGTTTTCTTCATGGACTCTACTTCCATCTTCCAGTCTTAAACAGTTTTATCCGTTCTCTTCCACTGTTTGTTAACATTTTTCCTGGGTTACATTAAGTGGTTCATTCTTTTTATCCAACTGTTTGCTTGTGTTTTTCTGCATTTCTTTAAGAGTTTTATTAATTTCCCCTTCAAGAATCTTCAATATCTTTATATATGCTGTTTTGAGATCTTTCTCGCGCTTCAGCTATGTGGGAATATTTCTGGCCACCGTGATAGGGTTGCTGGGCTCCAGTGGAGGCTTAATCAATGTATCGATGTAAATGTCACTTTTATTTCCTCAGGTAAAGGAATGGGATGAAAGCCATTCCCAAGCTTTACAAGCAGCTCCTTTTCTATTCTAACCATCCCTAGGCCTATGCCTGGAAGCTTCTAGTGTCCATACAATCTAATACCTTACCTTGAAGGCTTCAGGTTCCAGCTTCCATCTGCTAACCTAGACCTGGAATGTTTCAGCTGCTGAGACTTACTGCTGAATAAACTAAGTCTTTCTAGTGTTCTTTCTCTCTCTCTCTCTCTCTCTCTCTCTCTCTCTCTCTCTTCTTTTATTGAATATTTTCTTTATTTACATTTCAAATGTTATTCCTTCTCCAGGGTTTCCCCTCTGGAAATCCTCTATCCCTCCCTCCCCTGCTTCTATGAGGGTGCTCCCCACCCTGGCATTCTCCTACACTGGGTCATCCAGGCTTCACAGGGCCAAGGGCCTCTCCTCACATTGATGCCTGACAAGGCTATCCTCTGCTCCATATGCGGCTGGAGCCATGGGTTCCTCCATGTGTACTCCTTGGTTAGTGATTTATTCCCTGTGTAGAGTGCCTTATTGGGGTGTCATGCCACCTGGCAGGAATTTGACATTGACCAATGTGAAGTTCCTCTCTCAGCCTTTGAGCAGGAACTCCTGTGTTAGCCATATCTCCTCCACCTAGGGTGGAGGCTCAGACCAAGGTGAAGTCCATGGTTTTTCAAGCACCTGCAATTTCCTGAAAAATACCAGCCACCTGTGGAGAAGCTTCCAGCCTTTGGGGGAAGGGTTTTCCCCTGCCTATATATTTGGAGTCCTCTATTAAACTTTGAGACCTTGAATAGCAGGTGTTTTCTTGGTCTTCACCTCTTTTTTGCTGCCTTCCCATACATTCCCAGCTTCCCTTCCAGGTAACCCTTTCCTTTGTATCTGCGGGCAGTTATATCCCTGGGAGCTCTGGGGGGAGGGGTCTGGTTGGTTTATATTATTGTTCTTCCTATGGAGTTGAAAACCCCTGCAGCTCATTCAGTCCTTTCTCTAACTCCTCCATTGGGGACCCCGTGCTCAGTCCAATGGTTGGTTGGAAGCACCCACATCTGTATTTGTCTGGCTCTGGAAAAGACTCTCAGGAGACAGCTATATCAGGCTCCCATCAGGATGCACTTCTTGGCATCCACAATAGTGTCTGGCTTTGGTAACTGTATATGGGATGGATCCCCAGGTAGGGCAGTCTCTGGATGGCCTTTCCCTTCTGTCTCTGCTCCACACTTTGTCTCCGTATTTCCTTCTGTGAGTATTTTGTTCACCCTTCTAATAAGGACTGAAGCATCCATACTTTGGCCTTCCTTCTTCTTGAGCTTCATATGATCTGTGAATTGTATCTTGGGTATTACAAGCTTTTGCGCTAATATCCACTTATCAGTAGGTGCATACCATGTGTGTTCTTTTGTGATTGGGTTACCTAAGACAAGATGATATTTTCTAGTTCCACCCATTTGCCTAAGAACTTCATGAAGTCATTGTTTTGAATAACTGAGTAGTACTCCATTGTGTAAATGTACCTCATTTTCTGTATCCATTCCTTTTTTGAAGGACATCTGGGTTCTTTCCAGCTTCTGGTGATTATAAATAAGGCTGCTATGAACATAGTGGAGTATGTGTCCTTATTATATGTTGTAGCATCTTCTGAGTATATGCCCATAAGTGGTATGAAAGTACTATGTCCAATTTTCTGAGGAACCACCAGAATGATTTCCAGAGTGATTATACCAGCTTGCATTCCCACCAGCAATGGAGCAGTGTTCCTCTTTCTCCACATCCTTGTCAGCACCTGCTGTCACCTGAGTTTTTGATCTTAGCCATTCTGACTGGTGTGAGGTGGAATCTCAGGGTTGTTTTGATTTGCATTTCCCTGATGACTAAGGATGTTGAACACTTCTTAAGTGTTTCGTGGCCATTCAATATTCCTCAGTTGAGAATTCTTTGTTTAGCTCTGTATCCCAATTTTAATAGGGTTATTTGATTCTCTGGAGTCTAACTTCTTGAGTTCTTTGTATATATTGGATATTAGCCCTCTATCAGATATAGGATTGATAAAGATTTTTCCCAATCTGTTGGTTGCTGTTCTCTCTGAACTTTGACTGGCTAGTTTATTTCACCTGATCTGGCTTAAACATCTCTCCAAGCTGAGTGATTCAAATTGAATCCTATCACCTTTGTTTGGATGACTGCCTCTGAATTCCCCAAACTTAACTTCACTGAACTGAAATGAATTGAACTGAATTCAACTGAACTGAACTCAACTGAACTGAGCACAACTTAATTCTCTCTTCCTCACTGCTCTTAAGTAGCATCTCTTTCATCTGTTCTCATGAGAGTTGGGCATATCTTATCTCTGACTCATTCTGTCAAATCTTCCTGATTCATCACTTTGTCTGCCCCTCAATTAGACATCACTTTCCCACATGGCTGCTTCCTTCTGAAGACTAACTTTTCCTACATTGTTTGGGATTGAATGTGTGTACTAAGGGTATGTCTATATTCCAGTCAAAGGCATTAAAAGTATATATTCCAGCCAGATCATATCTTGGATGTGATCCCTTACCAGAACAGCCATGTTGCTGGATTAAAATTTCTCTACAGTACTACAATCAAGACAATATTTTATTGTCTAAAAAGAAGAGGAGAGCTGGAAAATAAGCCAACATAAATATAGCCATCTGCTCACAGAAGCTCTGTTCATAATATTCAAAGATGGAAGCATCCAATTTGTTCTTTAAAAGTAAATAGAAGAAAAATAGTGATATTTCTGGAAGAATGCTTCTCTGTACAGTATAGAAGTGTCATTTGTCAATAAAAAATGTTGGTTTATTAACTTAGAGAGGAAATAGGGAGGTGGAAGTACACACAGAGGAACTCTGGGAAAATCATCAGACGTGGGAGATTCACCCCAGACACAGAAGAAGTCATATTAAACCTAGGACCTAGTAACCAGCCATGTGGCATGACTTAGACTAATATAAATGGGTAATTAAGATATGAACTAGATGAGGACTAGCCCTAAGCATATTTCATATATAAGTAAGTGTCAAAGACATTATTTCCAGAAACTTATGCATGAGTGGAAAACCTCCAAGTTGGCAGTTACATTTCTCATTGCCAGAAAGAAATAGATTATAAATGTCATAGAGGAACCTAAATATGTAATTTCAAAATGGGGGGTGGGCCAATTGAAAAATGTAAATGTAACTTTTATTCACCTGATTAAGTGTAATCCAGAGGCTTACTGCCTTTCTAGCTCATTCTAAACTCTGGTTGGCTGGCTCAACTCAGCTGTTCTGGCTCAACCTCCTCTCTAAGCTGACTGATTCTATTTGGCTCCTCTCAGCTTCTGACTGAATTGCTTGCTCTGCTTGGCCTCAAACTAAGTATAGCAACCTGTTTTAATCTTCTGGCTCCTCATTCTTAGGCTCAATCTGTCTCAAACTGCCTCTGACCTCCACGACCTGAACTGCCATCATCCAAACTGCCACTATCATCTCCATTGCACTGCCTCTCCATTCACTGACTCAACTGAACTCACTGACTAGAGCCCAGAGATCTACATGCTTCTGTCTCCTGAGTGCTGGGAGTAAAGTCTTGTACCACCACCCCTGAACCTAAGCTGTTCTTTACTCAAAACTTACTCTATGCCAGGCTGGCCTTGAACTCAGAGATCTGCTTGCCTCTATCTCCTGAGATTAAACAAGTCTGTATTCCAGCCAGACAACAAAAACCTATAAGGTCTTGGTATGTGATCCAGAGCAGCCATATTGCTGGATTAAAATTCCTCTACAGAAAAGATTAATTACAGATTGATTCTAATTGTGTATGTTCAATAAAGAACAAACTACATATACATGAAAAGATTAATAGGTTTCTGGGATGAGAAGGCAGTGATTGATAAAACAGGCAAGGATACAGAATGTTGAATCAACCTACTTTGTGTAATATAATAATGTTTTCATCTGATTATAGCTTGATAGAGTTTCTGCTTTTGGGTGTTGTTTTGTTTTGTTTTGCTTTTCTTATTTCGGGGCATTTTATTGTTATATTGAGTTTTTGTTTGTTTTTGTGAAAGAACTTAAAGTTGGGTGGGAAGGGAAGCGGAGAGGGTATAGATGGACTTGGGAAGAGGAAGAATATGATAAAAACAATTTAAAATTGGTTTAAATAATGAAATAGAAGAAAAATGTAAAAATGGATGCATGACATTATTAATTTATCTAAACCTGAATACTATGCAACAGGAAGAGTGGAGCCTAATGGATGAAAATGGCTTGTCAGTGACTATAAGAAGAAAGGAACTGTCTGAGATGACATTTTACTGGTTGGCCGTGTTGTTATTGTTGTTGTTGTTGCTGCTGTTGTTATTTTTTTCAGAAAATTAAGTTGATTTCTATATAGCAAATCAAATTATACATTATCAACATTCATATATATTCTACATTTTCACGGACAATCCCATTCATATGATTACAAGGCAGTAGTTATAGTAATAACTACAATACTTTAAAAATCAACAGTAGGGCTGGAGAGATGGCTCAGTGGTTATGAGCACTGACTGCTCTTCCAGAGGTCCTGAGTTCAATTCCCAGCAAGCACATGGTGGCTCACAACCATCTGTAATGGGATCTGGTGCCCTCTTCTGGTGTGTCTGAAGACAGCAACAGTGTATTCACATACATAAATAATATCTTTTAAAAAAAATCAACAGTATTTGTTTTTTGTTCCTTTTGGTGAAAGCATCTTAAATAAGATTAAAATTCCATTGATTTTTATGTTTACTCACATATAGTATGCCATACTACTTTTGAACTCCTTATGATTTTAAAATTTAAGTCTGGAAACAACTAAGAATGCTTTAATTCATAAAATAATCTTCCAAAGAATTTAATATGAAATTACATGCTGATAGATGTGTAAATGCTCACTTGTGAAACTCAGTGTAATGACTTATAAAGGAAAATTATGGCAGGATTGATTTCTTTCCATAAGAATTTTCTTTAAATATAATATTGAAGTTTAAGGATACCTACATTTTGCTACAAATGTGACTCCCATTTACATGGTTCTCATGTCCATTTAGTTGTGTTGAGGTATTCCTTCAGGAAGATGCTCTACTACGATGACTAGTGCCACTTCCCTCGATCACAGTAAAAATATTCAACCTGCTGCCCTTGACTTCAGAAGGGTATTTACTACTATTGCACCTGACACTATCTTTTCATATAAGTATATAGCTTTAAAATGGGGTCTAACCTGGTCTTTATCTTATGACCTTTCTCCATAGGTATGCACATACTGGGTACCTGCATACATCATCACCCCAATCAACAGTTCATTTTCATTTGGTAGCTAGATGCAGTGAGAAACAAAGGCAGTGGCATTGCAAAAATATGAGAGAAAGTTATGACCTCAACTGAAGGGTTCTACAATGGAAATAAAGAATAGCAATAGAGTGGGCCATTCATAAATAGATTAGATTAGAAAGTGACCCAAGCCAGACATTATGCAAAGAGAATTTAAATTGGAAGTCTCCATCAAGTCCCTCCCCTCTGAGCTCTGAGAACCCTGCTGACATGGAGAGGGAAGGCTGTAGGAGTCAGAGGGGATGGAGGACTCCAGAAGAACATGGCCCACTGAGTTAACTAATCAGAGCACATAAGGACTCACAGAGACTGAAGCAGCAATCATGGGGCCTACATGGGTCTATACCAGGGCCTCTGTATGTGTTATGACTGTTAGGATGGTGTTTTTGCAGGAGTCCTAGCATTTATGGGTTATCTCAGCTCACAGATCCTATCGTCAACTCTGGGATGCAACTATCTAAACAGAAGAGACAAAAATTAATAGTGGAGCCAGCTATTCACTACTCGTTTCCCTTGGTCTTGCATTAGGAACAGTCAAGCATGCTTATGATCTTGATGAAGTTAATACTTGACTACAAACCAGAGTTTGTTAACTCTGACACCCTTCTACCTCTGTATAGTTAGTGTATCCTATGATAAAACAGACGGCTAATTTAGTTTAATAGAAAACCACGGCTCTGGAAGCAGAAATTCAAGACGGAGAGTTAAATAATACTGAAAATAAATCCTGCAGTCAGAGATCCTAGGAGTTCATTCAGTCAAGAATTTTGATTTTACTACCTAAGGCACGGATGATTATAAGAATGGACACGTCATCAAATTCCTATCAAATTAGTAAACCAGGAAATAAAAAATGCACCCATCTCTTCTCCCAATCATCGATCTTAGGATCGATGATTTTGAATGTCATTTTAGTATGATAATTGCACCTACAAAGTAAATTAGAAAATGAAGCAGTGAGATCACATTGGGGAAGTCATTTTTAAACTAGCAAAATATCTTTGTGATTTATGCTGGCTTAATCCAAAACAAATTTTAACAAAGACACCTTTTATTGAAAGTCCTTTGGTTCATTCCAAACTACTTCACAAGAACTTATACTTTGTTTCTGCTAGTATTTACTCTTTATTGTTTTTCCTTCATCTTAAAATTCCCATTGAGACTGCTTGCCAAGATGATTATCTTCAGACTCTCACTTTACAGGTTTTAAAAGGTATGCTCAATAACCCTCAAACAAATATAAATTAAAAAATACTTTTGCAGTGCCAGCTCTTAAGGCGCTGTTTTGCCGTCCTGTGTATGTATAATGAACCTATGTCTGAAGAGGGTAATGCACCGTTTTGGTTCCCAGATTGCTTGCCCTATTTAGCATTATTATTGTTTTAAAGTTGCAATTAGTATTAGCCTTAAGAAATGAATAAAAATTGGCAATGAATGAAAAAGTTAATAGATGTTAGTGCTGTAATTAGCAAGGGCCTGATCTTTCAGGAGTGGCTTTACCACTGTAGTCTTTGGAGGACAGATGAGTCTACACTCTGTCTGCCTGAAGCTTTGCACTGAAAAGTGATGGAAGACATCATTGGAGAAAGGTGGAAATGTCCTCTCTTGTGGGCACCCTCTGATGATAGAGTCATAAAAAATGATAGGAAGTCAGAGCCTCATTCAGCCTCACAGACAGAGCCCATTTTCCCCCAGACTAATACAAACTGGAGACAATAGAAGTTTAAATGGGCTGTGGGAGCAGGCACAAGGTAATTTAGATGATGTTTTTATCTGGATGTTAGTTGGAAAAACAGCAGTTTGGGGGAAAAGCAGTCCTACTCACAGTGACAAGAACTGAATTTCTTGTTTCAGTCTTTGTCTACCCTTTCTGGAATGACTTTCTCCCTAGCCTTCCATTGCTAAAAAAAAAAAAACAGAAGACAAAGGAAGTAGAGAGAAAGTACCAAAAACAAAGTCTAACAAAAAAAGACATAGCAGACTGAGAATAAATAATGTCATTAATATGACAAGTGAATGTGACTATAAACCTTTTCGATCAGAATTACAGCTTAGACAATCATGGGAGGCAGAGGGAGGAAGGGACCTGGGTTGGAGAGGGTAGGGGGAGGAAAAGGGGGTCAGGGCCAGGTATGAGAAGAGACAGGAGAGAAGTCCAGAGGGCAAGGATAATGAATAGAAATATGGCTATATGGTAGGGGTGGGAGTGGGGAATAGGGAGAACCACTAGAGTCCCAGAGACTAGGTAAGCAAGAGGCTCCCAGGACCCAACAGGGATGACATTAGTCAAAATGCCCGACAAAGGGGATAGAGAATCTGAAGAGACCACCTCCAGTATATAGGCATGTCCCCCAGTTGAGGAATGGGACCACCTACCTATCTCCAAAGTTTAATCCAGAATTGTCTCCGTCTAAAGGAAATGCAGGGACAAAAATGGAGCAGAGCCTGAAGGAAAGGCCATCCGAGAGAGCTCCACCCAGAGAGCCATTCCATTCTCAGACACCAAACCCAACACTATTGCTGATGTCAAGATGTTCTTGCAGACCGGAGCCTGATACTGCTGTCCTCTAAGAGGCTCTGCCAGCACCTGACTAAGACAGATGAGGATACAGCCAACCATTGGACTGAGCCCGGGAACCCCAATAAAGGAATTAGCAGAAGGGCTGAAGGAGCTGAAGGGGATTGCAACTCCATAGGAAGAACAACAGTATCAACTAACAGGACCCCCTCAGAGCTCCCAGTGTCTAAACTACCAACCAAAGACTGTACATGGGCAGGTTCATGGCTCCAGCTACATATGTAGTAGAGGACTGCCTTATTTGGCATCAGGGGGAGGGGAGGCACTTGGTCCTGTGGAGGCTTGATGCTTCCCCCAGAGAAGGGGGATACTAGAGGGGGGTGAGGCAGAAGTGAATGGGTGGGTGGGGGAGCATCTTCTTAGAGGAAAAGGGGAAGGGAAGAAGTGGGAGTTGCGGAGGGGAGACCGGAAAAGGGGGATAACATTTGAAATGTAAACAAATAAACTGTTTAATAAAACAAAAACAACAACAAAAAAAAGAATTACAGTTTGCAACTAACAAGGTAGCCTAACACTGTAGCCAACAACTGGCATCCTGATGACTGAGCAGTTACCAATGTATACATAATGTATACACACAAGTGATACAAGTGACTTGGACTGAGCAGGTGGTACTTATATATTTAGGACACACACACAAGTACACACATATATGTATATATGCATCTATGAATAATTTAAAAATAGGTGGTATGAATTGGAAATACAACAATGAAGAGTACAGGAGAAGGGTAGAGGGAGGAAAAGGAAGGTGATATGATGTAATTATGTTTTAATTTCAAAAAATAAAAAATATTTACTTGTAAAAAGAGTACATACTCTTCTGGAAGAGGACCTGAGTTCGATTCCCAGTACCTACATCTAGCAGTTTTGTAACTGGAGTTCCAGTGAATATCAGCTTCCTCTTCTGGTCCTCGTGGGCATCTGTAGCCACATGCATATACTCAGACACAAATACACACACATACATGGTAATAAAAATAATATACAATGTAATAAAAATAAACCTTAAAAATTACAAGAACTGAGATTACTCATCTACTTCTAGGGACAAGTAAAGGGTAAATATTTTTCTGGAGGTCCAAAGTAAAGTATGTTCTTAATAATAAAAGCACTGTATAAAATGGTATATCAGAAGAAATGAACAGGAGTAAAAGAAATTGTGAAATACATGGATGTTCTTTACAGAAGAATACTGTCTAGGTCACTGTGAAGCTAAACTAACCAGTGACAAGGGATATCTTAAACAATTATGATTCATTGATAGAAGGGAATGTTGCTCCTTGTTTTCAATGACAGATATTATACAGGGCATGTTGGGTTAAAGGTAAAATTGTTGAATGGTATGAAAATCAAATGGCTTTTGAATTAATTCACTGTATACAGAAATAGAAATGAACATTGCCTTATATGAAATGAGATGGGACACTGGGAAGAGGAAGATGATTATACAGACAGGACAGAAGGGACAGAAAGAAGGTCATGAGATCTGCTCCAATCAAAGTACATATCATGTGGAAGAAGCCACCTTCATGAAATCCACAACTATTTACACTGATCATAGGCCAATAAAAACATTGTAAATGAATTAATACAATAAATGTAACAACTAGGAATGGAGAACATAGAGAGAGAAATGACAATATGACAAAGATCAAAACATATGGTTAGAGTGCACACATTTCACTTGACAGAAAAGTTCTTTTGAATAAATAAAAACTAAAAATAAACAACAAATCAGTAAATTTGTCAACAGATCATTGTTAAAGAAAGGCAAGGGAATAGTACTAAGGATTCTCAACTTTAATCATACTTTAAAAATTCATTTCAAACAGCAATTAAGAATATTTTCAGCTACCATACTGTTAAGTATATAGATAAATATATTTTTAAGTAGTGGGAAGTATGATGATAATAAATGAATACAAACAATTCTAATAAATTTTTTCTGGACATAAGAAATAGAAACATACTTAAAGATCTATATTATAATAATATAATAAATTAAAATGCACTCCAAATTGTACTTCTAGATACTTATCTTGCAGATATAGTTATAAATATCTTAAATTTAAATGTAGCAATATTCAATACAGTGTTACTGGTAAACCTAAACATAAATAATAAACAGACAATTTAATGAGGGAAAATTTAATACATCCTTTCAACCACTGACTGAATGCATCATCAATAAAAATATCTAAAGTTTGTTTTACAGTATGATCTGGAAAGACTCTCAAATCAAAATGAGAAACTCAAGGTGAAAACATTGATAAATTTTCATTCTTCACAATGTGCTCTATATAACTTTTCTACCATGTAAAAAGAATCTTTTGTATCATAATCATTACTATATAAGTATATAAGAAGATATGATATATTCATTTATTATAAAAGCCATATTTTGTACAACCTTCTTGTTAAAATACATGTCATTATCTTATTGCCTTTTTTATTCATTGCATGTGTCATAATCTATACTAGGTTTTTGTCCATCTTGCATGTGTGTGAGGGGATAGCATATGTATGCATTTTTTTCACATGGGTGGGCACAGGTGTGTGTGCCTGAGTGTACATGTACATGTGGGTGTGAATGTATGTGAAAACCAGAGGTTGGTTGCATTCAAGTCGGGCTTCTCAGTCTAACACAGATCTTCCTGAGGCTTTAGTTCAGTGTCTCCATTGGTGATGTGGGGGATTTTCCTTATATTTAGGTCTTCTTTATTTACTTCTAGAAACAACTTGGTAATATTATTAACACAGAAGGCACAGTTTTATCATGACTTCTTCCATCTCCTGGATTTGTATTGCTCTTATATCATCCTTAGGGTCTATCAATTATAGTAATGGTGGTGGGGCAGGAACCAGGAAATGTCCCATATTCCCAAGCTTCAAACACACCATAAATTTATTCAAATTAGAAACTTCAAACATTTCTGGAACTTTTATTTCAGATAACATAGTTACTTCCTGAAGATGATTTTTCCCAGTCAATTAAGAATTTTACAGTCCTATGAAGAAAGTAACCCCCCAAGTTAATCAAGGACGCAGAAAAATCACTCTAAAGAAAGTTTAATGATTAAAATGATCTCCATATTTTCCTATTACACCTCGTATAAAATTACACGACAGTCAGGCGTGGTGGAACACACCTGGAATGTCAGAACAGGGGAAACTGAGTCAGGAGGACTCCTAGATTGAGGATAGTGATATCAATATTTAAAAAAACAAAGTGTAGTAAACAGAATAAATTTAATTCATGCTTGTTGAATTAAATTCTTCCAGTGCACGCACAATCCACTGTTTCAGTGCACTGAATAGATTGATGCTTGCCTAAAAGAGTTATTCAGCTGCCAAAGGAACTTGGCTTCCTCCCAAAAGTGGCTTACCCAGTGACACTTTATGAGTGATTTGAAGAGGCCCTCATGGACCTAAAGAGAACACATCTGCCAGAAACTGAAATTACCCTGGAGACAGCAGGAACTTCTTTATAATGTCATTGATAGTCACAGCTCTTCATCTTTTCAGGGTTGACCAGCTTTTAGGGTATTCAGGTAAGAAGAATTATCCAGTGGTGTTTCATACTCAAAACAACTTGCTACTAACCTAAAAGTAAATGGATCATAGCAAACTACATGAGGTAACATAATAGCATCATTGAAAATACAAACCATAAATGCTTATTTAAAATTTAAAAAGTGGAGAAAAATATATTTTCACACATATGTATGAGGTTGGAGGCTATTGCTCAGATGTACAATTCCCACATAGAACACACATAGTGCTGGTCTTGAGACCTACCAATGAAAAGTAACAAAACAAAAAACCCACAACAATGGAAAACACAAACTTCCAATGAATAAATAAATACTTAATATACATTTTCAATTAATGTCCAGTTTTCAAGGAAAAAATAACCAGAAAGATTTATCTGCATCTTGTCTAGTAATGAGATTTAACAACTGTATCACAGTTAATAAACAATATAAATGAAAACATATACTCATTAAGGTTAACTTTTTAATTTTTAAATGTTTCCTCATAAGTTTTTTTTTCTCATATATAATCATGTAATACCTATCAACTCTTACAACTGAGATCATGACTTACTATATGTCTGTCTTTACACCTTCTGGGCAAGGGAAAATCAGTTTTCTCCATGAGAGTAACACTCCAGGGCAGGTCTCATGTTCAGGAGTAGTTGATCAACATGTCATTGACCCCCACAGTTTTTGTAAGCTTTTGTTAGGTTAAAGTTTGGTGTTGTGTTTTTTGTTTTGTTTTGCTTCTTTTTTGGATGTGGTTTTATTTTGTTTTCTTGGTTGGGGTATTGTTGTATTGGGTTTCCAAGAAAGAACTTAGAATTAATTGCGTAGGGAGGGGGAGAATCTGACAGGACTCGAGTGAAGGAAGTATGATAAAAATAAATTTACAATAAATAAATCTACAAAATTTTATTATATATAAAGATGTATAGATATAGATGGGAGGGAGGGAGAAAGAGAGAGAGAGAGAGAGAAATTGCTTCCTTCCACTTGGTTCTATAGGCTATGTCCAAACATCTATATCTGCCCTTCATTATGAATACCTTTTCCTGGTCAACACCTTGAATGGCTACCACCCTAGATGCTTTAGTGACAGCAGACAGATCAAGGAGAACTCCTTCTAGCACTGTATGGTACATTATCTGTTTCATTCATTACTCTATATCTAAAGTATTTAGTACAGGATTGGGCTGCTGCTGGAAATGAAAAGACTTATAAGAGTTTATATTTTTTAAAGATTCACCGCTTCCATGGCATAGAGAATGAATTTAGTAGTAGAAAAAGTAGATGATTCCAGAAATATTTAGGAACTGACAAAAGGTTAAGGGATTTGACTTACACAACTGGGTAGATTATGTGGATGTTTCATGACCTGAAAACTTTTGATTGTAGAGAAAAGATACAAGAAGTTATGACTGTGGTGAACTAGAAGAACTCTAACTATTCCTAAGAAGTGTGACTGTTGGTGGCTACCTTGAAGGACTTGAAAATCAAAGGCAGAGCCTAAAATAGAAACCAGCATCGGTTCTAGTCGTGGAGAGTCACTGACCTGAGTAAAGTCACATGAGAAGCAACTGCAAACAGCTGTGCAGAAAGAGGACCAAAGATCTAGCCTATGGTAACTGTACAGTGAACTGACTACTTGGGGTAATGATCCTGCAAGAGATAAGAGTTAAAATAAAAGATTTTTAAAAGTATATATGTTAAGCCAAGCCATAGAAAAGCCCATGCTTTCTACTATAGTAGAACCACTGACAAAAATCTTTCTGCAAAGAGTGAATCATCTGATGGCAGCACTAAGGCTGAAAGTGAATGCATTTTTTATTTTAAGGAAGTAGATTTGTAAAATGTGCCTCCCTGACTCGAACTTAGTAGGACTTATACTATTACGTCTATCGGATTCTCACTTAATCTTCAAAATCCTCTTTTCAGTAAATTTTATTATACTTCCTTTGTTTAAGTTCAGGAAATTGAAACTGCTTAATCACTTTTACAAGGATATAAAGCTAATAAATGATAGAAAGAAGATTCAAATTTAGGTTATTAACACTTCTAATTATGTGTGCTTCTCAGTCTAATATCCAGCAGAAAATTTCAAAGTTGCACTCTAAAGGTTTTATATATATATATATATATACACATTACCTTTATTTATATATATAAATAATCCACTCTTGAATATTTGTACTTTATTCTAACATTAAATTATTAAAAATTTCCATGAACTATAATTAAAAATAATGTAGTTGTGATTTGGTAACTTTCTGGTATCTTTTTATACTCTAAAATAAAAATCCAGCCTCTTCATGAGGACACAGCTAACCTTGGTGTCCATGAAGTTTAAAACACAGTGAGGTCAAGCTAGCAAGATGAAAAATGGCACCTGCCACCAAGCCTGGCAACCTAAGCTAAATCCCCAGGACCGATATCATAAAAGAAATTTCAATTCCAGGAAGCTGTCCTCTGATCTCTACATGTGTGCAATGGTATGTATGCACACACACACACACACACACACACATATTCCCACAGACAAATTCTCTCCCTGTGTGTGTCTGTCTGTGTTTGTCTCTGTCTCTGTCTCTGTCTCTCTCTGTCTCTGTCTCTCTCTCTCTCTCTCTCTCTCTCTCTCTCTCTCTCTCTCTCTCTCTCTCACACACACACACACACACACACATTAAATGTAAAAATAAATTTAAAATAGAACACAAAGGCATCATAACTTACACTCTGGCTCTAAGGTCACATTGCAAATTACTCCATAAATAATCTCTACCCACCAATTTCTAAACATCAATTTTCAATCTTCAATATAATTAATGGTAGACTCTAAGGACAAACCAAACAACTATCTTTAAAGCAGCTGCGTGTTTATGATGGCTAATAATGTAATCTTCTAATATACAATGTGCAAATATAAGCATACAAAAACAAGAGTATACCAATATTTCCTTATTTCAGTATGTTTGTTGTATCAAGGTTCTAGATGAAGAAGAATCATTACTGTGTGAATGACTATGCTTGAAAATCAAGCATCCTCAAAAGCATGACAAACTACCCTGTCTCTTCAGTAAAGGAGAAAAGTATAAAACGTGTAAGCAGGAATAATTATTTTGTATATATTGAGACAACCATATTGAATTCATATTCTTTAAATCTCTACACTAAAGTTTATAGCTGTGGCTATAAATGCCAATGTCACATTAACAATTAAAAGAAGAAAAAAAATTTGAAGAGGCAAATAAAATTTCACATTTACAGAAAAAGTAAAATATAAAAATCAGTATTTTTTGTATATGTGTATATGTGTATTTGTGTGTCTTTGTTTGCACACATGTGTTTGAAAGCTGTGCAAGTATGGCTGTTCCTGTAGCGTTCAGAGGTCAGCTTTGGTTATTGTTTCTCAAGAGCTATCCACCCCTTTCCTCTCCCCCTTTTTCCTGAGATAGTATTTCCCACTGGTATTAAAATCACCAGATAATCAAGCTGGGTTGCTAGTAAGCTCTGGGATTTGTCTTTACCTCCCCATTGCTAGATCTACAAATACACCACATGTTGGTTCTGCTGCAAATACTTTACCAACTGAGCTATCTCCCCTGTCCTGGGGTGTTTGATGTTGTGATCAGCCATTGCTTCAAAACTCTGATCATCCTTGTGGGATGTTTATTTAAAATCCTCCCTTCTTCATGTATTTATTTTATTCTTCTCTCATACAAACATCCCAACTGTAGTTTCCACTTCCTCCACTCCTTCTAGTCCCTCTCCTGCCCCCGACCACTCCCTCTCCACCAGGTCCACCCCTCCAGTTCTCTTCAGAAAATAACAAGCCACTCCATGGATATCAACTGAACACAGCATAACAAGATACAATAAGACTAGACATAAGCCCTTATATCAAGGTTGGACAGGGTAACCCTGTAGGAGAAAAAGGGTCCCAAGAACAAGCAAAAGAGTCAGAGACACCCCCCCCACTTCCACTGTTAGGAATCCCAGAAAACACCAAGCTAACCTTTCCTGAGACTCAGCAAAAACTAAGTTTGAAGCGGTTTATCATTTTTTTTAAATAGTTTGAAATTGTAGACAAATATTAATGCAAAGTGATATTGACATGAATAACTTTATTTTATCTGGCCACAATGATTCTTCTAATAGAAATAGGTCATTCAGATGTTTTGTGTCTGGGACTCTGGATGATACACCATGTGGGTCCTGTCATTTCACAGCACATACTCTTTCCTTGGTGATAACTAAACCATGTATTCAGAGAACTCTGTAAGTTAGTAGAGATGGGAGCTTCCTTTTTGCCACTTAGAGTCAAATAGAAATGTAAAAAGTTGACATTTTCAGTCTTCTACAGTTTATGACTTCACACCACTTCCTTTTGTTTCCTTGTTTCCAAAACATTTTAAAGAATGTGACTGTCAGTTTGTTGCATTTATTTTTAAACAAAAAAATGTAATTCAAAACAAGTTTCATTGTTAGTGGGACTTTCATAAAGGTGGCTGTATTTTTTTAAGAAGCCTGATTTATTTACACATTCCCTCACTCCAAGCACTGTATTCTTGCAAATTGATTTGGCTCTAGGAGCAGTGTGGATTTAATACCAAGAGTTTAAGCAGGGTATTTGTTTACAATGAGAATTTCCAAAGATTATTTCATCTAAGTAAAAAATACAACATAGCTGTATTTGCTATTATGCAATTGAAACTTTGAATGTGAAATTATAGTAACAGGCATTTTCTCTACCATGCGATTAAGCAGTATAGCATTTACAAAATTAATAAAATCTAGTTATTTTTATTGTGTGTAATAATGACTTGGTTTCTTCAAACATGCAAAGTATTATCATTTATCTAGATCAGTGGTTCTCAACCTGTGGGTCATGACCTTTTTGGGGGAGGGGAGTCCTATATGAGTTATCCTGCATATGATGTTTACATTGAAACTCATAACAGCAGCAAAATCATAGCTATAAAGTACCAATTAAATAATTTTATGATTGTTGTTTATCATAACATGAGGAACTGTTTAAAAGGGTTGTAGCATTAGTAAGGTTGAGAACCACTGGTCTAGATGCTTGTATTCTGAATTTGGAGGGGGAAAAAAAAATCACTGACCCAACTTCCTTTTCAAATATAAGTCAGATTGACATAGAAATATATGCTTATTTATAAGATACAAATAAAATAATAAATTGTTTTTATTGTAATGAAATTTTATTTCATATTTTTTCTTTTAAAACTTAAGTGTATGAATTTGTGTCTATGTAGTGGTATATAAACCTGTGCTGGTGGTGGAGGTCAGAGGTATTAAAGCCTCCTAGACTTAAGAGTTATAACCCAACAGTGGTGCTGGGATCTGAACTCAAGTCCTTTGCAAGAACAGTGTGTATATTCTTCTTTTTTAAATTTTTTTTTTGGTTATTTCATTTATTTACCTTCCCGGTTTCCCTTCTGCAAACCCCCTATCCCATCCAGTCCTTCCTCCTGCTTCTATGAGAATGTTCCCCCACCCACCCACCTACTCCAGCCTCAGCAGCATAGCATCCCCCTATGCTAGGGCACTAAGCCTTCACAGGACCAAGGGCCTCCCTTCTCATTGATGCCAGTTAAGGCAATTCTCTGCTTTATATGCAGCTGAAGCCATGGACCTGCGCCCCTCCACACACCAAGGGCCTCCCTTCTCATTGATGCCAGTTAAGGCAATTCTCTGCTTTATATGCAGCTGAAGCCATGGACCTGCGCCCCTCCACACCCCCCCCCCGCAAAAATGTGTACTCTTTGGTTAGTGGTTTAGTCCTTAGGAGCTCTGGGGGATATAGTTGGTTGATATTGTTGTTCTTCCTATGGGGTTGCAAAACCCTTCAGCTCCTTTGGTCTTTCCCCTAACTCCTCCACTGGGGTTCCCATGCTCAGTGCGATGGTTGGCAGTAAGCATCTGCATCTGTATTTGAAAGTCTCTGGCAGAGTCTCTCAGGAGACAGCTATATCAGGCTTCTGTCAGCAAGCACTTCTTGTCATCAGTAATAGTGTCTGGGTTTGGTGGCTACATATGGGATGGATCCCCTGTTGAGGCAGTCTCTGTATGGTCTTTCCTCCAGTCTCTGGTCCATTCTTTGTCCCTGTATTTCCTTTAGAAGAGAGCAATTCTGGGTTAAAATTTTTGAGATGGGTGGGTGGCCCCATCCCTCAACCATGGGCCATGTCTAACATTCGGATATGTTCTCTATAGGTTCTCCCTCCCCTTTGTTGGGTATTTCAGCTAATGTCACCCCCACTGGATCCTGGGAGCCTCTTGCTTTCCTGGCATCTGGGGCCTTCTAATGGCTACCCCTAGTTCCCAATCGCCCACTGCTATATACCTCTGTTCAATTTCCTGACCTTCTGTACATCTCCTCCCTCCCTCCCAAGTCCCTCCCCCATCTATTCGGTCCCTTAATTCCTACTTTTTAATCAGGTAACTATGTGCATGTACATGTAAATATATGTGTGCATGCATGTGTGTATGTATGCATGTGTGTGGTTTCCACATGTGTATGTAAGTTCCCTGGTTATTTACTTGTTCACTTGATACAAGCTGATTTAGCCAGAAAGAGGGACTCTCAGTTGTGAAAATGCCTCCACTAGATTGCCTATATGCAATGCAAATCTGTGGCACATTCTCTTAACTAACAATTGACAGAAGAGGGCTCAGCCCACTGTGGGTATTGTCTCCCTTGGAGAGATGGTCCTGGGTGGTATTACAAAACAAACTGAGCAGGCCACAGGGAGCAAGTCATTAGGCAGGATCACCAGAAGGTCTCTGTTCCAGTTCCTACCTCCAGGTTTCTTCTTTGATCCTGCTTTGACTTTCCTCAGTGATGTTGTGCAACCTGAGAGCTGTAAGATTAAATAAACTCTTTCCTCTCCAAGTTGCTTTTGGTCATGGTGCTTTATCATAGTAATAAAAAGCCTAACTAAGTGTGTTGGTTTGATTATGCTTGGCCCAGGGAGTCACACCATTAGGAGGTATGGCCTTGTTGAAGGAATTGCATCACTGTGGAGGTGAGCTTTGAGACCCTCCTCCTAGCTTCCTGAAAGTCAGTCTTCTCCTGTTTGTCTTCAGAACAGGTATAGAACTCCTCCAGTGCTATGTCAGCTTGGATGCTACCATGCTTCTGGGCCATGAAGATAATGGACTGAACCTCAAAACCAGTAAACCAGACCCAATCAAACATCCTTTATAAGAGTTGACTTGGTCACGGTGTCTCTTTACAGAAATGATAACCCTAATTAAGATATTATGTATGTGTGCATGTACATACATGTTCGTGGAGGCCAGAAGTTAAAGAGTTAAAGTTGGGTATCGTCCTCGATAACTATTTGCTTTAATCTCTCTCTCTCTCTCTCTCTCTCTCTCTCTCTCTCTCTCTCTCTCTCTCTCTCTCTTTCTCTCTCTCCCTAGAGCTCATGGATTCAAAAAGAATGGCTGGCCATCAAGGATCCTCCTATCTCTGTTTCCTCTGCAATGGGACTACAGAATAGTCCCACCTGCTTTTTATTTTTTTTTGTGATAGTTTCAGGGATTACATTTACAGTTTTATTCTTCTGAAGCAAGCATTTAGCCAAGTTGACTATTTCATCAAGTCTTTAAACCTTAAGAGTTGTACATCAAACTTCAGTTCAATCAATTTATGTTATTCTTTCTGTGTTAGGTAGTATAACCATAACTTCTACTGTATAAATTCATAAATGATTTAAGCTAGGATTGCAGTACATTCCTTTAATCCAAATGTTTGAGAAGCAGAGGTATGCTGATCTCTGTGAGTTCAAGACCAGCCTGGTTTACATATCAACTTCCAGAATAATCAGAGCTACCAAGTGAGATCTAGTCTCAGAGAAAGAGAGAGAAACAAATTTATAACATTTACATATGACATAAAATTATTGCATTAAAAATCAAGGACTAGGTGTTAAAGAGAGGGTCAGAGAACAAAGTAAAATATTCCTTATTAAAATGTCATCAAAAGGTTAAAATATGAATGAAAAGTCTTATCAGGTTTGTTTGGGAATGCAAAAAATTTTAAACAAAATAGATAAAAATATTAACAGGGACACACTGACAATGTAACAATGCAAAATCATCTAACATAATTATTTTGCGTGCAAAAAAAATTGATGAATCTATAGAAAGATAATGCATTAGTAACTAAGGAGAAATATTAACAGGTACTTTTATTGTAGAACAGTGTGATTTAGCTTTAATATAACTGAATTTTCAGAAATTCTGTCCATCTAATTTAATTAATTTTGTTTTAATTGATTTTTCAGGGAATTCTTATTATGACAGTGACTCCCTAGAGAGCCAATTCCTCATCATGGTTTAATTTAAAAAACAATAACAAACAAAAAACAAGCAAAAAACCTCTGCTAGCTTACACAAGGACATGCATCTTAGAAGAAAACACCCAAATATTTCCGATAGAATGATATCTAAAATCTTTAAGTTTATTAGCTGCTCAGAAAGTAGGTTGTTACAAGGCATATTTAACATACCTCTTTACAGCATTCATAGCTCATACAATTATCACAGAGAGCTACAGTTATTAAGGCAACACTGAATATAGTAATTGACACTAAGACATGCTTTGACTGACTGGAAGAAGTGTTTCCAGGCCTACGTGTGTCTTAAGGTGGTTTTATTGTTTGTCTGTACAGGGGATCTAATCCACATCCCAGATGTTGGAAGGCTAGAGGCAATTTGAGAAGAGACACTTGGGTGTATACAAGTGATAAACAATTTTCGAAATAGTTTATTGAGAACAAAATGATTTCTTTTAAAATAATTAACATAAGGAGTTGGGGGTAACCTTTTCCCTGAAGGCCCTGCACCAGCTCTGGTACAGCATTATTTTTTAAAACAGTGTTGTTTTTTAAAACAGAATTTATATAAGCTTCAATTATACTCAAATAGTTAATGAATGCTAACATAATTATTAAGCTATATTTCATTAACATCTATACTTATGAGAATTTTTTTACAATTACTGAATATATGTTAGACATAATATGTGAAGTAATACAGTATGGTGTGAAATGCTATATCATGTACCACAATGATTTATAACTATGCATCTCTTCTTATCTATGCACTGTTAGCTAGAAAGAGCCATAGAGGAAGCACATACAGCCTGGAAAACAGGATACCCAACAAATGAGATTAATAGCATCCACTGATACAACACAGACCTCATTAATTACTCAAAGGAATACAATGTTTCATGGAAGTAGAAATTTAAATTCTGCAACATTAATTGAATTGTGATGGGCCAATCATCTCACAAGTGTTAGTAGCAACACAATCTACTTAACCTTAAGTCAACATGATTTTAGTGATGCTTTGGTCATAAGCAGACAGTAACAACATCACAACTATCAATGTCACAGAGTCCTTTCTTAAGAGTCTGGTTGTGAGAAATACACTGTGGATGATACCTTTTTGTCACAGAACAGTTATAATCCTCAGCACTGTAAGGATGAACTATGCCTGTACCTTTGTAAGTTTAGTTTTCGTTCTGGAATTAAGATACGAGTTCAGAACTCTCTGACCCTGAGGCTAGAACTCAACTTAATAATTATTCCCATAACCTTCAAGACTGAAGCAAAAAAAAAGTGGATCAAGCAATAATAACACAGGAAGCATTTTTAAAATATCACTGGGATAAAACTGGGGATCATTTTTTTTATTTTGACTTTAATTCCTACTATTTTAAGATTTCAAGTAATATAAAATTATATATTATCTATGCCCTTGTTTTTTATTTCAATTAATATTTGTGTGTAAATATATAGATACATAGATACATAGATTAATAGGTAGATAATGCTAGATAGATGATAGATAGATAGATAGATAGATAGATAGATAGATAGATAGATAGATTAATTGATAGATAGATTAATTGATAGGTAGTTAATGCTAGATAGATGATAGATAGATACATAGATACACAGATAAATACATACATAGATTAATTAATAAGCAGATAATTCTAGATAGATAGGTGATAGACAGACAGACAGATAGATACATAGATAGATACATAGATTCATACATGATGGATAATTACCCTCATGATATAATCTGAAAAGGCTAAGACCTTCCTTTAGGATTTTATAATTTAAAAATGTCTTTTGATGATAGGGTAACCAAAATATGATATAAATTTTGTCATTAAAAAGTAGAAATTAAGGAGCCGGGCGGTGGTGGCGCACGCCTTTAATCCCAGCACTTGGGAGGCAGAGGCAGGCGGATTTCTGAGTTCGAGGCCAGCCTGGTCTACAGAGCGAGTTCCAGGACAGCCAGGGCTACACAGAGAAATCCTGTCTCAAAAAACCAAAAAAAAAAAAAAAAAAAAAGAAAAAAGAAAAAAAAGAAAAAGTAGAAATTAAAGGCAGAATATTACTTAAACTTGAAATACTGTTTTTACTCATTTACAAATTTTACTCACTTAAAATAACTCCACCAAATACTGACCTTAAGTAATGAGGTCTAGAATGTGAAATATTATTTTAAAATGTGAATTAAAAAGTAGTCTAACAAACACCGAGATTTCAGTAAAAGAGCATGTGACTGATAAATAAAGATAAAATGTAATAACAACAGGAGCATTAAGACCCTAAGATAAGTGACTCCTTGAGAACAGAGAAAAAGATTAGAAGAAGCACTGAGTCATCCTGATGCCAGCAGGAAATGGAGCTGATACCTTCAGAGGGCTCAAAATGGTTGCTTTCCAGTGAAAATATGACTACTTCAGATTAATTATTTCTTGAAGACACAAACTTGTATACAGTTAAGTCATAAATACTTTCTGAAAGTAGAAATGTGATTACTGTATCAGTCGGGTGACGTTAGTTTGTTTATTGTCTAGCTGTACACCAAGCTGGCCTCAAACACAGTAATTTGCCTTCCTCTGCTTCCCCAGTGCTGGGATGAAAGGTGTGTCACCACACCCAGCCTTGACTGTGTTCTTAGGTTAAATGTACTATCAGAAAGCTTTATATTAAAGGAAAATGCTATAACTGCCACCTGAGGATAGACAATAATTAAGAACAAAATCAATTTTATGACAGACATTTTGCTTACTCAGTATTATTTATATTGTCAAGTACACATGCTTTTCATAGTTAAAATTCAAATTATATTACCCTCATTGCTTTTCACTTTTTTCTTTTATTCTTAAAGTAATCAGTTTACTACAATCAAAATTTTTTAATTTTTATTTTTCTCTAGAACTTAAAGTCTTAAACTGATAAATAACTATAAGTATTCTATGTAATCAAATTTCATTAAAAATTCAATCTGAAATAACATATAAAACCCAAATATTTGTAAGTACAGATATTGTTGTTGAAAGAAAGTTTATCTGTATTTTTATAAAATGTATTTTGATTTTGTAAGAACTAGAGTAATCCTGACAACTGTAATATGAGAAAAGACAGCTAATAAATTCTCTTCTTTTCACTGGTTAAAAAAAGGGTTTGTTCATATTCTCCAAATACAATGGGGAAAGTACATAACATTATGAGCATTAGACTGTGTTCTTTTCAAAGAAAATAAACCTTGGCAGAGTGATAAGGACTCACACAATTCAACTCAAAAGGACTTAAGAGAGTGGCTTTTGTTCAGCTCTCAAATTCTGATTGTTTTAATAACTCGTAATTAACCATAACTTTTGTTTTGCACAGTAAGAATTTTAGTTTACAATATCATTGACCTAAAAGTTACAGCACTAATGAATTTAGTAATTTTTTTAAAAAAAGTTGAGCACAACAGAAACAAAAATATCATCTTTACGTGGAAATTGATTTATTGACATTTTCAAAGCTGTAATTTTGTTTTAAAACATTACCCTAAATAACATCTTAAAATCATCAACATCATGATTAAACCACTCTTATAGCCCATAATCTTCTCAAGAAATATTTTATGTTCCTTTTAGTATACAACTTCAAAATACTTGGGTTTTGTAAAATTGAAGACTTCATTCATCCTAAAAAGAGCAAGTTTGATTGGAAATGTATTTTATTTCAACCATCTCATTTTCTCTTTTACACTGTATCTTTTAAATATCATCAATTATATATATATATATATATATATATATATATATACATATTTCAAAGGCAATGGACATTTTAAATATGAAAGCTTACTATGAATTTGCCAGTTGCACTTTAGATTGCAAAGGGACCTCAATGAACCAAGTCCAGAAAACTTAAATTACTATCTGAACTGTGAAACTATTCAGAGACATTGTGAAGACTTTTATCTCAGGAGAAACTCAGTAAAAGGAATGAATCCTGAGTTTCCATTTCCTTCTGCTTTTCTCATTAGAAAAACCCTGACTCTGAGGCTAGAAAAATCTAGCATAACAAGATACCCTTTGAAAGCAAAGTACTCTCCACCTAGAAAATCCCACGTGTGTACATACATGTACACACTTTGTGTGACACTTTCAGTATACTAACTGATCTATTTTTGTCACTTTGTTTACAGTTACAATCATTAATGACAGTGTTACTTTTTAAAAGTTAATATACTTTTGTTAAAAATTTGCTTTTTAATACCTTCCATATAACTCCTTATCTGGAAAACTACAATAAGTATGTTTAAAACTAGGAGGAAAGTGTGTATCTCCTATGCTTAAGAGCAGTACAACAAACCTCCTTCTTCAACTGTTCTCAAGACTGTGTTTTGAAAAGGAAATATTATCTTGGAACAATGTGATAAAACTTCATCGTATATTGCAATTCCCCTGTGTTAACCATAGCTGATGCCAACACATGTTCTGCATAAGTAGGGAAACACAAATTGAACTCAAAATGCCCCAAGAGTATTGTCCTCCGTAACACCCTGGTGTCCTGTGTGTGGCTGAATGAATAACAATTGAGTGAGCTATTAAGATGCTAAACAAAAGTCATCTAGGCCCATAATATGACTGTAACCATATCGCAATACTGTATTTGTTTTTATTAGTTTGTGCAGAATAAGTCTTTTAATTTAAAAGGAATTGCACTGGGTTCAAGACAATTTGCTCCAGGAATCTTTCTGAAAAGGAATCCAGCTGTAGTTTCCCCTCATTCTTACATGTTTGGTATCACAGGCATCTATAGCTGTGGGTAGTGCAACTTGCAGAATTTTTGCTTTACAAGCTCCAGATGTAGATGTTAGTCTTTAACTTTTAGTTTAGTTACCTAATAAAATTACATATAAAAGGAGAGTTGCTCAAGTTGATTGTTGTGTAATGAGAAATTTTTCATTATGATTAATATATTTTCAAATAATACTTGAAAAGCATGAATTAAGGGCACTCAAGTATATACATGCACATACACACACTTGCACATACACAAATAAACAAACATTGCCTTTCTTAAATATATTTTTATTGTATACTCTGTCCTTAAACTGCACTGTTGCATTTCCACATAATTCTACCTCTATTTCTCTCTTTGTTACTCTTTCTCCATAGAACCATAGTCATTAGGGAGTTTATCATTATCTTTCCAAATGTGAACTGTGGCCCATGTAATGTATTTGAGTACATAATATGTGTAGTATGTGGGGTTGGGTTCAGAGAGAAACAGGAGAAAAGCACATCACGGTATTCTGCTTCTGTTCATATTCAATAAATATTATTATGATTGGGACCAAATATATTATAAACATTTGCATTTCATCTAAGTTTTAGAACATTAATGATTAGTTATCATCCCTGGCATAAATATTTCCTATAAAATGTGTTGGGGATGTGCTGATGTAACAAGACTCTAAAAACCCCAAGAGAGCTGCATCAATTTACATAGTGCAGGCAGATGTGATGTGAGTCTTCCATTATATTCTTGTCATTTTATATACTTGCCCATCGCCCTGTATATTAAAAGAATTCTCTTAGTTCTAATATTAATCAGTTATTACTTAGGCCCCAGGTTCAAGTTTTTTGAAGACATTTTATGCAGGGAAAATATTTTTCTCTCAGATTAGCACACATTGACTAGAAAGACTGAGATCTATAAGGCTATGGGCTGCGTCTTGCAGGGACAGGTTCTGGTTGAATGAGATCTGGGATGTGTGCCAAATTAATAGAAAAAAAATTCTGTTCTTCCTCTCCAATAGCCACAGTATTCATTATTAAGAAAAGCATATGAACCACAGGATTTGATTTTAATAATACCAATGTCTTCATTAATCTGTATGTTCCATTTAGCCTCATTACTGAGCAAATGCTGAATTAATGAATGCACATTATTGTTGGACTGTACTTGCAAATCCTCTCTCCCCTCTTTTATCATTCATTCAGGGCCATCCTTCGTACGGCACGTTTTAAAACAGGTCTGTGGTCCTCACTGCTTTTGCTTCCCCTTCTCTGGGGGAGATTTGTGGTTGAGCTTCTGGATCAGAGTGTTGGAATTACTGATTTTCATTCAAAGTGGTAATACATATTTGTGTGGCTGTTGTTCTTGCATTGTGATGCTATCAAGTCAAAAGGGTCTCCCTGTCACCTGGAATGGAGATGATGTTTCCTCGATGGTCTCTGGGCTGCCTTCTAAATCAAGAGTGGTGATAGCCAACACTGCTTTGTATCCATGGAACAAATAGTGGCCTTTGTCCCACACAAGTCCCTAAACAAACTTAATCTCTCTAACACTGTGACAGATGACATTTAGATGTCCTTGTTACCCTTAAAATGAGTTTTATTGACAATCAGAGAACAAAAAGAAGCCCCAGATAAAGCCCAATGTTTTATAGGCTTGCTAACAACATCTCAGTGGCGAGGGTGAGGAGAAAGCCTGAAGTTGCCCCCATTTTCCCCTGCTTTGCCATATCACCATGACAACAGATATAGAAATCACTTAGTGACTCCTAGAAAGAAAACACAGTGACACAGTACCCCTTGTATGGCGAATCAAACTAAAGCCTTCATTCAAATGGCTATTCAGCTTGGGCATTCATGTAGAGGATAGGGTGGATTTTACACAGGTAACTACAAGAGAAAGGCCAGCAAGCCCTCCAGCCACAGCATATGGCAAACTCTCTGTCTAATTAATGCATCCTCAATAGAATTTATCCATTTTAAATTTGTTTTCTTTTCCCTGAAACATCATTAATGTAAAGGGCAACATTAATCAACATCATGGAACTTAAAAGGGCATTAAAGAGTGATCTTTTTTCCTATGCAACAAGAGCCTTTTCAAGTAGTTGTGTTAACGACAGTGAATTGAAGGCACAATCTGAGTTCTCAATTGGAAGTTAAATCTAGAGAGGCCTCTACTGGTGAGTTACTCTCTGTGCAGCTGACCTAATGGAGCATCCCCGGGTAAAGGCAAAAGGAGTGTGACTTTCGGCTTTTATTGGGAAGTTTCACATAAGCCGGATCACCATTAAACATAGTGTACAAAATAGCAAATAATGCCATTCTCTCATTTGCCATGTCTGAATGCCTTTTCTCAGGTAATAAAAACTCTAGAAAGCTCTGGTGTATGAACTGCTTGGACACCGTGAGATATCTCGAACCTACTCAGCAATGAGATAACAGGTTATTGTAGTTACTGTAGGTAAGTCTCCCACAAAATGTCGATTTTAAAACAATTTTAATAGGAAACGTTATTACTTATAAGTGTGGAAATTATACTTTTTTCACAACTACCCACATAATCTTTACATTAACAAAGGGATGAAAAAAGTCTTCAGATGAAATAAACATATTTGAAATTATTTCTGGTAAACCTTAAAAGTTTACAGTCATGCTGTAATAATATGTAATAACTGTGATTTAACTTGCACATATCACTGAAGCACATTAAGTTAAAATTGGCTTCACAAATTTTAAAGTAACCCTTGGAGGCAGAAAGTCAGACTTTTAAACCAGACTTTTTAAATTATTCAGCATTTCCTAGAATAAGAATATTTATTCTGTTCCTACATGGGAAATTGGTAACTTTTTCAGTTTTATTTTAAAAATATGACCTGGCTTTACAAGTGTTATTGAAATATGTACTGTGAGATAAAGGCTAGTGCTTACCCTTGAGTATTTTAAAAACTCAAAGCTGCATATCTCCTCTTGATTTTTGACATTTACGTTTCATCTTAAATATTATTTAAAATCTGATCATACGAGGATACTACTTATTTACCTCTACAATGTCTTTCAAAAATTCTGTGAATTAGTTTTGTGGCTGTTGTTGAATTGACCAACATATTTTTTGGAAAAGGTAGTTTTACATTTCAAATGGCTTCACCTTTATTTGGGTATATTCACGGAGTTTTTGGTATAGCCTTCTTAGTAAACTACCTTCTGCGTTACAAAGGCAAGGCATGATCTTTGCAGAGAATTCTGTACTGAACTCACTGCCTTCTAGTCCCAATAGTGACACCTACTGGTAGAAGGAGGAGTCAAAATAGTTTTTGTTTGCATTTCTCTTTATTATTTTGGAGAGTGTTACTTGCAATTCTGCTGATGTAAATAAAACTTCTCTATAATTACTTCTTAAGCTCAGTTTTTGGGCAATAGTGTAAATATTTAAATCAGAGAAGAAAAAATCACATAAAGTATGTTCTAAAATCACACCAATATATATACTTACAATCTTTTGAGCTCTTATACAGTACAGAAAATGAGAAGCAAGTTAGAACAAGGTGAAGAATCAAAACATTTAATAAAATATTTAACATTTCTGGTTTCTACCAGTGTTTGTTAAGTGTTATAGGTTGAAGAGATAGCAAGGTTGATAGAGGAACAAAAATAAGAATATATATTTATATTTGTGGTCTACTAAGTGTCAACAGTCTTTGAAATTTTATGCTGATATACCTAAGAATGCTCTTCCAGCACATGGATAGTTTCATAAACCAGGAAACTTGGAATCTCATTGATATGTAGTCATTTCTACACTGAATGCATGGATGATAGAACAGTGTGCATACCAAGAACATACCTGAAGTTACACAATATTTAAAACATTATTGAAAAATGAACATTGCTAAGCAAACACGGTATAATTCTTAGTTTTCCTTGGAGCTTTAGTAAAGTTACTTCTTATTTTTTTAAATGTATAAGATTGCTGTACATATCAGAAAACTCTAAATTTCTCATGAAGCGTACAAGGACTATTATAAACAACTTCAGATGTCTGAAATTCCACATTCAATTTTGATTTGTTTTTTATTGTCAAGCAGTTCCGTTGTTAATCTAAAAACACTGATAACTTGGAAATTTTAATCCAATGGGGTAAAAATAAACAATAGAAACCAAGTGATTTCAATGGATACTTCATTTACTAAAGTGAATATTTTTAGTGCAAAATAGGCCTGATATTTCTCTTAGAAAACTTAAAAATGCTTTTATGTATAAAGAAAGTACAGTAGAGTACAGTGCTGTTTTGACTTGGAGGGTATGTTCAGTCACAAGTGAGCCCGTGAATCACTGAGTCTCCGATATACATTGATGATGATATTTGTGAATTATTGTGAGGAAGTGTAAAAATGTCTTATAAATTATTGGGTAGGCAGTTATATGGGTGCCTTTGAAACCTGCTTTGTTTCTTATGTGTGCTTTTGTTTGTACAACTTTGGCATATGCTTTAAAACGTCATTCAGATTACAAACGTGCAGGGAGTAAAGGGGCATTTCCACTTCCATTTCACAAGCTCACAACTTTTATTTCATCACATTGCTTCTCGGTAAATTATCAAAATCACAAGTCTCCTTCCTTTCAGTTTTAATCAGAGAAAAATTGTAGAAAATTGATCGGGAAAACCAGAGAAGCAAAGAATGCTTTAAAACTCAGACCTATTACAACAGAAATTACAAAACACAGTATTCATACAAAATCACTTGGCCAGCATCCTAGAAGCTGAGTGGATACACACTGTGTAGAGGGTAAAACAAAGAAATAAGATAGTTCTAGGGAATAGAAAAGTTTTGGTTCGGTTTGGTTTTCCTGAGTACCTGACCTGGCTATTCAACTGATCATTAAGCACGACTGGCTCTTAGAAAGTTCATCCAGAGACTGCAGAAGGGATTTGTATAGAATAAAGCTTCACAAAATCCAAGGCTGTCAAGGGAAATAGTATCCAGGAGGACAGGGCAGGCCAACCACTCCTTCAGCAGCAAAAGCTCAGAAGACAGCCAGAGGCAGGTCTGTGGCTGCCAACACAACTGCCTACCACGTCTGCCAAGGAGCCAGAAGCTGCTTGTGGGAGAATATCCCTTACCCTTAGCATCTGGGTCCTGTGATTGTTATCCAAAGAGACAGAGTGGTAAGAGATAGTGGGATAAACAGCATCCTATTAAACACACACACACACACACACACACACACACACACACACACACACACACACACGACATTCTTTCTGTGTACACATGGAAAAATAGGCTATATGTGGTCTAAAGTTAGAGAGACTTTTTTATATTTGAAACTCTTTTAAATGAGATGTATTCTTTGTTATATTGTCACACTTCATAATGAGATGAGCGTCAATAATTATAGTCACTAAAATCTTTGATTTAAAAAAATAAGCAGGATTTTAATGGTATTTGTGGGTATTTGTAGATGTGCATATTGCATTTGAATCTGTATTTCCTAGGGGTGTCTGCTTCTAATCCACTCACAGGACTATTTAAAACTTAAAGATTGATTGTAGACAAGCAAATTGAAATATTCTTTAATATTTAACTGGGGATTTTTTGGTATTTTATCACTGTTTACTTTTAAGGGATGAAGTGTCAAATATATATTCATAATATAATTGGCTAACTCTTATTCAATATGTGCTATGGTATATATATATATATGTAATATATAGTTACACATATATAACATTGACACAATCATACATATTATATATATTTTAAAATTTCAAAAGTTTCTTCTAAAGTATAATTTCCACTAAGATACTAATGAATGTTTCAAAAGTCTCCAAATATGATTCTGTGTCCGTGGTCATTATTAATTGAAATATAGGGATGAAACCAGGTGAAATGTAGAGAATTTAAAGATTAGAGACACCTTGTGGTTAATACAAAGTCCATAACACAGCTTCATATAGAGAATTTGAAGGACCTTATTATTTTTAAAGTAATCAACAGTCCCCCAGTTTCTTAGTATTCCATAAAAGAAAAAGGCAATATCTTTTCTTTTAACTATTATTCTCCTATATATAAAAGAATGCAGTTCAATGTGCTGGTAATACTCTGTGTCCAAAGATAATTTGTCATATTAAAAGTTATAGCAAGTCAATTGCATTGAACATATCAATGCAGACATTTTAGAAAAATAATCTAATATATATAAATACAAAGTGGATTTATTATTAAGACCCTTTCAATTTTATATGAATGGCATTAAAATTTCAGTTACTTTTCAGTAACCAAAAAATAGAAATGCCAAGACCACAAGTCTAGTTGCTGTCTTACTCATGTTGTGTGACATCGCACATGTGTTAGTATATGGTATACTATACATGCACATATATATATCATATATTTTGTGATATGTATATATGACATCACACCTTTAATTGGCCTTAAATATATTTTACATGCCTAAACTGTCGTATTAAATTTTGTTTTTATTTGTATAAATTCAAAGTTATTTATATAACTTGGGAATGTACAGCATTCTGCAGGCATGGAGGTGGTGTGCAAGGGGGTGAAGTCCTTTGGCAGTGTAGAGCCACACAGCAAACCATTCACGCGCTTTGGTTTGGATACTCACCATCACCACACTGGCAGAAAGGGCATTTGATTGTGATGATGTGTTTCCAGAACCAAATCATTCTCAGAATCATTAAATGTGAATGCCAAATATAGCATTTTCATGCAAAGTTGAAAGTTATTATGTCCTATTGCATACTGTGTAACGGTGAAGAAGTCTGAAATGAAAATGAAGCTTAATTACAGGAATCATAAGAAGATAGGGGAGCAAATCCTAAACATTTTATTTCATTAAAAGTTTTAAATGTTCAAATGGGTTAGCAATACTTCCTTAAATTTCTATAAAGATGTAAAACCATTTCTGAAGGAATGAAAAAGGTCAAGAAAGATTTACTTAAAAACAACCACAACCACCACCACCACAACAACAACCCTTTTTGCTGTGTGTTCCTTTCCCACAAAGGTAACCAAAGCCCAGAAATATGTGAGTAGAGTCAGCCTTAACTTTCTCAAAAAAAAATGTTATATTGTAATCTAAAGCTGGAACCTGAAATAAATTAACTAATTTAAAAAGCAAAGTATCATTTGTATATTTACTTTTAATACACCTTGTCTTTGAAGTTCCTTTTTTATTTTTGATCTGTTTTCTTTCTATTTCAAAGCTTACCCCTAAGGTTTACATTCAATAGTCTCATTATTAGTGCTTTTAATGACGTTTATATCATGCCCTTAATCGTTAACTTTTTCAGTTATTAATTATGTGTCCTTTTATGGTTAGGATGTTATTTCACTTGCAAAGCATTTTATTTTTTTGTATATTAAATCGACTGAATTTCAACTTTTATAATCACACAGTAGAACTGCTTGATTTCCTTCTCGTTTTTATACTTTGAATTTTGAAAAGAGAGAGAGGTGGTACTTATGTATAAAGCCATCACTGTTTACATCCTTACTAAATACACAGCCATGACTCACAGGATTCTTTGTTCCTCTGTAAGAATTCAGCTAAAGTGGCAGAGGACAAGTTAGTCTAACTTCTGTACTCATTCTGTGTTCTTTAAAACTGTCCAAATTGTATTAGAATTTGCTTATAATGATGTTCTATGATTTCCTTCACGGGATACCTGCATTTGTGGAAAACTTAATATTGATTTACTATGTCTTTTGCCATCTTTGAATAGCCTGGATAGCAATGTATAGTTCCTGGTGACATGTATTTTGTCTTTTCATAATTGTCATTTCTTGTCCTCTGCTTAAAATTAAAATATGAAAATTGTACCATGTGTGCATCAACAGTACATTAGCCAAGTCCTCAGCAATATCTGTGATACACCATCATTTAGCCACAGTTCTTTACCTGACCTCTTCACTTTCTTTATGAAAATTGCATGCTACAATATAAGCTTGAATGAAAAATACGTTTGAAGGTGAGCCTCTCCGATATCCAGTTCTCGTCAGGATCATTGCCATCTTCCTGAGAAACCACTGGGGTCTTTTCTGCGTTTGCTTGTCTGTGCCAAACGCAGTCTGCCCTTCAGACTGGGATTTCGCAGAGGCGGGCAGGAGCTGTGTTTCTCTTTAAAAAGCCTCCCAGTTTCTGAGAGTTCTCGCCACTATTTTCATCTCAGTCTGAGTTTTGTAAAACAAATACTGTTTTGTACAAGGAAAGTATATTTTTTTTTAAATCATGGAGCAGATCGAAATGAATTCTTCCTGACCAGAGATGGTGTCTAGCAGATACAAATTTCTTCAGAGCTTTGTGAAGAGCTGTAGCAAAATTCTAAACTAAACCTGTCTCATTTCAAGAACAAATATGCCTATGTGGGGAGAGAGGTGGGGTGGTGTGTTACACTCCCAGACCACTTACACTAAGAAAACGACCAAACAGAAGCTCAAACGGTATTTACATTTATGTGGAGGGGAAAGAAAATTCTAACTAGTTTGAGGGTTGTGTTGTTTGTTGCTCCCCACACCCCTGGTCAATTTATATAAAACTCACAACTATAATATCTGCTATAATTATGATTCTTACTTGACTGAACAGATTTTAAACTGCTTGAGAAGGAATTTTTCCCTGTGTTGTATGATGACAAGAAATACCACATTTTAGCATTAAATTGAATAAATACTTGAATATTCCACCCCCACTCACAAATACAGACCTACTTGCCTATCAGCGTACTAAATTCAGCTAGTTCCTGCAAAACATTCATTTTAAGAATCCCTATTGTTTTATTTTACTGCATTTGTTTGGAGACTTTTAAAAACCGACTATGAACAAGGAAACAATAAATGCATAGGCAATTTAGAGCACAGGCAGGCCTCCTTATGAGACGGTGTAGGGCATTTGTGGGTGTTGTTATTGTTGTTGTTGCAATCTAGCTAATAAAGGCTTTCTCTTGCACAAGAGAATTTTGACAGGGTTGACTCCAGACAGCTCTCCAGCTGAGGTCTGGGACCTTGCTGAACCTTCAGAATTTTCCCATTTGAGCTGCATCAAAGTGAAGGAAATTCAAGGATCACTAACGTCTCAGATGGTAGCACTTGCCCTAACAACGAAGGTTCAGGAATTCTTTGGAGCAGACTGAGGTCATTTTTCTCCCCTTTTCTCCTAATGCTTTTCTCTATTAATCAGAGCTCAGAGCTCAGATTGGTGTTCAACTTCCTCCCAATCCTTGCTAAGCCTGTCATTTCTGGCTATTATTTACTTTAATGGACTTTGGCTGATCCCTTATGAAGCTTTGGATCTGAGAATAATAAGGCTGGAGAGTAACGGGCATAGACATGGGTGTGGGTTTGCCTGCAGATTAACCGTGGCAGATGGGCTTTATTGCGGTTTCCTGTGTACTGAGTGTTGATTGAGAGGGTTTAAGGAGAGAGGTGGTGTCTACACAATAGTCACGGCCACTTCATTGCACTTTGCGTCTAAACAACCCCATTTTTCTAAATCTTTGGGTTGTGAAATTTTAGGAAGTCAGAGCACAGGGACAAGTACAAAAACAACTGTAAATAACCATGAATGTTAATCCAACACTAATTGGTCCTTTCTTTCAATATGAGTCCATTTTGCTCAGTTTTTAAAATTCTGGGTAAATTAATGGCAAAGAGTGAAACAAAAAGTTCTTGCACTTGGCTGAAATAGTGAGCAACATGTATACATGTATTTCTCTCTCAATCGCTCTCTTTCTCTTCTCTCTCTCTCTCTCTCTCTCTCTCTCTCTCTCTCTCTGTGTGTGTGTGTGTGTGTGTGTGTGTGTCTGCTGTCTCTCTCTCTGTCTCTCTCTGTCTCTCTCTCTCTCTCTCTCTCTCTCTCTCTCACTCTCTCTCTCTCTCTGTATTTTTGTTTTGTTTTGTTTTTTATCTGTTTTGTTTTGGTCTGCGTGTTTTTGCTAATTTGCTTGCTTTTGTTAAACATATGCTGTATTCAACTTTAACATCAGACAATAGATGTTTAAGTTGTGATGACTTCTATAAGCCTATAGAGTGATCATGTTAGGAATATCTTCAAAACTGATGCTAGTACAATTGTTTTTTCCTATGCAGGGTAAGTCAGTGAATTTGGATCCATTATATTCCATGTGTTTAATTCAAGTGTCTGCTTGATTGTAACCTACCATGCGGTTAAAACATTTTTGTTATAGGTACGATCCAATGGTCTTTTACACATTGCTCATTTTTAAGATTTTACTTAATTCTGCCCTTTCACTAGTGGATTAAATCACAACTATTGGTTCTTTTCTTCTTTGGGGGCTTTACCCATCTGTTTTAACGCTTTCATCCTGCACCCCTTGGTCTCAGAGGGGTGTTTGGGAAATGAACCGCCAAAACCTGGAGAAGACTCTAGGTCAAGTTTTCGTCCAAGAGTTTAAATTTTTAGTGACAGTCCTCTCTCATGGCTGCCTGAGATTTTGCACACAGCGCTGCACAAGCAAGCACCACCAATTATTCGTTTCCTTTGAAAACCATTATCAAGTTTTTCAAAACTTCTTTCATTTCACTGTTGTCATTCAGTGAAAAGGAAACTAACCACCATGTCAAGACAACTCAGCTGCCTAGCAACGCAGGGCCACATTTTAATTCTGACTTGCTTCTGGTCTTGACTAATAGAAAGTGACTATGTTAAGCCAGTCACAAACGTTGTTTGTCACTTCTGAAATGCAAACAAAACTATATTGTTTTCCAAAGTATTGGGTGTGATTGATGTAAAGATTTACAGTAACATCATTCATTTTCTCTTGTGTTTTAGTAGGATTGATGTCATATCTTTTCATGCTTTATTAAATACTTTAAAAGGGTTCAAAAAACATGACGCTTTTTGTCCATTAAGAAGTCTAAAAAGGAGGGTATTTTTTTTTCCTTTCCAGTGCACTAGGCTTCAGCAACTTGTGAAGTTTAATGAATCTATTCAACTAGTGTCAACCACATCAATAAGTAATTTAATAAGAAACTATCAGTCATAAAGGATAATTCAATTCAAACAATTACAGAGGAACAGACCAGACCAAGATCAACATTATGGGATAGAGGAAGAAGAGCTAAGCTTTTAAATCATGAGTCTCCAGGTTCATTTATTAAAATTTCCCACAATTCTGTGATCATGGTTTTAAAAAGCTGTAGGTTGCTATTCTTGCAATTTTAATTATAAATCGTATATATTGTGATGTCATCGCATATTTAAGTCTCCCATATGCATACAACATAGTTATTCAAAGTTAAGAACTAAACTGTTTCAAAGTAATCTTATTTTGATAGAATTGGAGCCAATTAATGTAGTAGAGAGGTATTATGTCACTAATTTAAAGTCCCCCCAAATTACTATTGTGATATTCTCTGTAAACGTATTTGAAATCTATTCTTAGATACATCAAGATGTAACAATCTGCACAATTTGATGAAACATAATTTGGAAAAGAATAGTGTTCTTCAAAACAAAGTATGACTCAAATATAAACAAAAAAACTGCAAGCTTTGTTATCTCCTTATGACATAATATTCTTTTTTTTTTTTTTTGGATGCACCAATGTCCCATTTCTTATAAATGGGTTTTCCTCTTTTTTTTTCTCTTATTGGATATTTTCTTTATTTACATTTCAAATGTTATCCTCTCTCCAGGTCTCCCCTTCAGAAACCCCCATCCCCTCTCTCCTCCCCCTGCCTCCATGAGGGTGCTCCCCCACCCACCCGTGATACAATATTCTAAGCAGTAAAATAAAATGTTCATAAAATGTTCTGTAGCTTAAAGGAAAAAATACACAAAAATTAATCTGGAAAGAGTAAAAATGGCTTTCCTCTGAATTCTGAAAAGAAATTCAGAATGAAGTGGCTGTTTTTCATAAAACCTTGTTTATATTCTGAGATCTAGTAATTAAGTAGGAAAAACAAATATCTAATTTGAGATGCCTTAAACATCACTGTATTGGGTTGAATACACATATCACATAATGATGAGTAATAACTGGAATTAAAGGTAAATAGTCTGATAATCAAATGGAAAAGGAACTTATGCTTTTATGAAACTTAAACGACTTCATTCATAAGCAACATTTTATTCAATTGACCTGTATTAACATTCAATATGAGCTCAAAAAGTATTAGTTGAAAAAAGAGAACACTTTCACATAAGAAGAATATGTTTGAAACGATGTTATTGCAGTAGCACGACGAAGTGCTCAAAACACCTGGTTTGAGGCCTTTGGACCGGAACCGTCCTCTCGGTGCTCCAAACACAGGAAAAGTCATTTCTTTTCCTGGAGCTGCAGTTTCGCTAGCCATCAGCTTTGAATGATAACATACTCTTCGTGGGCACTGGGGCAATGAGGCCAGCTGGCTCTGAGCAGGACTCGGCATTAAACATAAATAATGACAATCGCAAAACACTTTCCTTAAAAGGCCGCATTCTGTGATTAGGGGTCCTGCATATAAAGCATATAATCAGGATATAAATATTTCTGATCATGTTAACTGCTTAATCAATATATTAATTGTTCATGCTAACATATTAACATGTCTACATTAATATTCACTTTCCTCAGGTATATATTCTTGTAAACTATAAGTAATACTTTTGTGAATTAAATATATCCTATAGCAAGAGGAATGAATGTAATCTTTTATAAATTGACTGTTCTGTCCACACATATTAAATACTGTCTTGATATGAAAAGTATTTCTTTCTTAGTGTATTGGCAAACCTCATGGTCCTCCAGATTCACATCTAAAATGCTCCACCAACTGTGTCTAATTATTTTATATAGCCAGTGATCATGTGTCATCAGTATCATCAGGAGATAATAGTATGCATAAAACTGGTAATTTGAAACCCAATCTTCTTTTGTTTTTAAATCAGAATCTCTAGCAGAGTGGCATATTTTTGAGCCAAAAGCAACCTATGGATGTGATTGCTTCATGTTATAGATAAATTTCATTTTACCATTAAATTAAACCTGCTAAAAACATAGAGACTTAAAGGTTTTACCAAAATTCATATTTCTGCCATCTGTTTTAAAAAATTAACAAGAATTGCAAAAGCAAGGTTCTTATAATGATGCCATAGCGGCTGGGCGACTGAAGCCCCTTCTGATGAGGCTGATCTCCAAAGGTCCTTGCTGTCCACACTGCCCACAGATCACCTATGCATTGTGCTTAATTGAAGATGCTCATGAAGATGCTTTGCTTCTTTGCTGTAAGAACTCAAAGAGTAATGGATAGTTCATTTTGTATCTGTCCTATTATTTATAGTTTTAATTTATATAGATTTGAGTTGAGTTATAGTGAGGAAAAGAAAGACACTATTAACATTTACATCATTGTTTTAAACTGGGTCTTTCCCTAAAAGGAAACTTATACTCATGTGGAAATGTTATTTATCCTATATTTCCAAAAATTAAAAATAAGATAGGATAGGGGAAATTAACTGCATTAATATTTCAGTTATTCTTCAAGCGGGCATCATCACAACTAGCATATAGCTAGGCCAGTTAAACTTTTTTACTAATAAATGGTAAACATATTATTATACACTGATAAAGGAATAACAGAGAAGACAGTTGTGTCTGAACCTCTCACTATGATCTGTACAAGAATGTCATTTTTGAGCTGAGCATGGTGGCTCAGACCTACAATCCCAGCACATGTGGAATGAAGCATGCTGTGACTCCAGGGCCAGTCTAGAATACACAGCAAGTTCCAGGCCAAAACGAGCTATAAAGTGAAGCCCTGTCTCAAACCCCTCCCCATCAAACCCAAATGGATTGGAATTTGCAATGATGTGCATGACTTCAGAGTAGATTTCTTCTACTTCTGCCTGGGCTCATGATCTCTGACTTATTTGCACAAGGTCTAACTGTGGAAGTGACTAATCTGACTCAGGTTGTTCAGTGCACTAAGTAGATTGTAAATTCTTGGAATATAGATATTTCATCATTATCAGAGTTCAAAATTACATCAGAATCTCGAAAATAATCTGTTTTTCATCATCATTTACTAAGTGTGCTTTATTTATAAGTATTCTTTAAATGTATGGAATGCTTTTAACTTACCAACAAGTTTAAAATGCGTTTGCTTAAGAAAATTTCAGCATATGAAACTACAATAGATTTTCTTATAGCTAATTTCTAAGTACCTCAGAAATACTTGGTATCACTTAAATAGAAGATGGTTAGTAGCATTTTCAAGTCACAGGCATTATTTTTAAATTAATGTCTTTTGACTTCTATTATCATTGTTTGATTACACTTGCCAGAACATATTAACAGAGATACGAATACTGGTAGCACAAATGAATTTAAGAAAATATTCAATGTTCAGTCAATCCATTGGCTAGTTAAGCTCTGTCTAGATCCACATATGTAATCCTGGCTCTTCAGTTAACTTTATCGTTTCAAGTGCCAAATAATGATGTGTTAATTTCTCAACTGAACATAAAAGCGACAAAACACTTATAAATTATTTGTAATTGGGATGCTGGCTTTGAGTAAGGACATTTTCTGCAGTGTCTAGATTCATAATGAGTTGGAGGCCATGTTTATGTAGTTTCAAGAAGGAACACAACCCTCTTAACCACACTGCACATGGTGGGTTGCTGTCTAGCTCCTTCCAGTAAACAGAAGACTGGAAACTGTCTCCCCCCCCCCCGTCTCTCTCTTCCTTTCTCCCTTCTTCCTTCTCTCCATCTCCTTCTCCCCCTCCTCCTCCCTTCCCCCTTTCCTGCCCTTCTCCTCCAGTCCCCCTTTGCCCTTTTCTCCTCCCCCTCCCTGCCATCTCTTCCTTCCCTTCTTTACTTCTGTCATTCTTTCTTTTTAAGGATACTTTGTTCATTGGACTGTTCCTATACTGCAGTCTTATTCAGGGTTCGCATGTTCCTTATTTCCTGTATCTCCAAACAACTATGTTGCAAGGAAAATAGAACAAAGGTTTGCAGAGCCATTGCCTTGTCTTCTTATAATACAAAATTCAATAGTTGCAACTGATCATTAATAAATGGAAAGTATTCTCTTATACGTACAACTTATTTGTCATAACATAATTTTTAATCTTCTTTTTGCTTCAAAATCCACCCCCTTCCGTGCCCAACAGTTTTGTTTTACTGTTTTGTTGTTGTTATCTTGTCAAGATGTCCTCAAGTCATTGTGTATTTTAATGAACATTTCCAGAACTGCTTCTAGAAAAGAAAGCTAGATAAAAAGCAGTTCTGACCTTAGACTTGCTCCTAACTTATTGAGAAAGAACATATAAAAGATTGTAGTGAACAGAAACCTAGAGATCTACATACTGAACTATAAACAAAGCAACAGCAAATTATGATCACATATGGAGTTAAAGGGAAGGTTCCCAGGGTAGCTAAGGCATTTGCAGAACCGTCTGAGTTCAGCTCACCACTATAGAACAGGCATCCAAAAAGCCCTGCAAACGCAGAAAGGCAAAGGACATATTAAAGGGACAACATGTGATCTGCCCGGCTAGGAGGACAGAACAAGATTGGAAACAGAGCAGAGACGATGAAATTTAGACTGCACCAGAAAGACAATTTAGAACAACTCGACTGTTTTCTTTGGCAACGAGGTAGTTCTATTCTGATTCTTAGTTCAATTTTAAAACTACATGTTGAATTCATCAAAGGGACTGTTGGATTGTATCACCAAGCAGTTTTCCAAACAATTTTATACTATTTGTATAAAAGTTCTAGAAATTTAATTCATTAGGAATGTTTCTGTTTTATGCAGATTTTATGTTTACACAGATACTGTGTAAAAGTCACACAGATGAACTTTGCAAGTTTTAAAAAGGTAATAGCAATATTTAAGCTACGTTTTTAAAGATGTGTTTCATTTCAGATTTTGCCTGCACGTTTATCAGTGTGCTATGTGGGTGCCTGGTGCCCACAGAGCTAGAAGAGAACATTCACTCTGGAATTGGAGTTGGTGATGGCTATAAGCTGCTGTATGGGTGCTGGGAACCAAACCTGAGTCCCCTGGAGTAATAGTCATTGCTCTTAACTGCTGAGACATCTCTCCAGCCCTCTCTATTAATTTTAAATGGAGGATTAATAAAATGAATTTTTGAACAATGAAATACTATAGATCCAGTAAAAAACAAGTCAAATAACAATACTGGATTCTATGAAATTGATATTGATAACACGGATGGCTAAAAAGAATAAAAAGCCATTTCTAAATACCAGAAAAACATGATGACTTAAACAAGTAATCTTAACACTCAGACACCTGAGGCAGGAGGATGGTAAATTAGAAGCCAGTTATTATTACAAAAGAGATCCATATTATCCTTATTTATGTAGCAAAATCTAGTTTCAAACCACATATAATTTAAACATACCCCAACTAGGCACACACCACCAAATAAACTCCTACTACCAGTGTGACTCTCCCTGCCCTCAGGGATTGTGATTAATATCAGCCCATGAAGACAACTGAAAAGAGGGAGGGGTAGGGGAATTTGGTAGCCCCATGAGTACATATGGAAATGATGACCAACTGCAGTGAGGCAGATCAGCTTTACTTGGAGTGATTCAAGGATCATAGAGTTTGGGGGGACAGCAGTCAGAATATCCAGAATGGACAAAGGTCATTAGCTGAAGACTTAAGGTACTATAATGCCTCATTAGCATAGAGAGGCATTTCAGGAATCTCAAGTGCTAGCTGAACTGAGTTCTTATCAGAAGAAAGGAAGATGAACCTGTAATCTTCTACATAACATTTTGCAGATAGAGAGTTTTGAACGCCCCTGAGAAGGTCAGAGAAGGAGAAGCCTTGCTAGTGAAGGGAGTCTTCCATTTTGTGAACATCCTGGAAGGCTATACGGACAATGGTGGACTGACCTTAATTAGCAGTTACATACCAGGGGCAAGTTGCCTCTTTTAAGTTGTTGGCCAATGAGGTTCCATCACCCACAAACACTACAGGGTATTGGCTACCCACTAGAACTTGACAGTAATACCCTGTTGCTGATGACACTATAACTTATGTTATAGAACATAAATGAATCTAGCTGATACTCAAGCTCCATCTCTATCACCTAGAGTTAATAGTACAAGAAAGTATTGTGCATCAGTCTCACACAGTTCTGAACCATAAAAGCTACAATAACATCTGACCTACCAATACATGTTCCACAAATGGCATGGGAGCAACCAATAGATTTTTGGATGATTTTAAGGCTGGCTCCATAAAATGAAATCCATGTCTGACACTGAAAAGGGAGTCAAGAACATGGGACTAGATAAGTAATGGCCCTAGTGGAAAGTGTTCTTCTACTAAAGGATCATAGTAATAAAATGACTCCTAATGGCATATTACTATACCCACAGATAAGTACATTACCAAGCACACAATAGAGAAGCTTCTACTTTCAGCAAGTGACAACACAGAAATCAAAGTCATTATTTTAGTACAACAAGGACCATTGTCACCTTCATGTCCAATTCAGTCTCTCTATATAAAGCAGTGAACATTACGAAGGTGATTTCTCTAACACTTGGACTCAGTGTTTCTAGTTCTCTGGTCATGTGATGTGCTGGCTAGTTTTATGGCAACCTGACACAAAATGGAGTCATCTGAAAGGAGGGAACCACAATTAAGAAACTGCCACCGTAAAATTGAGCTGTAGGGAATTTTCATTAGTGATTGATAGGGGAAGGCCCAGTCCACTGTGGGTGGTGCCATCCCTGAGTCAGAAGTCCTGGGTTCTATATGAAATGAGGCTGAACAAGCTATGATGGGCAAGTCAGTAAGCTGCACCTCCCATGGCCTCTGCATTAGCCCCTGCCCAGTTTGAGTTTGTGCCCTGTCTTCCCTCAGTGATGCACTGTTACCTAGAAGTATACGTGAAATAATCACTTTCCTTCCCAAATTGCTTATTGGTCACCATATTTCATTACAGTGAGTGATCATAACCCTAACAAGGACACATGATCAACTGTGTATAAAATCATAAGGTAAATTCTGTCCTAAAAGTCATTTTTTATTAAATTTTGCCTAATAAAACATTTGGTTAAAATTCTCTGTAAGTCTTCTACCACCTATTATTTATACCACTTATCAATTTATATCACTAGTTACATAGATATACATAGTCTTAGCTATAGTTAATTCAATAGTTCTCTTTATTATTTAAAAAATGAACAAATACATTTTTATGATTATTCATTTTTATAATTTTGATTGCATAAGATTTTTTCTATAATAAATATCTTTATTGAAAATCTGGTTTCAGATTTTTCTGTTGCATTTTATCTTACTTAGTTTAGATTCAAAATTCCTTAGTTTCCACTTACCAAATAGTTCAAACAGCAAATGAACAGAAATTTGCTCATTAAACAAATATTATATTTTATAAAGACTTTAAAGAACACTGATTAAATATTTCCCATTTTCAATAGACTTAAAGATAAAATTTTGAAAATAATTTTAGATGAGATTACCTACTCATGACAATTTTTGAAAATAGAAATAATATAGTTCCTCATATTATATCAGTTTTGAAAGAAATACTAATATTTAGTGTATAATGGACTATTAAAATATTACTTCATTTTTGAGTAAAGAATGATTTGGGAGCCATTTATTAAAACAGCAGCTATGAATCATTATTGTATCATTTGTAAGCAAAAAACATAAACAACACGGTTTGCATGCTAGCACCTTTATCTTCCATTCATGTTGTGTGAGATTAATATCAGCTTAGCTGTAACATCCAAACTTATGCTATTGGCAATGTAGCCATCTGTTTTTAATGAATATCTGGGGTCCATTTTCCAGTAAAGCTTCTCTTATTGTGTGTATGTTGCTTTTTTAGAGCTATCTGCATAATTGCTTAAAGATTTTACTGCAAAATTAATATCCTTGCTGTGTACAGGGGAACAGGGCAAAAACCAGGATGACAGAGCCTGAAATGAGGTGAAAAGCAAATCCAATTTTTCTTTGCAGCATAGAAAGCTCCTCAGGACTGGCTTTATCTAGTAATCCACATTTAAACTTTAACCTGTAGGGGGCTTTTTGTGTTAGATAATGTTAGCATAAACGGAAGCTGAATCACTAATCAGATTAATTATATTCTGAAAGACTCCAAAGCTGCTTTAAAAGGACATGGCATCCACGATACACATGATTGTTGATGGTAATGATGAAGAAAGGGGTTTGTCATGTTTTAAAAACTAATAAAGGAATAAGAAGGAAATGCTCAAACATTTGAAACTTTTAATGAACCTGTAAGTGAGTATAACTGAAGGGTAATGACAGTCCTATAGAATAAATATGTGAGTTATTACAGTGTCTTTATATTTGGATATTATAAAGCACAAATGAAAACAGTTGCTGCTGTAACAGTCTCAGATTCTAGTGATTAATATTTTAGTATATTTATAAATCAGTCATATAAATATATGTGACATATATAAAAAACAGTAGATGTTTTGTTTGAAAACTTTGATCAAAGAATTTTTGCCTTTTTTTTTTAATTAAAAAGAAGAAGAGTTTTGGTAAGCAGGGATCTCAAGGAGAAAATAAAAATATTGGATTCTATAGGACCAGTGTTTTATAAAGCGTTATGCAAAAAAAACAAAGTCATGAATTTTGTTTTTGTTGGCAAAGAGGGAATGGAATAAAATATGTCTGTGAACTAAATATTTGTATTTGAAACAAATCTCTCAAAACAAAATATATAACAAAGAAATAGCTGAATCTTGTGGTAAAGGGCATGTAGCATGACTAGGTAATTATGGGGAAAACTCAATTGCATGTGAAAGTTTGGGCATGTCAAAATCTCCCCTTGCACTTTAAATCAACAAATAGTTCTCCATGTATGGCAGGTAACCCTAATGCTTCCTTACAAAATCACTGTAATAATAATTTTGATGAAAGAACAAGCCAGGAAATAGCTACAGAAATTATTTCAGGGTGTCACTTTTTTAAAAGCTTTATAATTCTGGTGTTTAATTAAGAGTTTAAAAACTACATTAGCTCACTTTATTTTTACTACAAAAAGCCAAATTAAGAAAAGATCAATTTCTATGAGTTTTTATCTCATCTACAGAACTTTGTTAAAATCATCTATAGAATATTGCTAATAAAAATAATAATCAACCAAATAAAATAAAAAATAATTAAAAATAATTTCAGATGTGGACAACGAAATGTAATGAGAAAAGGGATGTTTTTAACAAAAAATTAGCCTATATTTTAAAAATTAAACATTTTTTCTGAATGAATTGGCAAATGTTAAACACGCCGCTTGTGGTATAAATGTATACTTCCATCTGATAAAAATCTCAGTGATTTAAGCCAAGGGTTTATGCAATTGTGGACATATACACATATATTCTATTTATGATATAGAATTCTATCTGAAATATATCTTTAAATCTTTAATTACAGCCTTTTTCTAGTGTATATTCATTGTACATGGTGATAGGTTTCATAAAGACAGACTTTTTTTTTATTCAAGTGACTCATTCAATTTGAACACCTTCATCCACAGCGCTCCCTCCATCCTCCCCAACAGTCTCATTTTTTCCCAGCACAGTCTTGCTCTGTTTCAATGTCATGTCTATAAATAATTTTATTTAACTATACAAAATCTAGAATCCAAAAGATTAAAAATATATATCTGGAATTTGTCTTTCTGAATCTGACTGTTTTGCTTACTATGTTGATATCCAGTTGTGTCTGTTACCCTGCAGATGACTTAATTTTATTCTTTATTACTAAGTGAAACATGTGAATATATGCCACATTATCCATCCATCTGTTGACTCTTTCAAAGGTAGAGTCTATAACTTAGCTATTGTGAATAGTGTTATAGTAAATGGTTATGCCTGTATTTCTGTGATATGTCAACTTAACACTCTTCAAAGTATATACTCAGGAGTGGTGTAGTTGGGTCACATGGTAGTTCTATCTATAGTGTTCTAGGGACTCTTCAGCCTCATTTACGTAGAGGTTAATTTACATTTCCTCCATCAGTATGTATAAGAGTTCCCTGCCTCCTCACCAGCATATGCTGTTATTTGTTTTATTAACAAGTGCCATTTTGATTAAAGTGAGATGGGGTCTCAATGTGCTTTAAATTCACATTTCCCTGCTAGCTTAGAATGTTGAATTTTTATTATTATTATTATTATTATTTTATTTTCTATGTTCTTTATTTACATTCCAAATGATTTCCCCTTTCCCAGTTCCCCCCTCACCGAAAGTTCCATAAGCCCTCTTCCCTCCCCCTGCTCGCCATTTGCCTAAGAATTTCATGAATTCATTGTTTTTAATTGCTGAGTAGTATTCCATTGTGTAAATATACATGGAAAATATCTCTGATAAAATTGAAGAAATATATAGAAAAACACGTTAAGATTGACTATTTCATGGAAAAATTATACAGATAAAATGGTAGGCATAAAAATATTCCTAAGTTGATTGAAAGTGGAATTATAAACGTTTTCTGATAAAATTGAAAATACAAGAAAAATATTTCTGATAAAACTCAAGAAATATATAGAAAAACACGTTAAAACTGACTATTTTATGAAAAATTTTACAGATAAAATGGTAGGCATAAAAATATTCCTAAGTTGATTGAAAGTGGAATTATAAACATTTTCTGATAAAATTGAAGATTTACCTGGAAAATATCTCTGATAAAATTGAAGAAATATATAAAAAAAAAGCGTTAAGATTGAGTATTTCTTGGAAAAATTATACAGATAAAATGGTAGGCATAAAAACATTCCTATGTTTATTGAAAGTGGAATTATAAATACTTTCTGATAAAATTGAAGATCTACAAGGAAAATATTACTGAAAAAATTTAAGAAATATATAGAGAAACATGTTAAAACTGACTATTACATGGAAAATTATACAGATAAAATGGAAGGTATAAATATGCTCCTAAGTTGATTGAAAGTAAAATTATAGACATTGTCTGATAAAACTGAAGATGGAAAACGCCAACATGAGGAGGGAAACTATACCCTAGAAAAAGCAAGAAAGCAATCTTTTCCCAACGAACCCAAAAGAAAGTAACCACACAAACATAAAAAGAACATCAAAACTAACAGGAAGCAACAATCACTATTCCTTAATAGTTTATAATGTCAATAGACTCAATTCCCCAACAAAAAACATAGTCCAACAGAGATGTTTTTCATGTGGATCTTTGATTTTATCAGAAAATGTTTGTGACTCCTCTTTCAATTCAGTAATGCTTTTTGTGTCTACCATTTTGACTGTATTATTTTCCATGATAATCTTTAATTTTAACATTTTTTTCTGTGTATTTCTTTGATTTTTTCGGAGGTGTTTTTCAGGTAGATCTTTGGTTTGGTCAGTGGGGTGTTTGTAGTTCCACTTTCAATCAATTTAGGAATGTTTTTGTGCCTACCATTTTGTTGGTATAATTGTCCATGATAATCTTCAATTTTAACATTTCTCTGTGTTTTTCTTCAATTTTGTCAGAAGAATGTTGAATTTTTTATATGCTTATTGGCATTTGTATTTCACCATTTGAAAGTTGTCTACCCGTTTAATTATTTCATTTATTGAGTTGTTTATGCTTAGGGTATTGGTATATATATATATGTATATATAATAGTCCAATAGATCTTCCCATTATACTAGCACCTAATTGTTTTCTCAATTCCACTTGTCACTTCTTGAGATGTTTGGAGTCCTGGTTCAGAAAATTTATCTATGACCATAATTTACATTAAGGATTTTTATCCATTTGAATTGATTTTTGTGCAGACATGAAATATAGGAATCTTGCTATATTCTTGTACATGTGTTTACCTACTTTCTCCAGCACCATATCTCAGAGCATTTCTTTTCTCTAGTGTGTACTTTTGATACTTATATGAAATATGAGGTGGTGGCTCTACTCACCACACTTTGAGTTATATCTGAGGCCTTTGTAACATTCATTGATCTCTGAGTCTGTTTATGTCAATACTATATTCTAGTCCCTACGAAACTGTAATACAATTTAAGATTGCTCTTGGTTAGCTTACTTATCCAGGGTCTTCTGGGCTTCTATATAAATTTTAAGAATTTTTTTCTGATTCTATGAAAAATGTCATTGGAATTTGGATGAAGATTACATTGAAATTTTAGATTTTTAAAATATGTTCATTTTAATGATATTAAATTTGTCAGTAGGCATGTTTCTATGCTCTCGTGTTTTCTGTAATTCTTTCTTCAGAATTATATATTTTTTCCCTTGGAGACATTTTTCATTTCTGTTAGTTTTGTTGTTAAATATTTTTTGGAACTTAGTAAATGAGATTATTGTTTTAGTTTTTTTCTTCTGCATATTCATTATTGATATATAGATCAGCTATTGGGTTTTACACATTGACATTTTTGTCTTTTATTTTTTGGAAAATATTTGTTATACTCTATAAATCGTGTAGTAGAATCTTTAGGAACTCCTACATATAAAATTATATAGCATATGAAAATATGGAAACTTTAAGTTCTTCCTTTCATTTACATCACTGTTATTTTATTTTATTTTATTTTATTGTCTAATTGCTCTAGTAAAACTTCTAGGATTCGTTGAATAAAAGCAGAGTAAGTAGATATCCTTGTTTGATTCCTGATTTTAATAGAAATGCTTAGCAATGTTCCCTGTTTAGTGTTGATTATGTGCTAGCCATAAACACATTTATTATATTATATATTTATTGTGTCTTTCTAGCACTAGTTTCTTGAAAACTACTATCACCAGGGGATCTTGGGCTCTGTCAAAGAATTAGCTGACATAGACATGATAATGTCATTTATGTCCTTGATTCTATGTGGTATATTATGTGTTGATTTGCATATGTCAGCTCACCCTTCCAACTCTAGAATGAAGACTTATTCATGGAAAATGATGGTTTTGATGTGTCATTGAGGTCATTTTACAATTATTTAACTGAGAAACTTTGTACCTATATGTATCGGATGATCTTAAGGTTCTCTCTCTCTCTCTCTCTCTCTCTCTCTCTCTCTCTCTCTCTCTCTCTCTCTCCCCCCCCGTGTGTGTGTGTGTGTGTGTGTGTGTGTGTGTGTGTGTGTGTGTGTGTGTGCTCTTATCTAATTTTTGGTATCTGAGCAGTATAGACTATGGGGAGTGATCTTGGTAATTCCTTCCACTTCTGTTTTATGGTAGGCTTTGAGAAACATTCTTGTTTGTTCTTTAAAAATGTAAGAATTCAGCAGTGAATCTACTTTGGCCTGAGTTTTTACTTTTTTACTTTTTTTTTTAATTCAGAACATCTTTTATTTCTATTTCAATCTCAATATTTGCTATATATCTGCTTACATTGTTTGTAGATTTTTAGATTAGTCTCAGTAGATAATTGTAGCTCTCATCCTTTGACAAAGAAAATTTCTTTTGCAACAGATGGAGCCTGTTACAGAGATCCACAACTCATAAAAATGCAGAGAACAAGCGACTATGGGTTTCACAGAAACAATTAGTGTACCTACAGTGCAATCACTACACCTAAAGGTCATGATCATGATGGCAGGAAGATTGTAAGAGCCATACACCAGGACCCTGTTACTAGATGATATTTTCTAGACATGGAAGGGAAGCAGCACTTATGAAATCACAAAAAAACACGGTTGTCTAAACAAGACCTGTATAATTACAGTGCTAGAAGACATGCTAACATGAACAAGAGAAATTTCACAAGGCCCCACTTCTTTATGAAGAACTACAGTAATCAATGGCTTCTGAGAAAGGGAGAATCTGTGTTCTCCATTACAAGTTCCTTGATGGGACTTTCTTTTGTTTTGTTTTTTCTTTTCCTTTCTTTTAAAGGATTTATTTATTTTATGTGAGTACATCATTACTGTCATCAGACATACCAGAAGAGCGCATCAGATCCCATTATAAATGGTTGTGAGCCACCATGTGGCTGCTGGGAATTGAGCGCAGAATCTCTGGATGAGCACCCAGTGCTCTTAATCACTGAGCCATCTCTTCAGCCCCAATTTTTTTCAGCCCAGGTGGGCTTCAATCTTGTGATCCTCCTGTTTCTGCCTCCTTCAATAAATCCTTTGGGTGTTTGCCATCACAACCAGCTGGATTTTCTAGTACAAACTGATTAGCCAAAACCTATGTACATATGGATGACATGAATTGGATCCAGTAATTCTCTCTCTCTCTCTCTCTCTCTCTCTCTCTCTCTCTCTCTCTCTCTCTCTCTCTCCCTGTATATAACAATATTAAAGAAGAGGTCATGAACTTAAAGGGACTTGGGGGCATGGAGGAGTTTTAGGGAAGAGTGAAAGTAAAGGCAAGTGAAAGAAAGGGGAAGAGCAAAGTTGAAATTTCCATTTCTGAAATCATCAAAAATAAATAAAAATATTTGTATTCAATAAAATATCTGAGAATACTATTTTCTGTTCCCCATGACATGTCACCTGAGAACCATGTAGAACATCACAACTCATATAATTCGCCACCCCACCCCAAAAGCACTCCTAGCCCTGTCACCTTCTCAACACCACTAGGAGTCACACAAATCATACATGGAGCACTACCTACCTGCTGACCCAGATCCCACCATCCAAGGACTGAATGGAGTTGCATATTTCCCAGAGGTAGCTTAGCCTATCCTGTAGACATCAGCTCTATAGACTGAAGACAACACAGAGTCATATATCTCCTAAGTTAATTAGGATGTTCTACCACCATTGTTTGATTGACCAGAACTTACTCAAAGTAGAGAAACTAGAGTTGGAAAGCAATGCCAGAGGGCCACTGGCCAGGGAGTGATGTATGGGCCTTGGATACTGTTATTCAGACAGGTAGTGGTGGGTTATCAAAAACCTGTAGTTCTAAATACAAATTCTATGAAATAAAACAAAGTTCAATCCTTTTAAAAGGTAATGTTCTCAAAACATTGTCCTGCCACACACTGAAAGAAGAGAGATGAGTTGAGGTATACTAAAGAAAGATGTAACTAACAGGCTATCCCATATGAACAAGTCTAAGGACAAAAACAAAGGTAACAGGAAAAATTAAGACAACATTCTCTACCCAAAATACTAATCTCACAGTAATGAGCCCAAATGAGAAAACTATGTAAGATAATTCAGACAATTAAAAAATAATCAAGACTTTGATCAAACAACACACATGCGTGCACACATGCACACACACACGCACACTCACACTCACACTCACACACAAAGAAAGAAAAGAATGTCCAAAGTATAAATATACAAAACCAAAATATAAAAGCTGAACCCAATAAAGAGGCTTACTGAAGAAAAACCAAAGTAATTTGATGCGAGAAATGAACAGCTCGGTAACCCAATTTAAAACTCAGAGGAAAATCCCTCAGCAACAGAATGGATCATCCAGAAAACTGAAACTCGAGACTGCAAAACAAAGAGGAGGAATTGGATCACTTGCTACAGGTCAAGGCAGATTTTAACAAATGGAGCAGAACATGGGAGAAACTTAGGAATGTGAAACATTCTACTGTTGGAATGATTCACTTAGAAGAAAAAGAATACCATAATGAGGGCATATATGATATTTTCAAATAAACAAACTGCCCAAAACTTAGAGATACCTGCCCAAGTACAAAAGGCCTATGAAGCAGACAGAGCCAGAAAGAAACTGCCCACATCATATTTCAGTTAAAGCAGCAAAGACAGCTGTGAAGGAGAACAGGAATGTTCCCTATAAAAGCAGGCCAATCAGAAAAATACCCAATTTTTTTTTGACAGAAACGTTTAAAGCAAAAAGTATCTGAAAAAATGATACATTCTTTTTATTCTGCTCTCCTCCTCTTTCCCCTCACCCACTCCCCAGATGATTCTTTTTTACCATACAAGTAATTAATGAGAAAGAAATCAATAAACAGTTTTCATTTCCCATAAATTAAAAAGTTCTAAGCAATAAACCTAAGGAAGTGAAAGACCTCTATAATGAAAACTATAAAATACTAAACAACAACAAATAGAAAAAGACACTAAAAATGGAATGGCCTCTTGTGCTCATGAATCAGCCGAACTAATAGTACAAAAGTCAACACATGGTCATGGGGAAACTGGACATGTGTTTGCAGAAGACAGAAACTCAGATGATGTCTTCCACCCTCAACAAAAGTCAACTCAAAATAGATAAGACCTTAGGCTTTAGAATTTTTAATGCTTAGTTACCATTCTATTTGTACTTGTATTATTTTAGTTTAAATATAATTACATCGTTTCCCCTTCTTTTTTGTCCTTCCATCTTCTCATTTGTCCTCATTCTCTAACATCTGCCATAATCCTTTCCCAACTAAAGCCCCTCCCCACTCATTTTTTGCCATATCTTCCTTCAAAGAAAAGGGAAGAGCAGGATACACGCTTCAGACTTTAAAAACTATTTTTGTCTATAGTTTTAAGTTATAAAGATCACTGCTCTCTCAATAATTCCAATAAGTATTTCAGTCTATTGGTTGTATAAACACTTATTCTACACAATTTTTTTACTATATATTCCACTAAAATAAAACCAACAAATAAAACACATAACCATATCATAAAAGAAAAGCGTACACAAAATGCTGTCTGTGTTTAACTACAATAAATAAAAGTGGGTTTCAGAAAAAACAAAATAACACTAGAGGGGATGATAATATCAGGCAAGTTTAAGATTTTGATAGACAATGACTGTGATCCTGGTGACCTACTTATCAGAATAGCATGTATCCATTTCTTCAAAGCATCAGGCAAGCTCTAGGTCTTCTGATAGAACTATTGTCAGGTCATAATCTATAAATGAAACCTTAGATTAATAGTTTTAAATATTAACTATTGAAAATAAATGGCACATTAAAGGATAGCTTTTCCTTACATAAATATAAATATTCATAAATTTCTGTAGTTACACAAAAAAAACCCCCAAAATTTATAAGGTCTCCATTCTGTGATATAGGATCATAACTACTATTCAAAAAATTAGGATGTTCATCAGTCTAGTTGATGCAAATAATCAAAGCATCAATTTGAGTCATTTGCTCTTCTATGCCTCAAGCTATTCTCTACCTGGCACTTTTATCTTAACTAGTTATTTGTTGGTTTATTTGTTTCCCACTCTGAATGGATTATGATTGTTTGTACCTTCAGCCTATCAATTCAGCCAATGAAACAGGGGAAACATGAAATGTGAGATTCAACTCTGAGGTGATATACTCATTGAGGATCCAGAATGCAAAAACATTTTTTATCATTTAAATGGTGGACAGACAGACAACTTATTTTTTCCTTGATGAAAATCTCAAGGTCATTGTACAGCTAATATGGTTACCTAAACTTCTTATTCAGTGGAAGGAGAACTGAACAGTGCTTTAAATAAAACCAAAAACAAAACACAAAAATCTGCTTACATGACTGCTTCCACAGAAGAAAATCCCCTTCGGATCAGAAAGCAGCTGTGCAGACATCTGTGGGCTGAAGTGAATCCTAAAAGAACAATTGCATGTACATCTGTTGGGATAAAATAAGTGGCAGATAAAATGTGCATAAAGAGCTTACATTCTGTGGATGTCATTGGAAACATATAAGAACAAAATGAGACTCATAAACATCTTTTTTTACTTCATCATCAAGTCTTTAGCGAACTAAGATGTATCCATAAAAGAACACAACAGGGTCAAGGGTCAAGTTCTAGGAACACAAAGTTGTTTAATGTCTTCTTTTTGCAGAATTAATCCAAGGGTTCCTTTTCTTTCCCTCGGTGATCACCATGTAATTTTAATGACCATCACTACTAGAAGCTTCTACAGCCTCTGCTATTTCACATGTGTCTTGACCCACAATGCATTCATTCTTTAGTAGTCTAGAAAGCACATCAGTTTTCATAATAGCAAAATTTCAAATGGACCATAAGCACAATGTATAGAAGATGAATCAAGTCAAGTGCTCTATATAATCACACACATGGTCTCACTATAATAAATGTTTACAGTGGGGGATGGTCAGGAATTAGAACAAAGTACAGTGGCATAAACATGCAAAATGCCTTATTATACTCTCTGTATATATATATAGATAGAGATATAGATATAGCGATAGAGATAGAGAGAGAGAGAGAGAGAGAGAGAGTCTTGGAATAACTTGAATACTAATTAGACCATAAGTATCATGTGTCCAGGATCACATCAAATACAATTTTCTGGTAATTAACTGTGTTGATTTTGTCATTCTACATCAGGGAAAAAAATTAACATCTTCTTCCAAAGAATCTTAACACTAAAAACACCTACAAAGAATCTAAATGGGTCACATGTGAGAATAATAATACAGAGTCAAATCATTAAACCAAATTTGTCAGTACCCATGTCTGAAGATGTTTAAGACAGTTTAAGAGCAATCTGAACATCAGTAGTTAATGTGGTCTTATAGATGGAATTGTTATAATTTAATCCTAATTTTTAAAAATTTTTCAAACCCAGAAATGCAAACGCAAACTCTCCTTTCTTGTATTGTTATTAGTTCTTTGAGAGTTTCATACATATTTTTATCATGTTCACTCTACTCCTCCAGCACAAATTCCTCTTGATGTGGAAAAAAGACAACTGAGTTGGGGGCTAGGGAATGTATTAGATCTGAAAATATAGACTCTATGTATTAAAAACTATTTTGTCAAAATTATGTAATTTTTAGGGCTGAGCTGAAGTTATTTTGATTTTTCAACATTTTTTGAATACTTAATAGCTCTGATATTTATTAAATAGGTAAAAGTACTTAAAAAGATGAGAAAAGTCAGCACTTGTTGATCATGTGTTGTATATTTGGAAAGCCCAGAGTAATCACGTGAATTAATTGAAATATTGTCTTATGAATAAGTGTCACAAAGGCAATAATTTAATGACAAATTTTATTTAAAGTCTATTATAGAGGGAAATTATACTCAAAGTAGCAAAGAAAAGTAAAATTCTTTGAAAAAATTTATATGTAGTCACTATTAATCTAAAAAAATAGATGAGATATTTATTAAGGCAGTAAATGGAGGCCCAAGTATATGCAAAATTTTATTATGGAACTAATTAAAGAATTTAGTAACATAAATATAAACAATTTATTAAAGTCAATTTATAAATGTAATGTAATATTACTTGCCACACCAAATGGATTTATTTCTGGACTTTCCAAAATGATTCATAAGTTTATTTAGAAGATACCAAACACACACACAGAGAGAGAGAGAGAGAGAGAGAGAGAGAGAGAGAGAGAGAGAGAGAGAGAGAGAGAGTTTGGCTTAGAATACAGCATTGTACAAAATATTGCCATATTATTGTAAAGATATAGTGAGATAGATTGATATTTACATAAGCACTGATGTACAGGATATAAAATTCAGACATACTTGATAGTTTAACTGACAAAACCAAGAATCACAGAGTGAGAGAGCCTATATAAGGAATTTTGTGCCTCCGGTTAGCTTGTGGGCGTGACTCTGTGATTATCACTTTAATTAAAGTAATTTATATGGAAAGACAAAGACCACTGTGGGAGGCTCCATTCTGCAGGCAGAGGTCCAGGACTGTGTAGGAATGGAGAAATTGATCAGAGTACAAGCCAGCAGGTAAGTGAACATGCACATATTCATTTTTCTGTTCCTAACTCTAGATATGTTGTGACTATTTGCTTTAGGGCCCTGACACTGTCCCCTTCCTGCTACATGTAACCTGAAACTGAGTACTGAAATGAACCAACCTGTTTATCCATTGTGTTACTTTTAATCAGGGTATTGTATGACAGAACAGAAATGAAGCTAGGACAGATACCTAATGCCATAAATTATGTAAATGGCACAGAAATTATTTCAAAGTATTAAGAAAAGAAAGGGGATGTTGAATAAATTGTATTAGTATAGCTTCTTACAGTATATGACAATATTAGCTCCCATTGAATTAAAATATGGAGTTAAAGTTGAGCTTAGAAAGACATTATAGAGAGGAGAGCTGGTCTTCCAAGAGTGCTATCACTACTGGGCTCAAAGGTGAGATCGCCACTTTCTCTCCAATAATGGTCCAAAGAGGGACCAGTCAGAAGCACAGAAGGTACAGGAACAGTTGGGCAGCTAGGACAGGATCCTTCCTGCCTCCATTTGCACCCAGGAGGTACGACTGTACCACAGTCCTCCACACCCAAACCCTGCCCAGGAGAGAGCTGGTCTTGCCAGGAGTGCTGACACAAACTTACAGACCCATAGGAGGGACATATAATATAATATCCAGACAGAGGCAATAATACCAACTAACACCAGAGATAGCAAGATGGCAAAAGGCAAGCCTAAAAACCTTACCAACAGAAAAGGTTACTTGGCATCATCAAAAGCCAGTTCTCCCAACACAGTAAGTCATGAAAACCACCAACACACAGGAAAAGCAAGATTTGGATTTAAAATCACATCTCATGATGCTGATAGAGTACTATAAGAAGGACATAAATAATTCCCTTAAAGAAATACAGGAGGATACAGGTAAAAAGGTAGAAGCCCTTAAAGAAGAAACTCAAAAACTCCATTAAAGAATTATAGGAAAACACAACCAAACAGGATAAGGAATTAAACAAAACCATCCATGATCTAAAAATGGAAGTAGAAACAATAAGAAATCACAAAGGGAGACAACACTGGAGATAGAAAACCTAGGAAAGCGATCAGGAGTCATAGAAGCAAGAATCACCAACATAGTACAAGAGATCGAATAGAGAATCTCAGGTGCAGAAGATACTATAGAAAACACACAACAGTCAAAGAAAATGAAAAATGCAAAAAGCTCCTAACCCAAAACATCCAGGAAATGCAGGGCACAATAAGAAGACAAAACCTAAAGATAATAAGTGTAGAAGAGACCGAAGATTCCCAACTTAAAGGGCCAATAAATATCTTCAACAAAATTATAGAAGAAAACTTCCCTGACCTAAAGAAAGAGATGCCCATGAACATACAAGAAGCCTACAGGACTCCAAATAGATTGGATCAGAAAAGAAATTCCTCCCATCACATAATAATCAAAATGCCAAATGCACAAAACAAAAAAAATATTAAAAGCAGTAAGGGAAAAAGGTCAAGTAACATATAAAGGCAGACCTATCAGAATTACACAAGACTTCTCACCAGAGACTATGAAAACTAGAAGATCCTGGGCAGATGTCAGACAGACCCTAAGAGAACACAAATGCCAGCCCAGGCTACTACACCCAGCAAAACTCTCACTTACCATAGATGGAGAAACCAAGATATTCCATGACAAAAACAAATTTGTACAACATCTTTCCAAAAATCCAGTCCTTCAAAGGATAATAAATGGAAAACGCCAACACAAGGAGGGAAACGACACCCTAGAACAAGCAAGAAAACAATCTTCTTTTAACAAACCAAAAAGAAGATAGCCACATAAACATAATTCAACATCTAGTAACAAAAATAACAGGAAGCAACAATCACTCTTCCTTAATATCTCTTAATATCAGTGGACTCAATTCCCCAATAAAAGACATAGACTAACAGTCTGGAATGTAAACAGGACCCAAGGTTTTGCTACATACAGTAAACCAACCTCAGTGACAAAGACAGACACTACTTCAGAGTAAAAGGTTGGAAAAAAATTATCCAAGCAAATGATCCCAAAAAACAAGGAGGAGTAGCCATTTTAAGATCTAATGAAATTAACTTTCTGCCTAAAGTGATCAAAAAAGATAAGAAAGGACACTTCATACTCATCAAAGAAAAAATCTATTAAGAAGAACTCTCAATTCTGAACATCTATGCTCCAAATGCAAGGGCAACCACATTCATAAAAAAAAAAAATCCCAAAAACTTTACTAAAACTCAAAGCACACACTGCACTCACATAATAATAAAGGGAAACTTCAACACCTTACTCTCATCAATGGAGCTAGCATGGAAACAGAAACTAAACAGAGACACAATGAAACTAACAGGATTTATGAACCAAATGATTTAAAAAATATCTATAGAACATTTTATCCTAAAACAAAAGAATATAACTCCTTCTCAGCACCTCATTGTACCTTCTCCAAATTGACCACATAATCAGTCACAAAAGAGGCCTCAAAAGACAGAAGATTGAAATAATCCCATGCATCCTATCAGATCACCAAAGACTAAGACTGGTCTTCAATAACAACAAAAATAATAGAAAGCCCACATACATGGGGAAGCTGAATTAAAACTTTTGTGAAGGAAGAGATAAAGAAAGAAATCAAAGACTTTTTAAAATTTAATGAAAATGAGGCACAACATACCCTAATTTATGGGACACAATGAGAGCAGTGCTAAGAGGAAAAATTATACCTCTGAGTACCCACAAAAAGAAACTGGAGAGAGCGTACACTAGCAGCTTGACATCACACCTGAAAGCTCTAGAATAAAATGAAGTAAATACACCCAAGAGTATTAGACAACAGGAAATAATCAAACTTAGGGCTGAAATCAATCAAATAGAAACAAAAAGAACTATACAAACTTGGAGCTGGTTCTTTGAGAAAATCAACAAGATAGATAAACCCTTACCCAGACTAACTAGAGGGCGCAGAGACAGTATCCAAATTAATAAAATCAGAAATGAAAAGGGAGATAACAGAAACTGAGGAAATTCAAAAAAATCATCAGATCCTATTACAAAAGTCTATACTCAACAAAACTGAAAAATCTGGACGAAATGGACAATTTCCTAGATAAATACCAGGTGTCAAACTTAAATCAGGATCAGATAAACCATCTAAATAGTCCCATAACCCCTAAAAAAATATAAGCAATCATTAATAGTCTCCAGAAGATCCTGGGCCAGAAGATCCTGGGCAGATCTCATGCAGACACTAAGAGAACACAAATGCCAGCCTAGACTACTATACCCAGCAAAACTCTCAATCACCAAGATATTCCATGATAAAACCAAATTTTCACAATATCTTTCCACAAAACCAGCCCTGCAAAGGATAATAGATGGAAACCACCAATACAAGGAGAGAAACAACACCCTGGAAAAAATGAGATAGTAATCTTACTGCATCAAACCCAAAAGTAGATAACCACTCAAACATAAAGATAGTGTCAAGAATAGCAGGTGGCAATAATCACTATTCCTTAATCTCTCTTAATATCAATGGTCTCAATTCCCCAATAAAAAGACATAGACTAACAGACTGGATACGGAAACAGGACCCAGCATTTTGCTGCATGCAGGAAACGCACCTCAGTGTCAAAGACAAACACTACCTCAGAGTAAAAGGCTAGAAAAAAAATTTTACAAGCAAATGGTCCCAGGAAACGAGCCGGAGTAGCCATCCTAATATCAGATAAAATTGACTTTCAACCTAAAGTCATCAAAAAAGACAAAGAAGGACACTACATACTGATCAAAGGAAAAATCCACCAAGAAGAACTCTCAATTCTGAATATCTATGCTCCAAATGCAAGGGCACCCTCATTCGTAAAAGAAACTTTACTAAAGCTTAAAGCACACATCGCACCTCACACAATAATAGTGGGTGACTTCAACACCCCGCTCTCTGAAATGGATCGTTCAGGAAAGCAGAAACTAAACAGGGACATAGTGAATCTAATTGAAGCCTTGGACCAAATGGAACTAACAGATATACATAGAACATTTCATCCTAGAGCAAAAGAATAGACCTTCTTCTCAGCACCTCACGGTACCTTCTCCAAAATCGACCATATAATTGGTCACAAATCAGACCTCAACAGATATAAGAAGATAGAAATAATCCCATGCCTCCAATCAGATCACTATGGAATAAGGATGGTCTCCAATGGCAACAAAAACAACAGAAAACCCACATACACATGGAGGCTGAACAATGCTCTACTCAATGATAATTTGGTTAAGGAGGAAATAAAGAAAGAAATCAAAGACTTTTTAAAATTTAATGAAAATGAGGCACAACATACCCTAATTTATGGGACACAATGAAAGCAGTGCTAAGAGGAAAATTCATAGCCCTGAGTGCCGCCAAAAAGAAACGGGAGACAGCATACACTAGCAGCTTAATGGCACACCTGAAATCCCTGGAACAAATAGAAGCAAATACACCCAAGAGGAATAGAAGGCAGGAAATCATCAAACTCAGGGCTGAAATCAATCAAGTAGAAACAAATAAAACCATACAAAGAATCAACAAAACTAGGACTTGGTTCTTTGAGAAAATCAATAAGATAGATAAGCCCTTAGCCAGACTAGCCAGAGGGCACAGAGACAGTATCCAAATTAACAAAATCAGAAACGAAAAGGAAGAGATAACAACAGAAACTGAGGAAATTCAAAAAATCATCAGCTCCGACTACAAAAGCCTGTATTCAAAACAACTAGAAAATCTCGAGGAAATGGACAATTTCCTTGACAGATACCAAGTACCAAAATTAAATCAGGATCAAATAGACCATCTAAACCGTCCTATAACCCCTGAAGAAATAGAAGCCGTCATTGGAAGTCTTCCAACCAAAAAAAGCACAGGTCCAGATGGTTTTAGTGCAGAATTCTATCAGACCTTCAAAGAAGACCTAACACCAATACTCTTCAAACTATTCCACAAAATAGAAACAGAAGGAACACTACCCAACTCGTTCTATGAAGCCACAATTACACTAATACCAAAAGCACACAAAGATCTGACAAAGAAAGATAATCTCAGGCCAATTTCTCTTATGAATATCGACGCAAAAATACTTAATAAAATTCTTGCCAACTGAAGCCAAGAACACATCAGAACGATCATTCACCATGATCAAGTAGGCTTCATCCCAGGGATGCTGGGATGGTTCAATATAAGGAAGTCCATCAATGTAATCCACTACATAAACAATCTCAAAGAAAAAAATCACATGGTCATCTCATTAGATGCTGAGAAAGCATTTGACAAAATTCAGTATCCTTTCATGCTACAGGTCTTGAAAGATCAGGAATTCGAGGCCCATATCTAAACATAGTAAAAGCAATTTACAGCAAACCGGTAGCCAACATCAATCTAAATGGAGAGAAACTTGAAGCAATCCCACTAAAATCAGGGACTAGTCAAGGCTGCCCTCTCTCTCCATATCTTTTCAATATAGTACTTGAAGTTCTAGCTAGAGCAATTAGACAACAAAAGGAGGTCAAAGGGATACAAATTGGAAAGGAAGAAGTCAAACTATCACTATTTTCAGACGACATGATAGTATACTTAAGAAACCAAAGAACTCCACCAGAGAACTCCTACAGCTGATAAATGACTTCAGCAAAGTGGCCGGATATAAAATCAACTCAAGCAAGTCAGTAGCCTTCCTATACTCAAAGGATAAGCAGGCTGAGAAAGAAGTAAGAGAAATGATACCCTTCACAATAGTCACAAACAATATAAAGTATCTTGGTGTGACTCTAACCAAACAAGTGAAAGATCTGTATGACAAGAACTTCAATTCTCTGAAGAAAGAAATTGAAGAAGACTTCAGAAGATGGAAAAATCTGCCATGCTCATGAATTGGCAGGATTAATATAGTAAAAATGACAATCTTGCCAAAAGCAATGTACAGATTCAATGCAATCCCCATCAAAATCCCAACTCAATTCTTTATAGAGTTAGAAAGAGCAATTCAAAAATTCATCTGGAATAACAGAAAACCCAGGATAGCTAAAACTATTCTCAAGAGTAAAAGAACTTCTGGGGGAATCAATATCCCAGACCTCAAGCTGTACTACAGAGCAATAGTGTTAAAAACTGCATGGTATTGGTACAGTGACAGGCATGTAGATCAATGCAACAGAATTGAAGACCCAGAAATGAATCCACACTCCTATGGTCACTTGATCTTTGACAAAGGAGCTAAAACCATCCAGTGGAAAAAAGATAGCCTTTTCAACAAATGGTGCTGGCTCAACTGGAGGTCAACATGCAGAAGAATGCAAATTGATCCATTCTTATCTCCTTGCACTAAGCCCAATTCCAAGTGGATCAAGGACCTCCACATAAAACCAGACACACTGAAACTAATAGAAAGGAAACTAGGGAAGAACTTTGAACATATGGGCACAGGGGAGAATTTCCTGAATAGAACTCCAATAGCTTATGCTCTAAGATCAAGAATTGACAAATGGGACCTCATTAAATTACAAAGTTTTTGCAAGGCAAAAGACACTGTCAAAAAGACTAAGCGGCAACCAACTAACTGGGAAATGATCTTTACCAACCCTACATCTGACAGAGGGCTAATATCCAATATATACAAAGAACTCAAGAAGTTAAACTCCAGAGAGGCAAGTAACCCTATTAAAAATGGGGTACAGAGCTAAACAAAGAGTTCTCACCTGAAGAAAATCTAATGGCTAAAGAGAGATGTTCATCATCCTTAGTCATTAGGGAAATGCAAATCAAAACAACCCTGAGATTCCATCTCACACCAGTCAGAATGGCTAAGATCAAAAACACAGGAGACAGAAGTTGTTGGCGAGGATGTGGAGAAAGAGGAACACTCCTCCACTGCTGGTGGGATTGCAAGCTGGTACAACCACTCTGGAAAGCAGTCTGGCGGTTCCTCAGAAAACTGGGCATGACACTCCCAGAGGATCCGGCTATACCACTCCTGGGCATATACCCAGAGGCTTTACCTACATGCAATAAGGACACATGCTCCACTATGTTCATAGCAGCCTTATTTATAATAGCCAGAAGCTGGAAAGAACCCAGACGTCCCTCAACGAAGGAATGGATTCAGAAGATGTGGTATATCTACACAATGGAATACTACTCGGCAATTAAAAGCAATGAATTCAAGAAATTCCTAGGCAAATGGTCAGAACTTGAAAATATCATCCTTAGTGAGGTAACCCAATCACAAAAGAACACACATGGTACGCAGTCACTGATAAGGGGATATTAACCCAGAATCTCAGAATACCCTAGACACAATTCGCATATCAATAGATTTCCAAGAAGATGGAATGAGAGACCCCTGGTCCTGGAAAGACTGGATGTAGGAGAATGCCAGGACAGAGAAGCAAGAGGGGGTTGAATGAGCAAAAGAGGAGGGGAAGGGGGCTTATGGGACTTTCGGGGAGGGAGGAAATGGGAAAGGGGAAATGATTTTTAATGTAAATAAAAAAAACTTAGAAAATAAAATTAAATTAAAAAAAAGATTAAAGTAATTATCTTAGTCAGTATGTTTGTTTCTAGTTGATCTATTCTAGTTCCTTCTATTTACCTGTAAATTTCACAACCATTCAAAATATAGACTTTAGGAGCCCAGCTCTACTGTATACATCTTCAACATAACTTCTGTGCATGACTCAGCCATCATCACAGAAAAGAGCAGAAAGACTGTAAGATCCAGAAAAAAACAAAAGTTGCTATGAGATTGTGTCTTCTAGTAAAGTCAGAAGGAACACCCAAAAACTATACCAATAGGACTGCCTGAACATGAACTGAACAAGATGGCAACAGATGCTAACTTGGACAAGGGCATGCTCAGAAAGCCCCGAAAAACTACAAAAAGGACTACAGGCAATTAAAAAAATGAGAACAGTAGGTGAAATAGTTTTCTATAGGAAAGAGCATACCAAATGGCCATCTAATACCAAATGGTCATCCCTGAAAATATACATAAAGTAATCCTTTACAGACTTTTACACACACACACACACACACACACACACACACACACACACACACATAACATGATTAATGATGAAAGAAGTCATGAATTTGGAAGTGAGTAAGGACATGTATATGGAAAGATTTAGAATGAAGAAAGGAGAGGGAGAAACTATGTAATTATATAAAAATGTTTTTAAAAATTAAAAAGATGAATATAATTAGCAGACCTTAAATGAAGACCTCATATAAATATAATTGTCTTTATAGGTGGAAAAAGAAGGGACAATGAAGAGAATTTATGATATGGAAGATTTGGTCAAATGTCACTCTCTTTAAACATAGAGGCTACAAAATATGAGTTGCTTCTAAAACCTGGAGGCCAACACAAGATATTCTTCTCTGTGTCTTCCAGGAAGCAGTTAGGCCCTGCTTATTCATTGGTTTTAGCTCATTATCACCTATTCTGGACTTCTGACTTCCAGAGCTGCAATAAATATGAGTTGTCTTTCATAGTTAGCAATGACATAATGTGTTTTAGAGTCAATAGTGAATATTATGGACATAAGTACACTTAAAATATTAAATCCACTTTATGTAAAATGCTGATTTGGAAGTTCAAGTTCAGAGAAAGTGATACATTATTTAACTGTACACAAATAATTTCTTGCACTTAACCATAAACAGAATCTTCTTACATAATCCTTAGCTAAATGTCACAGGTTTTTCTGGGATTGCATATGTAACAAATATGAAGTACAAAATTCATATAAACTATCAGTTCAATAAAAATTTTGTTTGTTTATGTAGCTTTTATTTTTCTAAGTGTAAAGAAAGCTTTCTACTTCCATCCATACATTTATTCAACAAATCTTTGATAAGCACTCATTTTCAACCAGCACTCTTCAGAACTTAAGGAAATAGTGGTAATTTTAAGAATCTAGTTTCTTATTAATGTGTCCTTATATTCCAATGAAGAAATATAACACATAAATAACTGTATAAAAACCAAAATTATTAGATACAGTGTTAAAATATGATTATATAAATTGAAATCAAAATCAGTAGAAGGGAAATGCTCTAGAAATAAGTAACATTTGACTTCAGTTTCTAGCAGACAAGGACAAGAATAACTAGGACATTTAAAATAGAATAAAAAGTGAAAAAAGACCTCTTGTGCCCAATCATATAAAAGGAGCAGCAGCAACTGTGTTGAATGCCCCTGATAGGTTATGAATGGTAAGAAAAAGAACAAATGGATTGATATCTTGAAGGCCTAATTCAAATGGGCAGAGAGACAATAGTAAAATGAGGAAGTAGACATCAAATCTTTTTGTGAGAAATATTAATGTAAAAGCATGGTGAGATGAAGCTATACATACAGGGTGATATACACTCTGTAAAGACTTTCTTTCATGCTTTATTGACTAATCTTCAGGAAAAAAGCAAGCAGTAGTGGACATGATGATAGTCAGAAGAATTCTGAACAGACAAGGAAGGACAGACCAAGAAACCATGTAAAAACTTGGTCTTTTGGGACCATGGTCATAGGCCATTCACATAAAGCAAAAAAAGAGGCAGGTAGAATACAGGGATTCTCCTTTGTTTGACAGGCTAGTTAGAAATCAGGAGACAGCAGTTGTTAGCGAGGATGTGGAGAAAGAGGAACACTCCTCCACTGCTGGTGGAATTGCAAGCTGGTACAACCACTCTGGAAAGCAGTCTGGCGGTTCCTCCGAAAACTGGGCATGACACTCCCGGAGGATCCAGCTATACCACTCCTGGGCATATACCCAGAGGCTTTACCTGCATGCAATAAGGACACATGCTCCACTATGTTCATAGCAGCCTTATTTATAATAGCCAGAAGCTGGAAAGAACCCAGATGTCCCTCAACGGAGGAATGGATTCAGAAGATGTGGTATATCTACACAATGGAATACTACTCTGCAATTAAAAACAATGAATTCACGAAATTCCTAGGCAAATGGTCAGAACCTGAAAATATCATCCTTAGTGAGGTAACCCAATCACAAAAGAACATACATGGTATGCAGTCACTGATAAGGGGATACTAACCCAGAATCTCGGAATACCCTAGACACAATTCGCATATCAATAGATTTCTAAGAAGATGGAAGGAGAGACCCCTGGTCCTGGAAAGACTGGATGTAGGGGAACGCCAGGACAGAGAAACGAGAGGGGGTTGAATGGAGAAAAGAGGGAAGGAAGGGGGCTTATGGGATTTTCGGGGAGGGAGGAAACGGGAAAGGGGAAATGATTTGGAATGTAAATTAAAAAAAAATAAAAATAAAATAAAATAAAAAAAAAATAAAAAAAAAAAAAGAAATCCCATTGCTTAGGATTTGAGCGAGTCCATCAGCTATTGCTTATATTTCTTTAATAGTATATAATGTGTTCATTTCAGGAGAGTTATGAGTTATGGGAGAGGCTACGGAATTTATTGGAAGAAAAGAAGACAACTTGAAAAATTTGGTGATTTTACTGACTCATTGAATTTAGAATATACATAGTGTATTTTCATGCTTGCATTTATTCAAACTTCACGAGGACAATACTTGCTAAGAAGATATAAGGTTTTCAATAATGAGATTGAACTATGATTTAGTTTACTATTATAAATATATTTACTGAACAAACACATACAAAATATAGTCAATGAATATTAATACACTTTGACTGGAAAAGATCATCAGTCATATTAAAAGGGAAAGTTACTCCCTAATTGAGGCCCAAAATTACAATAGCTTTTTAGCATGGGCAGCAGCGTAACCCTTTCTATGTGATAACATTAATATGGAAATAATTATGAATTATAATGTTAAGCTTGAATCATTTCACAAGGCACATAACTAGCAGAATCAATAAGTTTTCCATTGCTCATTGGTGACCAATAATCAAGACATAATATCTGTTTCCTTTTTATCTTAAAATTTCCTGGGAGAAAATATGAGGAGAATTCAGAAAAGACATGTAGAAACAGAGACAGCATTTTGAATAACCACAGATCCTCTCTTTGCAAATATGAACACAGGGACAGTTGCCTTTAGTATTCAGATACAATGCAAAACCACAGATATATGAATGGTACCAGATTAGTCTGCCTGAACCTCTTCTTCTCTTTTCATATCACATGGGTAAATATTTATGTTCCTTCAGCTCCATGTGTCTGAGTTTGTAAATTTAATGTCACAAAAGATCTAAATAAAACATGCCTGAATTGTCTGCTTCTAAATAAATATCATCATATATAAATGATATCCATGATTATTAATCTGTCTTGACTCAATGCTAAAAACTAAATCTATAGGTAGAAAAAAATCAACCTAACCATAAGTCCAAAGAATCATGTTATAAATGAGGGGGTAAAAATAGGTGGGTGAAGGTCTAACAGCCATGAGCCAAGTTGAAGTTAGTGTAGGAGAATAAAAAGACAGTACTTTGGGTTTTGAGGTGAAATTTTGACATAAATTTTGAAGTAAAACATGGAAAATGATGGTTAGACCCTGTAATTTAATTGATAATTTCAATTTTCAGAATGCTTGTATGTTTTTTTGTCTCATCTTATAATGTTCTTGGAGAAATGAATTAAGACCAACCAAATCTTCTGACACAAATTACAGTAGTGGATATAAAGAGCAGGGAAAAAAGGAGTGACCAAAAACAAGTCTGTGATAAATCAAATCTCAATGCCAATCATTAGGGAAAGAATAATAACAACAAACTATATATACATATATTTACATATATGATTACATTTGTACTTTATTAAAATTTCATAAAGTAAAAAGGAACCACTGAAGAGACCACAGTTCAATTTTTTTAAAGCTTCTTCTGCAGTAGGTAACAGTAAACTAGAAACCTGCTAAACCATAGGGTTTTTGAGCTCTCAGAGCAATATGGCTGTATAGCTCATTGAAACAAAGGTGAACCAGTGGAGGATGCAAGGGTTGCTTACTCAAGTGAACAGTGAAGAGCCCTCATTAGTGCAAGTGAACAGTGAAGATTACTAATGACGATGCCATTCCCTTGATTATGAAGAGTGCTGTTGTGCAGATTAATAAACTAGCATACTTTCATTTTTAAATGACCCTGCTCAAAGACCTGCCTTCTTCTCTCCCCTCCCTTCCTTTTTCTCCAGTGTCTCTCTCCTCTCTTTTCCTCTTTCTTCTCATTTTTCTATCTTTGCTTTCTATCTAATATATGAGCTAGAGAACATGACAAAACATTTGAGCTCATTCATGCAAAGAGCTAAAATAGAAAATCAAAATTGCAAACCAATGTTAGAGACTTTGTTCTGAAGTGGAGCAAAGGGAAATGACTTCTCACAATACATAGTCGTAAGCATAAAATGAAGACGTCTTTTCTGTGAGGCAGAAACATATCACAAAATGACAGAATCCAATGTCTTAACAGTCTATGCATATCACTGACAACAAATGGACAAACAAAATTATGATAATGAATTACAGAGCAACCTATCTACTCATCCAGATCTTAAATATCCTTCTCCAGCATTTAGTCCAGTGAATATACCTGTTCTTCATTTCCATGGACCTTCCCAACTCCTCAGACCAAGTCTGGTTCCCACGTCTAGTGTTCTGATCTGTTTCTGGACAACTGGCTTATGCCACAGTCAACCTCTCTTTCTGCCAAGACCTACCCTACCTGTCCCAACCTTCTCATATCTTCCTGAACTACACCCAACCTCTCCACCCAGTCAGAACCTGCATACTCTATTTTTATTTTTATTGATTATTTTATTTATTTACATTTCAAATGTTATCCCCCTTCCTGGTTTCCCTTCCACAAATCCCCTATCCCACCTCCTTCCCCCTGCTTCTATGAGGGTACTCCCTAACTCACCCACCCACTCCCACCTCACTGCCCTAGCATTCTCCTACACTGGGGCATCAAGCCTTCACAGGACCAAGGGCCTCCCCTCCCATTGATGCCAGATAAGGTCATTCTCTGCTACATATGTGGCTAGAGCCATGGGTGCCTCCAAGTATATTCTTTGGTTGTTGGTTTAGTCCCTGGGAGTTCTGGGAGATCTAGTTAGTTGATATTGTACTTCTTCCTATGGGGTTAAAACTCCTTCAGCTCCTTCAGTCCTTCCCCTAATTCCTCCACTGGGGTGCCCATGCTCAGTCCAGTGGTTGGCTGCAATTCTTATTCAGGGTATAGCACAGTTAGAATGTGTAATCGTCCCATCCCAAACACCCATGTCTACTCCCATATGCCAGGCTTGAAAAAGGATGCACATACCACATAGCACTTGAGTCCACTGCATGCACCTGGCTTCATTGCATTTCACTGACCCACCCCAATCTCTGAGTCCAATCCATTCTTACATCCTTTTCTCTGACCAAATTTGCTCTGTGCATATCAGAAACAGAACTAACAAAAGAAGTCCACATGTTCAGATCACAATGCAAAAATATAAACAAATATAAAAGATCAGACAGTAGCTCCCATTAGAAACCTACCAGTTCTATAGAAACATTTGCCAATGAGAATTACCTAGATGAACCCCAGTACACAAAATTTAAAAGAACAATAATAATTTTGTCAAAGACCTCAAAGAATATGAAAAAGACTGAAAGAAACAGATTAAAGAGATTAAGGAGAAAGAAATTAAGGAGGGTATTCACATAAGTATTGACAAAGAACATTGAGGCTGGAAGAAATGACAAAGTCAGTATAAGATTTGAAAATGGAATTCAATAAAAAGGTAGAAACATTGATGAGGACTCAAACTGGAATGAGACGTGGATTGAAAAACTCAATAACCAAACTTGAAAATTCAAAAGAAGGCCTTCCAAACAGAATAAATTGAGCTGAAGACAGAATATCACCATGCAAAGATAAAGCAAAAGATCTAGACCAAATAAGAATAGAATATTTTAAAATTTAAAAATCTACAAGCAAAGAAGATATGGAAAATGTGAGAAAGATCAAACTTTTGAATTATAGGCATAGATAAGGAAGACTCACAAATCAAAGACAAAATCATAGAAGAAAACTTCCCTAAACTAAGAAAAGACACGCCCATATAGACAAAAGAAGAGCACAGAACACCACACAGGCAAGACTGGAAAAAAAATCCTCACAGCATATCATCATTAAAACATTAAGTATATAGTACAAGGAATATACATGAAAGTAGCAAGAGAAAAATCACAAGTCACATATAAAGGAAGACCTATTAGCATAACAGCTATTTTCTCAATAGAAATATAAAAACCAAAAGAACTAGAACAAAACATTCCAAGCCCTAAAAGGAGCATGATTTCTAACCTACACTAATATAATTGCAAAACTATTTGCCATATTTACAGAAGAAAGAATGATATTATGATATAATCATCCTTAAAAATTATATCCAACAGAACAAACCTAAAGAAAATATAGAAGGGAATGAGCATAGGCAAGATCCTGTAGTAATAAATATGTAGTCATAATTACTAAAGCATAATGTACCACAGAGAAGAGAAGCAACACAAAACCACAACAGAACAATGAAATTAACATATACTTTTCAATAACTACTTTAAATATTAACAGTCTCAAAAGACAGAGGCTGCATAAATGGCTCAAGAACCAAAATTCATGTATCTTTAACCTACAAGTAACACATCTTGGCCTTAAAGATAGACACCAACTTAGAGTAAAAGATAGACAAAATAATGTCTGGAAAATAGTAATAGTAAGCACTTCCTAATATTTGACAAAATAGGAATAAAGCTAAAACAAACTGGAAGAGCTAAAGAGTGGTATTTCATTCTAATCATAGGAGTTAACCAAGAAGACATTGCTTTGATATATATGCAACAAATTCTGATGCATCAAATTAAAAAAAATGTAGTACTGAATTTAAAGACACAGATTGACAAACATAAACCCATCCATAGTAGGTAATTTCAATACCTCACTTGGATAAAAAAGAGACAGAAATACCAGAATTTATACCAAATGTTCTTAGCAGACATCTACTGGAATTCGGACAGAATATTCCACCCAAACATCAAAGAATACAGATTCTACACAATATCTTTCCACAAATCCAGTCCTACAAAGGATAATTGATGGAAAATGCCAACACAAGGAGGGAAAATATACCCTAGAAAAAGCAAGAGAGTCATCTTCTTTCAACAAACCCAAAAGAAGAAAGCCACACAAACATAAAAATAACATCAAAAACAAAAAGAAGCAACAATCACTATTTTTAATATCTTTCAATAACGGCGGACTCAAATCCCCAATAAAAAAGACATAGAATAACAGCTTAGATACATAAACAGGACCCAAGATTTTGCTGCATACAGAAAACCAACCTCAGTGACAAAGACAGGCACTATGTCAGAGTAAAGGGCTAGAAAACAATTTTCTAAGCACATGGTCCCAAGAAACAAACTGGAGTAGCCATTCTAATATTGAATAAAATCAACTTTCAACCAAAAGTTATCAAAAAGAATAAGGAAGAAAACTTCATACTCATGAAAGAAAAAAATCTACCAATAATAACTTTCAATTCTGAACATCTATTCTCCAAATGCAAGAGCACCCACATTCATAAAAGAAACTTTACTAAAGCTCAAAGCACACATTGCACCTCACACAATAAGAGTGGGAGATTTCAAAACCCCAGTCTCATCACTGGACAGATCATGAAAACACAAATTAAACAGAGACACATTGAAGCTAACAGAAGCTATGAACCAAATGGATTTGACAGATGTCTACAGAACATTTTATCCTAAAACAAAAGAATATACCTTCTTCTCAGCACCTCATGGAACCTTCTCCAAAACTGGCCATATACTTGGTCACAAAACAGACCTCAGCAGACATAAGAAGATTGAAATAATTCCATGCACCCTATCAGATCACTATAGACTAAGGTTGGTCTTCAATAGCAACGAAAACAACAGAAAGCCCACATACACATAGACACTGAACAGTGCCCCCACTCAATGATAACTTGGTCAAGGAAGAAATAAAGAAAGAAATTAAAGACTTTTGAATTCAATGAAAATGAAAGCACAACATACCCAAACTTATGGGACACAATGAAAGAGGAAAAATCATACTGCTGAGTGACTCCAAAAAGAAACTGGAGAGAGCATACACTAGCAGCTTAATGGCACACCAGAAAGCTCTAGAACAAAAATAAACAAATACACCTAAGAGAAGTAGACTGTGGGAAATAATCAAACTCAGGGCTGAAATCAACCAAGTAGAAACAAAAGGAACTGTACAAAGAATCAACAAAACCAAGAGCTGGTTCTTTGAGAAAATCAACAAGATAAATAAACCCTCAGCCAGTCTAACCAGAGAGCACAGAGACATTATCCAAATTAACAAAATCAGAAGTGAAAAGGGAGATATAACAACAGAAACTGAGGACATTCAAAACTCATCAGATCCTACTCCAAAAGCCTATATTCAACAAAACTGGAAAATCTTGATAAAATGGACAATTTTCTAGACAGATACCAAATACCAAGTTTAAATCAGGATCACTTAAACCAGCTAAACAGTCCCATAACCCCTAAAGAAATAGACGCAGTCATTAAAAGTTTCCCAACCAAAAAAGCCCAGAACCAGATGGGTTTAGTCCAAAATTGTATCAGACCTTCAAAGAAGACCTAATACCAATACTCTTCAAATTATTCCACAAAATAGAAATAGAAGGAACACTACCCAATTCATTCTATGAAGCCACAGTTACGCTGTATATTCTCTTTTGGAGATAGAATAGTTTCTGTCTAATCAGGAACTTATCACAGCTTCCTTTCATAGAGGACTTCATAAGAGATTTTTTTTCTACTTCTATCATGGTTGATGTACCAAATAGATTTTAAAAATTGGTTGAGTACATATTACTTTTAGCTTCAGAAGATATCATGTATATTTAAGATGCATATAACTTGTAAATTATTTTGATGACTTAAAAATGTCAAAACTGAGTTGTGTATTTTAAAACAAATTTTATTTGTTTAAAAAAAAGTTCATAAGGGATACAAATAATGGTTTAATGATATTTCAAGGTAAGTCTACTAGAAACCACCACACAGATACTGTTTTGTTTTGTTTTTTGTTTTTTTTTTTGTTTTTTTTTTTTTTGGTTTTTCGAGGCAGGGTTTCTCTGTGTAGCCCTGGCTATCCTGGAACTCACTCGGTAGACCAGGCTAGCCTCGAACTCAGAAATCCGCCTGCCTCTGCCTCCCAAGCGCTGGGATTAAAGGCGTGCGCCACCACCGCCCGGCACACAGATACTGTTAAAGCTGGGAAGGAAAAAAAGTTTTCATTGCAGACCAGTGACTGCATCTAGAACTTGCCCAAATCATGTAATTCTGAGTCTTACAGCCCGTTCTCTTTTATGCCCCGAATCATATCCTGGTTGGCACACTTTAGTTAACAAAACTTGAACTAGAGAAGCCAAAAAGCAAGGTTATTATATTTAGGGACTTTTTACTCAGGGACTTTTCTGGGATTATGGACTAGATCTGTGTTCCTCTTTTGGCAGGTGTTGGGGTCTATGTGCTGGGTTTTACAGTCATAATGGTGCCTGTGACATAATGACTATCATGCTAAAATCTGGGGGCCTGTTAAATTGATGCAGTTCAAAAATTTAGACAAAACAAGAGCAAATAAAATCAAAACCAAATAGATGGGAAAGAATTTTTTAAAAAAGGAGAAATTAATGAAATAGAAATAAAGAAAACAATGCAAAGACTTGATGTATCCAAGAGTTGGTTATCTGAGACAATCAAAATACAGACTCTTCGCACAATTAACCAAAAAAGAGAAAACCAAAATGAACAGAATCAGAAATGACCAGGGAAACATTACAATAAACACCAAAGAAATTCAGAATACTATAAGGGAATGAATGTCTTAAAAACCTGTAGGCCATTAAACTGAAAAACCTCAAAAAAATGAATTTCTAAATTCAGTAAGACTACCAAAATTTAAAACCAAGGAGAAGAAAACTACCTAAAAAAGCACATAACAAATGAAGAATTCAAAATAATAATAGAAATCCCTGCAACTACAAAAAGCCCAAGACCAGATAAATCCAAATGGTATTCTGCAAGACATTTAAAAACATACATCTAAACCTTCTTAAACAATTAAAATGTTGGAAATAGAAAGAGCACTCTCAAACTCCTTCTGTGTACCCATTATTACTATAATACTAAAACCAAGTAAAGACACAACACATATACACACACACATACACACACACACACACACACACTCACTCACGTGAAACTAACATAATATTCCTGATAAAAAATAAACTCATTAATACTCAATTAAATGCTTGCAAACTGAGCACAAATATATAACAAAAAGATTATACACCATAGGCAAGTAGACTATATTTGTGAAATGTATGACTGGTTCAACATACACAAGTCTACAAATATAATTAAGCATGTAAATGGACTTAAAGACAAAATCACAGAATCATTTCAAAATTTGCTGAAAAGTTCTTTGGAAAAAATCACCACACCTTCATGTTAAAAGTACTAGAGAATGTGTGGCTACGGGAAGCATACCTCAACACAGTCAAAACTATAAACAAGAAATTCACATCAATATCATCATCATCTTAAGCGGAATAATTGTCAATATTGCACAAATAAAACCCTGTGGCCTACTACAGCAACCTGCTGTTAAGATACCCTGGTGCTGTGATGACACAAATGTTGTAAGAGTAACCATCTACTCTTTAAAACTTGATGTAGAGCTCACTACATGAAATGGAGTGGATACCCTACATGGCTAAAACAACCACAACCTGAGAGTAGACAGGTTATGGGTCTTGGGAAAAACCTCTTTGATGTTTTGTATGTACTTGGACATCAAAGGGAGGAGAAACCCTTAGTCCTGGAAAGGCTAGATGCAGCAGTGTAGGGAAATACCAGAACAGGGAAGTGGGAGAGGGTTGAATGGGGAACAGGGGGAGGGAAGATGGCTTATGGGATTTGTTGGGGGGAACCAGGAAAGGGGAAATCATTTGAAATGTGAATATAATAATAACAACAACAACAACAACAACAATAATAATAATAATAATAATAATAATAATAATAATAATAATAATCCTAGCTGCCTGGAAGCCAGTATTCTACTAACAGCCTTCATATGAAGATGTAGAACTCTCAGCTTCTCCTGCACCATGCCTGCCTGGATGCTGCCATGCTCCCACCCTGATGATAATGGACTGAACCTCTGAACCTGTAAGTCAGTCCCAATTAAATGCTGTCCTTATAAGAGTTTTCTCGGTCATGGTGTCTGTTCACAGCAATAAAACCCTAGCTAAGACACCTACTAATACTATACTGCTAAAATTGATAACATGAATCTTCTTGACATATTTCTATATGCACAAATCAGTGCATATCTTAACCTTCATCAGAAAATTTCTTGCAGTAGATAGGAATTATCACAGAGACCCACAACTAGACAATGGGCAGAGAGAGAGAGAGAGACTTCAGAGTACTCCGAACTAAATTGATATCTTTATCAAGCCTGTTCTTTCAAGGCCCAGGAATCTATATGGAAGAAGAGACAGAAAGATTTTAAGAGCCAGGGGTGGTAGATGACTCCAAGGTGACAAGGTCTTCCTAATAAGATTAGTATACATATGAACTCACAGAGACAGTGACAGCGTCATCAAGACCTGAATATGTTCAAACAATTCAAAAATCCCAGCACTGAGAAAGAAAAATTGACACAAAGTCCCACCCTTTACCAAGAAGTTATTTGCACTTGATACCTGCTGTTAAAGGGAAAATCTCCAATGGAGTAACAGTGACTATACCAACCACATTCCAGAGTGGCCTCCATGACTCCATGACCAGTAGGTAGGTGGCCAACACAAAACAGACTGCATGGGTTTGTGTGTGTGTGTGTGTGTTGTATTTGAGTATTTTTCACTCATTGGGTTTTTTGCTTATTAGTTTTGATTTATATATTTTCTTTTTATTTGAGAGGGAAAGAGAAAACAAGAATTTGGATGAGTAAAGTAATGAAAGGGATCTGAAAGAGTTGGAAAGGAAAGAATATGATTAAAATACAGTGCATAAAATTATAAATGTTTAAAAATCACAGATTTGGACTACTCAAATGAAATAGAATTCATCCAAGCTGCAAAGCTCTATTCCAAGAGACACAGGAGTTGAAGCTCTGCTCACAATTAGTGCATCACATCACAGGCACTCCAGTGTAGGCCTTTTGTCAACTCAGGTGTTGACCTCCCCCTAGGCAATGTAAGTGCTCACTCACAGAGACTTTGGGCTCAGGGCAGTGACAGAAAAGAGTATGTTAACATGTGATGCTGATAAGACAGCAGGAGCCAGGGTACAAAGCAGGAGTCACTCAGTCTGGGTTCAACATCTGTGTGGGCCTAATTATCTGTGTGCCTGAGGCATGGTGTTGGGCTTTACTGAAACTGAATAAATCCTGCCTTCCAGAAAAGAATTTCAGACTGCAGTATCCAGTTCGGGGACCTGTGACTACTCCTGTATCCTAGAAACTGCAGGGGATCCAGTAAATGACATTAGAGGTGAACCTGGTTCAAGGTTTCACACAGAGGATGTTGGAGAGGAACAAGAAGTTTGCCAGATCTGAAATGAAAGTATATAGGGTTTTCAGCAAGCTCAGACTGTGCTTGGACCCAGTACTATGCTAGGTTGGATCAGAGTTCCCACAGACCCTGAATAATAGAAGGAGCAACGGAAGTCCAAGAGATAGGGAGTTCACCCGACTTCATCCTTTGCCTTCTCTGCCACTCCTCCCCCAAATCCAATTCCTGTTACATGTTCTAGCAGGAATTCACAAGGGCCAACCAGTGCTTGCCTGGATCCAGAGATGGTAGAAACAAAGAAGTACTCTTTCCTTATTTAGCTTTTATCCAAATTGCTAGTGCAACCAGGAACTTCTCTAAATGAGAAATTTTTGAGATAGCAAAGCTACATACTGTTCATGATCCTCTGAGCCATGACCAGCCACGTCACTTGGCTTCAAGCCACCCTTGCATGGCTGGAGACCATACAGCTGCCAGAGCCATTCTGCCTGTGAACCAGCAGTTTTCAGTGGCCAGTTTATACAGCACCCATAAGAGGCAGTACCTTCTCTAACAAGCCATGGGCCCTCTCCTGGGATACTCCCACTGGCATTTTGAAATGGAGAAACACCCCAACAGAGTCCATGCTGATCATTCACATTCAGGGATATTACAGCCTTCCAGAACTATTGGGATATCCTGCCTGCTTTTCATTGATCCAGGCAGGGAGCTCATTCAAGAAGACCATTTCCCTTTTTTGATGCCTAAAAAAGACAGAGACAAGGACCAAAGAAAAGCTTTACAAATGGAAGGAGGAAGCGACAGGAAGAAGGGAGAAAAAAGAGGAGTGTTGGTGGTGTTGGGAGGAAAGAAGGACAAGACAGTAAAATAAGTACTCTCCCTAGCCATGGGGAAACATCTAGGACCCTGCCACCCAAAACTGACCAGGTATCTCCCTGCAAGTTGTCCAATGAGCATGTTTCTCTATACCTCCAAGTCACATAGCCTTTCCACCGGCTCTGGCATCCGGGCAGTCTGATGCAGATGTACTGGTGTTATAGAATTTGGTCATCATAACCTAAGACTCAAGCCAGGTCTAGCCACCCCTACTCAAGAAGGTCACTAAAAGAACCAGATTAAAAGAGAAAAGCAGAAAACGGAAGTTTAGCCAAAGTAGTCACATTGTGAAGAAAAACACAGATATCTGGTGAATATCCAATGTCTGTTTTCAGGGTCTTAAGTTTAAATAGAGAGCCAAGGATAAACATATCTATGCAGTCTCCACCAAAGTATATTCTAGCCTTCCACTGACACATTATTATCTGGGCATTAATTATAAGACAGGCTGGCAAGTTATGCAGATTGTGTGAGGTTTTTTTTTCTGGAAGATGAATTCCCCCTCTGACTACTGTCTTTTTCTTCTCCCAGTATGAGGTTTCTGGATATTTCCATTCTTTGGAGTTCATTGTTTTCACTAATCTGAGAGACTAAGGGTAGAACATATTTAGTTAGTATCCCCTGGAGCCATCCTTAAGAACCATTTTTCATAACCTCCTGGCTTTGAGTTGCTTTTGGAAGGACTGCCTCAAATAATGCCACCTCCTTGGCTTAGGACAGTATCGCATCGTGAGTCTCAGGCTGGCCTGGAATTTTAGACAACCCCTCTTTCAGCTCCCCAAGTGCTGGGATTCCAAGCAAGCACATTTGTCACTTCATTTAAATTGACAACTCCTCAGCCCCCCAACGTTTCTGAATAATATAGTTTGAAGACATTTCATATTACCAATATAGTTATAAGCCTTTACATAAACCCAATGGTTCTCCATTGTCCCATGATGCCAGGAAAAGACTCTTCCTGATCAGTCTGATTTGATCCCACATAGGTGGAGAAAGGTGTGATAGCTAATCTTGGTTATCAACTTGAATACACCTGTTATTAACTAAAACCCAAGCAACTGGCCACACCTTTAAAGGGAGTTAATTATTCAGACTATTTAAAGTAGAAGACCTACCCTAAGTCCAGATGGTTGGAGAATCTTTTTTAGACTTTCCATGGAACTCTAGCACCAGATTGTGATTGCTGAGACTTCTAGTGTCTCATGGATTGCACAACTGCCAGATCCTTAGCATTTCTATCAGGAGACAGCCATAGTTGGGCTAATCAGACCACTGCCCGTATGACACTCTAATAAAAGCCACTCTAATAAATGTCATATGTGTATTGTGATAAATGTCATACACACACACACACACATACACACACACACACACACACACACACACACACACACACACACACACACACACTCAGTTCTATTCCTTTGTAAACTCTGACTAGTACAGGGAGTAAGTGATAGATATCAAGGAATAGTTACAAAACACTTTAGGTCCCATTTAAGCAACTGAAGTATAGAAACAGTGGCTCATAGATCCAGCATACTTGAAGTCCATTCTTCCTGATTTCTATGTAAGGTCAAGAAAGCTGCTTAGGTTTCTTTGTCAGAAGCTGTATTTCTGTAGAATGTTAACAAATAGATTACTTATAAGCCTCTATAGCAACACAACTACTAAGTAGCAGGTAATAATTAGCTATTAAAGCATAACACATACACACATACACACATACACACACACACACAAACCAGCAAGAGTAATACTGTTTTGAAAGTAAGTAACTGTCTGCAGATTTAGAAACATCCACTACCTGTTCATCTTCAGAAGGCGTATATGACTTTAGAGGCAGCTATATACAGAACAGCAGCCACAATTAGTATCATAGCATAAAACAATGTATATGCTGCTTCTAAAGTAAAATTTAATGTCTTTGGCTTGGATAAACATATATTTTATATATACATTTCCCATCACCAATATTAAAGGCATTAATTGCCCTACAATAAATTTAAAATAGTTGCTTAAAAAGGTATCTTTTAAAAGCATTTCAATAAAAAAGATCTCCAAGTGATCTTTGACCATAAGACAATTCACTAGGAAGCAAAAACCATGAAACAGCTTTCAAAAATAAAACATAAAATTGTGCTTATTTTCAACATAAAGAACAAAACAATTTCTTTTCTTTTTTTTAATTTTATTTTCTTTTCTAAGTTTTTTTTATTTACATTCAAAATCATTTCCCCTTTCCCGTTTCCTCCCTCCCCGAAAGTCCCATAAGCCCCCTTCCTTCCCTCTTTTCCCCATTCAACCCTTTCTCGCTTCTCTGTCTTAGCATTCCCCTATATCCAGTCTTTCTAGGACCAGGGGTCTCTCCTTCCATCTTCTTGGAAATCTATTGATATGCGAATTGTGTCTAGGGTATTCCGAGATTCTGGGACATGGCAGTACCCTGATGACTGCGAGTTCCTGATTTCTTTTTTTTTTATTATTATTTATTTTATTTTATTTTTTAATTTACATTCCAAATCACTTACCCTTTCCCGTTTCCTCCCTCCCCGAAAGTCCCATAAGCCCTCTTCCCTCCCTCTTTTCTCCATTCAACCCCCTCTCGTTACTCTGTCCTGGGGTTCCCCTACATCCAGTCTTTCCAGGACCAGGGGTCTCTCCTACCATCTTTTTAGAAATCTATTGATATGCGGATTGTGTCTGGGGTATTCCGAGATTCTGGGTCAATATCCCCTTATCAGTGACTGCATACCATGTGTGCTCTTTTGTGATTGGGTTACCTCACTAAGGATGATATTTTCAAGATCTGACCATTTGCCTAGGAATTTCGTGAATTCATTGTTTTTAATTGCAGAGTAGTATTCCATTGTGTAGATATACCACATCTTCTGAATCCATTCCTCCGTTGAGGGACATCTGGGTTCTTTCCAGCTTCTGGCTATTATAAATAAGGCTGCTATGAACATAGTGGAGCATGTGTCCTTATTGCATGCAGGTAAAGTCTCTGGGTATATGCCCAAGAGTGGTATAGCCGGATCCTCCGGGAGTGTCATGCCCAGTTTTCTGAGGAACCGCCAGACTGCTTTCCAGAGTGGTTGTACCAGCTTGCAATTCCACCAGCAGTGGAGGAGTGTTCCTCTTTCTCCACATCCTCGCCAACAACTGCTGTCTCCTGTGTTTTTGATCTTAGCCATCCTGACTGGTGTGAGATGGAATCTCAGGGTTGTTTTGATTTGCATTTCCCTAATGACTAAGGATGATGAACATCTCTTTAGGTGCTTCTCAGCCATTAGATATTCTTCAGGTGAGAACTCTTTGTGTAGCTCTGTACCCCATTTTTTAATAGGGTTACTTGCCTCTCTGGAGTTTAACTTCTTGAGTTCTTTGTATATCTTGGATATTAGCCCTCTGTCGGATGTAAGGTTGGTAAAGATCATTTCCCAGTTAGTTGGTTGCCGCTTTGTCTTTTTGACAGTGTCTTTTGCCTTGCAAAAACTTTGTATTTGTCCAAAAGCAGCTTCCTGGAAACACAAGCAATCAGGTACACATCTCACCGGATGGACATGTTAAGTTCTGCTTCTTCCACTTCTACTATTACAAGCTATATAATAGCTTATCAACCATCTCAAGCACTATCATGACCGAAGAAGACATAGCACCATAGTTTACACAACACACAAATACAAAATAATATAAACACTGTGGATATTGCACTTAACCATTCAATTCATGTAGACTATAAGTCAGCTTAAGTCTTTTGGGAATGGTATTGTTTTATATTATCTCTTTTACAATATATATTTGCATCAAATTTTTCCTCTCCCTTAATGCAGTAATTTACCAAATCTATATTACTAAACTTGTCTTTCTGAGCTCTTTTATTTTTAAAAAAGTCTAACTTTAAAAAATATATTTCTTGGATTTTGTATACTGACTCAAATCCCACGGCCCATTTGACAGTGGGCATTTTTATTCTTTGAATTATAAGAGAGAAGACTAGAATTGTAGAAGATAAATGAATTTATAAAGAAGAAAACATGCCTTTTCAGGAAGCAAGTAGCTAAACACTGATATTCGAGGTAACAAATCCCTGCCATGCTCGCCTGTTGACTAACTCATCAGGGTTATTCACTTGTGAATCCATCTTGCCTCTCATTTTGCTTTAATTTTCTGGAGACAGTTCTCCTTTGCTACTACTATGTTGATAGAAATGCAAGGTGTTTCCCTGCCTGAAAAACTCCAGAAGACTCAAGGTAAATCCCAGCCCTTCAGAGAACATCCGTAGTAGAACAAAGAACTTGTCTAAGCATAGAACGTTTTCCTCTGTTGGTCCATAAAATCCCATGAGACCACCTTCATGCTAAAATCAAGAACTGCCTTTCTGTGAAGATTTTGATCTGCCCCATTTTCCCAAGCCCAAGCCTGGACTTCACTATCATCTCTGGGAATTCCTGTCTCTGAGTTAGTGTCTCAAACTTTCATATCAACAAAGGGGATCTCTGAAAACATGTTAACATATTAAAATAAAAATACATCTCTAGCAACTATTTTAAGGCAAAAAAAAAAAATTGTGATTTGCCAAAGAATGGTAGCCCAGCCTCAAATAGTATGCAACAGCAAAGAGTGTTTATTCAACAGAGACCTTCATGCAGGGATCTACCATACATCGGGTTGGAAGACGGAGGTGTGGACTTTGCAGGACCAATCTAAAGCCTGTTAGGGTAGGAGTAGGTGACATTTTACATTTATTTCCCCTGATTGATTGACTATATCTCCCAGGGTTTTGGTGCCTTTGGGATTGGTCAAGGCTTTGGGGTATTTGGGGGACATTACAGAACTGTTGCTGATTAACTATTCTTGGTTCAGGTCGGGTGGTGGGGCAGCTACTGATAGCACCTGGTTGGCTGTGGATGAAACTTAGATGTAATCTCCAAAACGGCCAGTTTGCAGCCTGTTGTGGAGTCAGACCGGCTCTGGTTGACCCAGTACTTTCCATTGAATCTTAACATTATCAGCACATGGGCATTTTAAGCTGATCAAATGTCTGTTAATAATTCCTGTATCATTCCATTTTAAGTTTGTCTTGAAGAAGTGGGTTAGATATTTTGGGGGCATAAAACCACAAAAAAAATTTTTTAGATATCTGAAGTTTATTCCTTATTTGAAAGCACCATAGCTAAATCATCTTTAGAAATAAGCTTAAATTAACTTTCCAACTAGCATTTTAAATGAGTTCACAACAGATAAAGTCCAGAAACCATTTTTTTTATTTTCTTAAGCTTCCTGAGTCCTTGGATTTATTCTTTAAAAAAATAAACACAAGGCTGGGAATGGTGATATATGCCTTTAATTTGAACACTCTGGGTAGTGAGAGGCAGATGGACATCTGTGAGTTTGAGGCTACTCTGGTTTACAGAGCTAGTTCCAGGTCAGCTAGGGTTACATAGGGAGAACAACAACAGCAAATAAGACACATAAGACATGCACACAATTGCTCTTATTTGATCCAAATGACCCTAAACACGTTTATGCACACAAACATGTTTAAAGTCATGCCAATAAGAATCATTGGTGTGCAGTTTATATTTTAAAAGCTGACATGGTCAGAATTTTCTCTCCAGAAGATTCAGGGACATAAACATTTGGCCTATTACTGCCTTAGAGATCATCCTAAATTGTGTCAACTGGTCAGCTGCTATTCTCTTTAGTAGTTACCAAAATTCTAGAGACAGTATTTTTGTGATCACATAAACCATAGCAGCTCTCCTCAACACCTTTGTTTCTCTGTTTCAAATAGTTCAATAGAACTTTAAATTTGCTCAAGTGAGTGTCCAAATAGACAAAATCTGTCTACAAATGGCATCATTGTCAGATGGTGGACTTTTCCCTTTCAAACATTCTCCACCTGAAGTCGGACATCTTAACTTGAAGAAATCAATCCATATTCCTTCCTAGAAGTGACAGACTTCCTTTATAATGATTAAAACACACTGGTCATGGCAGAAGAAGATATAGACCTGTCTCTCTGGAGCCCCCAACTCCTTGATTAGAAGAACAATGTCTAACTATCTCAGCAGCCCCTGACTTTGAGCTATGTTCATTTCCCCAATACTTCTGGGAGCTAATATCCATTTTCTCTGTCTCTCTGTTTCTCTGTCTGTCTCTCTGTGTCTCTATCTCTGTCTCTGTCTCTCTCTTTCTCTCTCTGTGTCTCCCCATTCCCATGGTCAGCATGTTTCTCTATTAAGCAGTATCAACAATAAGAACAACAATAAAAACTTCTCACTTTGAAGTTAACAAATAAAATAATTTGTTCTGGACTAACATTTGAGTGATCGAGGCCACAGAATATGGATTTAGGTTGCCCCAAATTCCATTTTGGAACACGGAAGTAGGTCCAGGAAGATTTTTGTTTTATAGAACAAAGAAAATCATAAATCAAGGCAAGTTTAATACACTAGGAAATACATCAGAAAGGAGATTGCAGTAAGATGGGGAAAGCTTTTCTATAGGCCTCCTATGGTATCTGATGACATTCTTAGCTTTAGGCTTGGTAGAAGCTTGAGGACTATTAGGTTAACAGATTAAAATGGGTTTTATCTATCAGTCACAGGATGTTATTATGGGCAAGGAGGTAGAGAGGAATGCCTTCAAGGAGCTAAAGCTAGCTTGAGAGAAGGTATTTGGTCTCTGGACCTGCAACATCCCAAACTCTCCACATCATTGAGGTCTAATCAATTTCTTTTTGTAGTTACAGTTCCTTTCCTGTAACTTTTATTGACACAATGATACTCTAAAATTGTTCTACAGAAGAATCATGACAAAACAAGCCACAAAGGAGAATCACTCTAATTATTCAAATTACTCAAAACAACCCTAAGTTGTACATAGGAATCCAGAGACAAACAGGAAAGCAAAACCTCTGAGGTACACCAATCAGAAAGGGCTGTATTACCATTCAGATTGTTCCAAGAATCTCCCCAAAAAAGGTCTAACTTGGTTTTTTGTTGTTGTTGTTTGGTTGGTTGGTTTGGTGGGTGGGTGGGTGGGTGGTTTTGGGTTTGGTTTGTTTGTTTACATTTTCATTAATTAATTAATTTTACATCCTGGTCATAGCCTTTTCTCCCTCCTCTCCTCCCAGTCCTTCCCTCTCATCTCACTTTCTCTTTCTCTTCAGAAAAGACTCAAAAAAGGGAGGTCTCCCATGCTTATCAACCCACCTTGGCATATGGAGTTGCAGTAGGACTAGGCATACTTACTCCTGTTATGGCTAGGTAAAGCAGCCTGGTTGGTAAAAGGGATGCAAAGGCAGGCAATGGCAGTCCCTGTTCCTGGTATTAGGAACCCCGCATGAAGCTACACAATTGTTACATATGTGCCAAGGGCCTATGTTCTTCCCATCTGTGCTCTCTAGTGGTTCAGTCTCTGTGAGCCCCTATGTGGCCAGGTTTGTTGATTCTGTAGGTTTTCTGGTCATTTCCTTGACCTCTCAGGCTCCTTCAATCCTTCCTCCTCCTCTTTCATAGAATTCCCCAATCTCTGCCCAATGTTTGGCTGTGGGTCTCTGCATCTGTTTCCATCAGATGTTGGGTGAAGCCTCTCAGATAGCAGTTATGTCAGGTGTCTTTCTGGAAATATAGCAGAATATCATTAAGAGTGTCAGGGGTAGACTTTCTCTTTCATGGTATCTGTCTCAAGCTTGGCCAGTCATTGGTTGGCCATTCTTTCTGTTTCTGCTCCTTACCCCTGCATATCGTGTTGGCCGAACAGGTTGGTCGAAGGTTTTGTGACTGGGTTGGTGTAGCGGTTCCTTCATTGGAAGTTTTTTCTGGTTACAGGAGACGGTCATTTCAGGGTCCATATCCCCCCACTACTAGGAGTCTTAACTAGGGTCACCCTCATAGATTCCTGAGAGTTTCCATTGTCCTAGGTTTCTAGGTCATCCTAGATATGCCCCCCAATACTTATTCCAGGTCTTTTTCCCTTTATCCTCCCCCTATTTGATTCTTCCTGCTCCTTTCCTGAACCCCTCCCAACCCCATACCCTCCCTTCATCCAACCTAATGTCTACTCTATTTCTCCTTCTCAGTGACATTCAAGCAGAATTTTGAGCCCTCCTTGTTACTTAGCTTCTTTGGGACTGTGGATTGTAGCATGGTTATTCTGTACTTTATGGCTAATATCCACTTACAAGTGAGTATATATCACATTTGTCTTTATGAGTGTGGTTTAGCTCATCAGGATGATATTTGCTAGTTCCATCCATTTTTGCCTGGAAATTTCATAATATCATTGTTTTTGATAGCTGAGTAATATTCCATTGTGTAAATGTATGTGGTACATATGTGAATAAAGAAAATGCATTTTCTTTATCCATTCTTTGGTTGAAGGACATCTAGATTGTTTCTAGTTTCTGGCTATTATTAATAAAATGTCTATGAACATAGTTGAGCAAGGTTCCGTGTGGTATAGTAGAGACATTTTGGGTGTATGTCCAGGAGTGGTGTAGGTAGGTCTTGAAGTAGAACTATTGCCAGTTTTCTGAGAAACCTCCAAATTGATTTCCAGAGCGATTGTACAAATTTGCACCCCCACCATTAATGGACAAGTGTTCCCCTTGTCTACATCCTTGATAACATGTGCTGTTGCATGAGTTTTTTATCTTAGCCATTCTGATGGGTGTAAGATAGAATCTCAGAGTTGTTTTGATTTGTATTTCCCAGATAACTAAGGATGTCAAACATGTCCTTAAGTGCTTATCAGCCACTAGAGATTCTTCTGTTGAGAATTCTGTTTAGATCTGTTCCCTATTTTTAATTAAGCTATTGGGTTTGTTGATGCCTAGATTCTTGAGTTCATTATATATTTTTGGATAATAACCCTCTGTCAGATATAGGGCTGGTGAAGATCTTTTCCTGTTCTGTAGGCTGCCTATTTTGTCCTTTTGATGATGTCCTTTGCCTTAAGAACCTTTTCAGTTTCATGAGGTCCCATTTATTGATTGTTGATCTTAGTGCCTGAAGTGTTGGTGTTCTGCTCAGGAAATTGTCAGGATCAGATGTGAGAGGATGATTTTCAGATGACATTCAATCATTTAAGATTACTCCTCTCTTTCCTGATTTAATGTGTCAGGTTTTATGTTGAGGTCTTTGATCCACTTGGACTTGAGCTTTGTGTAGGATAATAAATATGAATCTATTTTCATTCTTCTACATGTAGACATCCAGTTACTCAAGCACCCTTTGTTAAAGATGCTTTCGTTTTTTCCATTGTATAGTTTTGGCTTCTTTATCAAAACTAAACTTTCCATAGTTGTATTGGTTTACTTCTGGATCTTCAGTTTTATTACACTGATAAACCTGTCTGTTTTATATGCCATTACTATTAAGTTTTTATTACTAGGGCTTGGTAGTATAGCTGGAAATCAGGGATAGGGATACCTGCAGACATTATTTTATTGTACAAGATTGTTTTAGCAATCTTGGATTTTTGATTGATTGTTTTAGTTTTGTTTGTTTTTTCCATATGGAGTTGAATATTGTTTGTTCAAGTTTTGTAAAGAATTGTGTTGCAAATTTGATGGAAATTACATTATATCTGTAGATTGCTTTTGAAGGCCATTTTTACTATATTAATCCTACTAATACATGAGCATGAGAGAACTTTCCATCTTCTGATATCTTCTTCATTTTCTTCAAATACTTGAAGTTCTTGCCATACGGGTCTTTCAGGGGTTTTTTGTTGTTGTTGTTGTTTAGAGTTATACCAAGGTATTTTATATTATTTGTGGCTATTGTGAAGGGTGTTCTTTCCACGATTTCTTGCTGCGGAAAATATTAAAAGTGAAGTGCCAACTCTCCACACACCTGCTTGTCTCATCTCACCAACTCCCTGGCGGGGCAGGACTGTGCTCCAGTGCACCAGCTGTCAGCAGCTCTCTCCAGCTAGCCCCACAGAGTCTGGCTTGCTTGTCACAAGAGCTACTAGTTCCTTCTCTGCTATAAACCAATGCAATGGCCTGTCCCACAGTCCAATAACCAAGTAAATCAAAACTCTTGAACCTTATAATTAACCAATCAAATTTATGTATCAATAAATTCTCAAATTATAAGATGTCAGTACAATAATTTCTGAACCAATTGATAATGTTAAAAGCTTTATCCCAATTATTCTAACCTTATGATATCATAACTACCTGTTCAACTAGCTGGTTCAAGCCACACTAGTTCATGTTTGTCTCCATTCTCCTTTTGCCTTTCTCTCTCTTGAGATGCTGTCTCTGCAACCCTTAGATCTGCCTCCATTTTCCCTGTCAAATCACATGCCTCTACTGCACAAATGTAATTAGACAAGGAAAATGCTGCAACATATCACCCTTTCTGTTTAATTAAGTAAAAAATAAAAACCCTTTCTCTCAAAATATAAATTGAGCACAACTATTACTATTTTGTAACTTATAAGGTATAAAATAGACATAACACCCAGTCTAACATTTTTGTCAATAAAATAAAGCACTGTCCTCTATCCTAACTTAAAAGACTATAATTCCGCACCTGATTTATGTCTTGGCTTCAGATTGAAAATCATCTGAAAACCATCCTCTCAAATCTGATCCTCTCAAAGTAAATAGCCTGGGTTGGCTATGAGACTATAAGTAGTTTCTCAACACCATCAGAAATCTGAGAATGACCTACATATCTGAATATATAGGAAACCTAACACAGCTTCCAGAACTGAGGAAAATTGTAGAGACAGTTGCCTACCTATACAGCCCCAGTAGATCAGGAGCGTCTATCTATCTTCAGCCTTCTGGCCCAGGCTCATCTAACAGACCTTTGAGATACAGGAATATTAAGGACTAGCCTATTCTGTCTCAGGAGAACTAAGCTGTCCTAACCTGTAAATTGTGTCCTTTCAAGAAAAGTACAGGTGTGCAGGAGAGATTGAAAATTTTCTGCCCAGTGGCAACCTAACCACAAATGTACAACCTCACCTAGAGGTAAGATGCTCAGTTGTTTCTTTGAATCCATGAATGGGAAGCTCTTAGGAACAGATTTATCTCAGCAAGTAAATAAATACCATCCAATGTCACATTCTGTGGATTTCTGACATTTTTGAAAACCAACTATCTATGTAAAATAATCTGGACTGTTCTCCGTTAACTATTCTCAGCTATTTCTAATTAAAATATCTGAAAATATTCTAACAATAAACTCAGAGGCATGAATTTGCTATTTAGCCCATTTGGTTCATAACTTCTGTTAGTTTCACTGTTTCTCTGTTTAGTTTGTGTTTCCCAGATCTATCCATTGATGAGAGTGGGGTGTTGAAGTCTCCCACTATTACTGTGTGGGGTGTAATGTGTGCTTTGAGGTTTAGTAAAGTTTCTTTTATGAATGTGGGTGCCCTTGTACTTGGCGCATATATGTTCAGAATTGAGAGTTCATCTTGGCAGATTTTTCCTTTGATGTGTATGAAGTGTCCTTCCTTATCTTTTTTGATTACTTTAGGTTGAAAGTCGATTTTACTCAATATTAGGATGGCTACACCAGCTTGTTTCTTGGGACAATTTTCCTGGAAAATTGTTTTCCAGCCTTTTACTCTGAGGTAGTGTTTGTCTTTGTGCCTGATTTGAGTTTCCTGTATGCAGCAAAATGTTGGGTCCTGCTTATGTATCCAGTCTTAGTCTATGCATTTTTATTGGAAAATTGAGTCCATTGATATTAAGGAGAAGGGATTGTTGCTTCCTGTTATTTTTGTTATTAGAGATGGAGTTATGTTTGTGTGTCTCTCTTCTTTTTGGTTTGTTAAAAGAAGATTAATTTCTTATTTTTCCTAGTGTGTAGTTTCCCTCCTTTTGTTGTTGCTTTCCATTCATTATCCTTAGAAGGGATGGATTTGTGGAAAATGTTGTGTAACTTTGTTTTTGTCATAGAATACCTTGGTTTCTCCATCTATGGTAATTGAGAGATTTGCAGGGTATAGTAGCCTGGGTTGGCATTTGTGTTCCCTTAGGGTCTGTATGGCTCTTCTGGCTTTCAAAGTCTCTGATGAGAAGTTCGGTGTAATTCTGATAAGTCTACCTTTATATGTTACTTGACCTTTTTCCCTAACTGCTTTTAAAATTCTTTCCTTGTTTAGTACATTTGGTGTTTTGGTGTTTTAATTATTATGTGACGGGAGGAATTTCTTTTCTCATCCAAACTATTTGAAGTTCTGTAGGCTTCTTCTATGTTCATGGGCATCTCTTTCTTTAGGTTAAGGAAGTTTTCTTCTATAATTGTGTTGAAGGTATTTACTGGCCCGATAAGTTGGAAATCTTCACTCTCTTCTATACCTATAATCCTTGGGTTTGGTCTTCTCATTTTGTCCTGGATTTCCTGGATGTTTTGGGTTAGGAGCTTTTTGCATTTTGCATTTTCTTTGACTGTTGTGTCAACACATTCTGTGGTATCTTCTGCATCTGAGATTCTCTCTTCTATCTCTTGTATTCTGTTATTGATGCTTGCATCCATGTCTTCTGACTTCTTTCCTACGTTTTCTATGTCCAGATTTGTTTCTCTTTGTGATTTCTTTATTGTTTCTACCTCCATTTTTAGATCCTGGATGGTTTTGTTCAATTCCTTCACCGGTTTGGTTGTACTTTCCTGTAATTCTTTAAGGGCTTCTACCTGTTTACCTGTGTTCTCCTGTATTTCTTTAAGGGAGTTATTTATGTCCTTCTTGAAGCCCTCTATCAGCATCATGAGCTATAATATTAAATCCAAATCTTGTTTTTCTGGTGTGTTTGGATATCCAGGACTAGCTGTTGTGGGATAATTGGGTTCAGATGGTGCCATGTTGCCTTGATTTCTGTTGGTAACATTCCTACGTTTGCCTTTCGTCATCTGGTTATCTCTGGTGTTAGTTGGTCCTGCTGTCTCTGGCTGGCGCTTGTCCCTCCTGTGGGCCTGCAAGCCTGTCTCAGCACTCCTGGGTGACCAGCTCTCCCCTGGCACAGAGCACTGTGGCACTGCCCAGCTCCTGGATGCAGGTGGAGCCTGGACTAACCCTGTCCCAGCTGCTCCACTACTCCTGTGTTCCCTGTTCTCCTGCCTGTACCAGCCTGCTCAGATGCCAGAGAGAAGATGCAGCCTTACCTCTAAACCCAGGAGTTAAATCATTCCCTGCAGAGCAGTTCTCCCCTGGCAGAATCGGTACACTGCGGCGCTGTCCATCTCCTGGGTACAGGAGGAGCCTGGATGAACCCTGTTCCAGCTGTTCTGGCATTCTGGTGTTCCCTGTGCTACTGGCTATACCTTCCTGCTCAGTTGCCTGAGAGAAGATGGCAGACTCACCTCAATCAATTTATTTTTTACACTCCATATTTTATTCCCACCCTCACCCCACCCCATCCACCCTCTGACTGTTCCATATCCTGTCACCTTCTCCCCACCCCACTGTCTCCACTTGGATGTCCCCACCCCCATACCCCTGACCTCTAAAGTCCCTGGGTCCTCCAGTTTCTTGAAGATTAGGTAAATCATCTCTGAATGAACACAGACCTGTTTGTTTGTTTATTGAATTTTTGTTTGTTTTGTGCAGGGAGAAGTTGCAAGGTCAAAGGATGAATATGGAGGAATGGGGAGGTGGATGGAAATGGGGTGCATGATGTGAAATTCACAAAGAATCATAAAGTTTTAAAAAATGCCTCCTTCAGCTTGGATTATAGGTAAATCTGTGGGAGTATTTTTTTAGTAGTTGAATGTTTGGAAATATCTTGAAGATTTTGTACAAGAAGGTGTTTCTGTCGATCTTAAAATTGTCTATTTCTCTCATCCCATACAATGTATTTCCTGTAATAATTGAATAAAGTTGGACAGGAAAGAGACTTTCTTCCATGTACCTTCAAAGAAAATGAGGTAACTACCTGTATTTTTAACTTTGACTAAGCTGAAGATTGCTTAACATTGTATGAGTACATCATCATATCTTCTTCCTTGAACTTTAATAATGTCCCCACTAATTGGATAATATTCAGAAAACTATTTGAACTTTTTCATTAATTATGACTCAAATATCTAGAAAATCTTTGAAAACAAAATTGTACTGTGATAAAAATAATCTATAATGCATTTGATAGATTATATGTAGATCCAACTTTGCATTTGATTCCATCAGCCTTTGGATAAGTAATTATGATCTAGGATCAAAAGACATGCTATCATTCATACTACTCTATGGCTATATTCATCCTGTATATTTCTAACTCAAACAGGAGTTATATTAAGCACTGGGGAAGCAGTTCAGTGTAAAACATTTGCTTAGCATGTGCAAGGATCTGGCTTAAATTTCAGCACTTAAAAAATGGACAATTTAAAGCAACAAATTCTAAATAAATATATTTAGAATTTTTCTTCAAAATTTCACCACTGATTTTTTTTAATTCAAGAAAAAGGAGAAAGACATTCATGTAAAAAGTAGTTCAGTTTTTAAATATAATTGGCATTATAGGTAAGAAAGTCAGGATGAAAGTTAAATTTTCAAGTGACAAAATTAATTGTATTTGAATTTTTTATACATAAACTGGTTTGCCATAGTCAAATATTGATTCAGTTGAGACAAGAAGCAAATCATTTTATCTATCCCTAATTTCATTATATTCTTGTTCTTAATGATGGTTTTTGTCAGGAATTACAGCCATGCAAAGAAGGCACATGTTATTTCTTTTAACTGTGTGCATAGTTTATAGAATGATTATGTAATCAATGTCAATTAACAGCCCTGATGCTTGCACATTGTTAATGTCACACCCCTTCTTTGTCATTGCCTTTAACTGTAACACTGTGAGATGAACACCCTTCCTCTCATCTTCTTGTACTAATGCATGCTATTAAAAGTGGAAAGAAATGCTATATTTATCTTGATATATGTTAAAAAATAATGAAGAACATAATTATCAAGCTTGCACTGCAATTTTATGGCACTTCTGTCAGTTACAAAGTGCTCAATCTGCATTCTTTTACTTCATAATGTCTAAAAAAAGAATTACTGACTGAAATACAGTCAGTTAATTAATTTTTGACTATTATTACTTTCATTGCTATCCTTTGGGTACAGGCTAAGTGTTGTTAAATTTAAAAACTGAAAAACATGGAGAACTACAGATTCAGTCTACTCATTTTCTGGTTTCTCTGTATTTTAACCCCTAAGTGCTAAAAGTCAGAGGTTCAGAGATGTCACAAAATTAAAAATATTGAATGCATACTTAGTTATGTACTCCACTGGTTATTTCCTCAATGCTGTGACAAATATCTGACAGAAGCAATTTTGAAGGAATGTTTTATTTTGTCTCACAGCTTCGGAGAGTTCAATCCATCATGATGGAGACGACATGAAAGCTACTGCAGTATAGTCCACGGGGCAGGAGCATGCAGCTTGATTTGTCATCTCTTGATGAATCCAGAAGCAGAAATCAATCAGATAAGACGTGGAGCCAGGCTTACTCTTAAAAAACCTGATCCCAGTGATCTATCTCTGCCTGATTGCCTCTGCCAGGGAAAATAGTGAACACTTCACATCCCTGGGCAGATTATTCAAATTACTGTCACCATTGAGGACTTGAAAGTCATAGAGTGTTGGTTCCCACCACATCTACTTTTACTTCCCCTATATAGCCTATTCAGACAAATAGATAATGTAGATGATAGTTGTCTATACACCTTAGTCAAATAGTGACTTCAGTTGCAGTTTCTGGGGCAGCTGTGGTTTCCTTTTGTGAGCATATTAACATATCTCCTAGTACCTATTATGCAGCTATTGACCTAAAAAATGCTTCTTATCTTAGTACTTGTCCATAAGGACCAATAGAACCCATTTGTATTTATCTGGCAAGGCTATCAGTATATCTTTAACATTCTACAACAAAAATATATCTATCATCTAGTCCTGCATCATAACTCATTTCAAAGAGGTCCTGATTGCCTGTCTCTTCCATAAAATATCATACTGGTCCATTGTATTGATGACATTATGCTGACGGGAGTCACTGAGAAAGAGTTGGCAACCACTTTGCACTCTGAATTTGCATCATATTATGAAAAAAAAAATGAAACTGGGTCTCAAGAGAATAACTATACAACCCAAAGTATCTGAGTAAGGCAAAAAGTTTTAGTTTTGTAGACATGTCATGACAAATCAAGCAATCAAGGATGCCCAGAAGGGGTTTCTCTGAGTTTTTATTCCTAATGCAAAGAGGTCCTGTGCCTTACTCTGAGTGGTCGGTCGTATCTTGACTTTACATTCTTATGTTGTTGGATAATTCAAAACAGCTCTGCTGATAAGCAAAGTGCAACTTTGGAGAACAGGATGTGGCCTTAAGCACATACTTTGATCTTTGAAAAATGCTGACGGTAGGAGGGATTTTTTCTTTGGCCAGATGGTGTCTTTACAAATTTCTTCAAAGATGAAACATCCTTTGTCTCACTTAACCCCTTGTTGGAAAAGAAAATTTATTTATATATTTCAATTGCACTTCACAAAAAAGAATATGAAATGAATCCAACCAAAATTCAAGGGCTTTGGGCATCAGTGAAATTCCTATGATCTCCTTAGTTTTGGGCAGATCAGAAATATTCCTACTATGGTAAAAGTCAAGTCACTGCACCTGGCCCCTCCAACCACAAAGAAAAAAGCACAAGGTTGAGTGGGGCTATTTGGATTCTGGAACAGCACATTCCTTACTTGAACCAAGTGATTTGGAAAGCTTCTAGCTTTAAATAGTCTTAGAAGAGAAGAAGGCTCTTTTAAACAGCTCCAAGCTTCTCTGCAGGCTGCTCTATACTTTGACCATATGATCCAGCAGATATGATAGTTCTTTGGGGATCAACGACAGATAGAGATGCGATTTGAATTCTCTGGAAGGTCCCTATAGATGAATCACAGTAGAGACACTTAGGACTTTAGATTGTACCGTTACCTTCAAATAATTATCCCCCTTTGAGAGATAGCTCTTGGTCTGCTACCAAGCATTAGCGGAAACTGATCATTTGACAATGTATAACCAAGTTACCAGGTGAACTCCCCATTATGTGCTGGGATTTTTTCTGACCCATCAAAAGCATAAAGTAATCTGTACACAACAGCATTCTATTATCAAACGGAAATATTTTATCCATGATTGGACCTGGACAGTTTCCCAGGGCATGAGCAACTTACAGGAAGAAGTTTCCCAAATGCTTATTGCTCCTCCTCCTGTTACAATGGCTTCTGTTCCCCCCAAATACACTTATAGCCTCATGAGCTACACTCAGTAATCAATTGGCTGAGAAAGAGAACACTCATTTACTGATTGTTCTACATGGTAAGCAGGCACCACCAATAAGTGAACAACTGCAATATTACAGCTCTTTTCTGAAACAACACTGAAGGGCACTATTGAAGGTCAATCTTCATAGTGAGCAGAATTCCATGCAGTAATAGAAAGGAGAAATGAGCTGTGATTGTATACCCATAGTAGTTTAGATAAGAATGTTTTCCATAGGCTCTAAAATTCGTAGAGCTATCATAGTTTGGACTGTAATCCTCTGGAACCATGAGCTCTAAATTAAGTGCTTTGTTTTATATGTTGTCTTGGTCATGATGTCTTAGTACAGCAATAGAAAGGTAGTTAAGGCAGAAATTGGTACTAGGAGGTAGACTATTTTTGTAGCATGACTGATTATGCTGTTCTTTGGAGGAATGTAGAAGACTTTGGAACTTTGGACTGGGAAAATGGTTGAAATGGAGGGAGATCTTAATGGGCCACCCTATTAGAAAATTTGAAAGCAATAGTGTTGAAAACAACCTGAACAATGTAGGCATGGCTCAATATCTTTGGGAACAATATTATAAAGATATAAAAACAAAATTTAATAGAGTTATAAAATCTCTGAAAAAACAAAAAATAATAACCTGGGATCAAAACTTCAGAAAATCAGAAATGAAATTCACAGGAAAACATTACTAATGTATTCAATTCCTGAAATAGAAAATGTCAAATCTTCAAGACAAGGTAGAAAAACTGAATCACTCAGTCAAAGAAAATCTAATACCTAAATTAAAAGCAAGAATGTAACATGCAGAAAATCTGGGACATTATGAAAGACCATATCACAGATAATTATAGAAGAAATGACCCTAGTTAAAGTCACAGAAAATATTTTCAACAATATCACAGGGGAGAGGGAAATCCCTATTATAAGGAAAGGGATACCTATCAGGGTTCAAGAGGCACAAGAACATTAAATAGACCAGAAAAGGAACCCCTGGAATCAAATAATAGTTAATTCACTAAATGCAAAAAGCAAAAGATGGATTTTGAAAGTTGTAAGAGACAAAAATTAAGTCATATCCAAAGGCAGAGCCATCAAAAATACAGCATATTTTTCAATAAAGACAATGAAAGACAGTTTCTTCTCAGCATCCTATGAGACATTCTACAAAACAGGCCACATATTAGGAACTGAACTAAGTTTCTATATATTTAGAAAAATTTAAATAATAGCCTGAATATTATCTGACCACATTAAGAATAAAGCTATAAATCAAAAATAGAAATGACACGAACCCATGGAAGCTAAATGACACACTACTGGATCAAACCTGGATGAAAAAAGAAATTAAAAAGGAAATTTAAAATTTTCTAGAATTGAATTAAAATTAAAATGTAATACACTAAAATCTATGAGATACAATTAAAGTAGTCCTATGAGGAGTATTAATTATTACACCATGTGCCAACAGAAAAACATATTTAAGGGATCTTAAGGTAATAAGTTAGCAATGCACCCAAAGACTTCAAATGAACAATAACAACAATAAACATCTTTTAAAAAGTAAACAATAGTTTATGCTCTAAGATCAAGAATTGACAAACGGGACCTCATAAGATTACAAGGTTTCTGTAAGGCAAAGGACACTGTCAAAAGGACAAAACAGCAACTAACAAATTGGGAAAAGATCTTTACCAACCCTACATCCAACAAAGGGCTAATATCCAATATATACAAAGAACTCAAGAAGTTAGACTCGAGAGTGCCAAATAACCCTATTAAAAAAATGAGGTACAGAGCTAAGCAAAGAATTTTCACCTGAGGAATATCGAATAGCTGAGAAGCATATAAAGAAATGTTCGACATCCTTAGTCATTAGGGAAATGCAAATCAAAACAACCCTGAGATTTCACCTCACATCAGTCAGAATGGCTAAGATCAAAAACTCAGGAGACAGCAGGTGCTGGAGAGGATGTGGAGAAAGAGGAACACTCCTCCACTGCTGTTGGGATTGCAAACTGGTACAACCAATCTGAAAATCAGTCTGGCAGTTCCTCAAAAAACTGGGCATGATACTACTGGAGGACCCCATTATACCTCTCCTGGGCATATACCCAGAGGATTCCCCAGCATGTAATAAGGACACATCCTCCACTATGTTCATAGCAGCCCTATTTATAATAGCCAGAAACTGGAAAGAACCCAGATGTCCCTCAATGGAGGAATGGATACAAAAAATGTGGTATATTTACACTATGGAGTACTACTCAGCTATTTAAAACAATGAATTCATGAAATTCTTAGGCAAATGGGTGGAACTGGAAAATATCATCCTAAGTGAGGTAACCCAGTCACAAAAGAACACACATGGTATGCAGTCACTGTATAAGTGGATATTAGCCCAGAAGCTCTGAATACCCAAGACACAATTCACATATCAAATGATGACCAAGAAGAAGAAAGGAGAGGCCTCTGGTACTGGAAAGGCTTGATGCAGCAGTGTAGGGGAATACCAGGACAGGGAAATGGGAGGGGGTTGATTGGAGAACAGGGGGAAGGAAGAGGGCTTATGGGACTTTCAGGGAGGAGGAAACCAGGAAAGGGGAAATCATTTGAAATGTGAATAAAGAATATATCTAATAAAAAAGTAAACAAGAATAGCCAAACTCAAGACTGACAATCATGAAATAGAAATGAAAAAAAAAATACTCAAAAAACAATAAAATTAAGAGTTGCATCTTTTAGAAGATTTAGAAACTTTAAGCAAAATTATCCAAACTAAAGATACAGACTATTTAAAATAAATAAAAATACAGATGAAAAGGAGATAGTACAAGAGATGTCAAGAAAATTCAGAAATCCATAAAGACATACTTTAGAAGTCACTCCACCAAAGTGGGAAAACCGAAAAACAAAAATGGTGAATTCTAGATAGTATCAGGGTTTGGTACCCTCCCGTGGGATTTATCCAAAGTTGGTAAGTTGGTTCCATCACTGGTTAACATTTGTTCAGTCTCTGCTCCATTTTGTCCCTATATTTCTTTTAGACAGAAACAATTCTGGGTCAGAAATTTTGAAGGTGAGTTGGTGTCCCCATCCCTCTACTGGGGGTCCTGTCTGATTACTGGAGGTGGTCTCCTCTGGTTCCATATCCCCATTGTTGGGTATTTCAGCTAAGGCCACCCACATTGAGTTCTGGGAGCCTCTCACATCCCAAGACTCTGAGATTTTCTAGAAGTTTTTCCCCAATGTCTGCCGCTGCATATTTTCATTCATTCACCTGACACTCTGGGCTTCTCTCTTGTCTCCCCCATACCTGATCCTGCCCCCAATTCCCCCCTCCCTCACCCACTCAGGTTCCTTCCTCCCTCTGCCTTCTGTGACTATTTTGTTTCCCCTTCTAAGTGGGATTGGAACATCCTCACATGGACCTGCCTTCTAGTTTAACTTCTTATGATCTGTGGTTTGTATCATAGGTATTCTGTACCTTGGGCTAATATCCACTTATCAGTGAGTTCATACTATGCATGTTTTTTGGGGGTCTGAGTTACCTCACTCAGGCTGATATTTTCTAGTTCCATCCCTTTGCCTGCAAAATTCATTCTGTCATCATTTTTAATAGCTGAATAGTATTCCACTGTGAAAATGAACCACATTTTCTGTATCCATTCTTTGGTTGAAGGACATTTGGGTTGCTTGCAGTTTCTGGCTATTATGAATAAAGTTGCTATGAACATAGTGAAGCACTGTTTTGGTTTATGTCTTTTGAAAATAAAAGAAAGAAAGTTTGTAGTAAAAGCAAGCAAGCAAGCAAGCAAGCAAGAGAAAGAAAGAAAGAAAGAAAGAAAGAAAGAAAGAAAGAAAGAAAGAAAGAAAGAAAGAAAGAAAGAAAGAAAGAAAGAAAGAAAGAAAGGCTGAGCTTTCGCTGGACCTGGCTCTGCGTTAACAATATACTTAGAGATGATCATTTAAGGCTCTGTATTCAACCTTTTATCCTACTGTGTACTTAGATTATTTGAGTTAAAGTTATCTTTAAGAAAACAATAAAACCAACTTTACTTTGCCTTAGATTTTCTATGTAGTCAACTTTTACGACCTCAGCAAAATGCATAGCTCTAGTCTTATGTTCCTGAGCAAAAATAATTTGTGGTGTAGGGTGATTTTGGTGGTGGTGATGGTGGTGGTGGTGGTGGTGGTGGTGCTAGTGGTGGCATGTGTGTGTGTGTTGGCATTCAAAACCATTTTCTTTGATTTTTCATTTTTATTATTTTTAATTGTGTCTGAGTATAGGGGTATGTATGTGAGTACAGGTGCTCTCAGGGCCAGAAGCATCAGATCCCCTAGAACTGGAGGTAAGCCGGTTTTAAGTCACCTGGGTGATGGAAACAGGTCTCAGGTCCTTTCCCTGAAAACAGCCAACAGGTTAAAAACAAATACTCACCATAATTGTGAAAAACAATATGTAAATATACACTGGTAACTCTTGATTGCAATTTTGAGTGTTATTCTGCATCAGTTGCGGTCAGTAAAATAACAACTTCCCTGGTAAAGCTCTGCTAAAGATTTCTGAAAAAGTATCCCTCATTCATTTCAGATACCACGCTCTCTGTGCCGTTCAATAAACAAAGCAAAAGTCCTTTGTTCGTAACAGTTACAGGCACAGAACTGGCACGGGCACAACACAAAAGAAACGGGGACAGGAAAATCAGATACACATGACAGACCATGGATAGGCCAGCAACCAAAGACTATGAACAGTTGTAAGACACAGGGGAGGGGAGGGGAAAATTCAAATTTGGGGTTGCTCTTGGTGAAAACACATCAAGAAGCTGCATGGTGAGTGTCTCAGCCATCTTCCCTGGGGTTTCAACTCTTGATTTCAATCCAAAGCCTTGTGAACTGAAAGCCTCTTGTTGATACTGTCAAAAACCAAAGGATTATTTTTCGACTTCCATTAGTTGTACTAACCTAGGGACAGAAGAGTTGTAGTCCATTGTATTTGGACACTTGGAAGTAAACATCTGTCTCTTAGTCTAAAAAGGAATTAACTAAGTTCTACCAGAAAATGTCTCTAGTAACATCACCAATAAAAATGCTATTAGATTCTAGGCTCTATGCTACCTAGAAATTAAAATATATATTCACACACACACACACACACACACACACACACACACACATATATATATATTGAATTATTTGTGAATATCTGTATATCCAGTGTAAAATACATAGCAGAGTGTTCTGTGGTTAAGAGTACTAACTGCTCTTCCAGAAGACTTCAGTTTTATTCCCAACACTTGTGTGGCAGCTCAAGACCATCTGTAACTTCACTTTCAAAGGTTTTGACACTCTAGGCTTATATATGATATAAAGAGACATATGCAGATGAAGCATGCATAAAATAAAATATTTTTACACATTGCAGAATTTTATCAAAATATTTTCATTAATCCAGTTTTATTATTCAAGTCAGCTTTTTTCATTTCAGGAGATATAGAAGGTAACTCTTATTTCAACATATACAGAACTTGTATTATAAGGTTATAAGTAATTTCTTAACTTCTAGTACAGTGGTTCTCAACCTGTGAGTTCCAACCCCTTTGGGGTAGAAAGAACTTTTCCCAGGGGTCACCTAAGACCATTGGAAAACATAGAAATTTACTTTACTACTCATAGCCATAGCAAAATTACTGTTCTGAAGTAGTAATGGAAATAATTTTATGGTTGGGGTCACCACAACATAAGGAACTCTGTTAAAGGATCACAGCATTAGGAAGGTTGAGAACAACTGCTCTAATATAAGATCAGTTCCTGATCAGTGCAGGAAGTATGCACACTAGGCCTTTCTTTTATGAGAGACCTCCCCCACTACAGGATCCCATCCTTATGACAGCATTTACACATGGTTATGCAATGGGAACTTTTATAGAGACTATATTTACAAAATCATTTTCTTTGATTTTTCATTTTTATTATTTTTAATTGTCTGAGAATGGTGGTGTGTATGTGAGTACAGGTGCTCTCAGGGCCAGAAGCACCAGATCCCCTAGAGCTGGAGGTAAGCCAGTTTTAAGTCACCTGGGTGATGGAAACAGGTCTCAGGTCCTTTAGAAAAGCAGCAAGTACTCTCAAAATTGCTGGGCCAGCTCACCAGCCCTTTTCTTTAGCTTGTCTTTTTTTATTAACTAATTATTTTATACACTCCATATTTTATTCCCCACTCCACCAACCTCTGTCCACCCTCTGACTGTTCCACATCCCATACCTCCTCCCCTCCCCCTGTCTCCATGTGAATGTCCCCACCTCCCACCCCATCTGACCTCTACACTCCTGGAGCCACCAGTCTCCTGAAGGTTAGGTGCATAATCTCTGAATGAACACAGACCCAGCAGTCCTCTACTGTATGTGTGCTAGGGACCTATAACAGCTGGTGCATGCTGCCTGTTTTGTGGTCCAGTGTTTGAGAGATCCCAGGGGTCCAGATTAATTGAGACTGCTGCTCTTCCTACAGGATCACCCTCAGCTTCATTTAGCCTTCCCTAATTCAACATCAGGGGTCAGCTGCCTCTGTCCATTGGTTGGGTGCAAATATCTGCATCTGACTCTTTCAGCTTCTTGTTGGGTCTTCCAGAGTGCTGTCATGCTAGGACCCTTTTTGTGTGTGCTCCATAGTCTCAGTAATAGTGTCAGGCCTTGGGACCTTCTCTTGAGCTAGATCCTTTAAACCTTCTCTGTTTCCTTTTTTTAATTTAGTTCATGAATTTGGGGTGTAATGTTCTCATGGATTAGTTATCTTGAAGCTACCTGTCTCTTCTCCTATATTCAGGATATAGGGGAAAGTGTGGCCAGTTTCTAATTTCTTTCCCTTTATAACAGAGCAAATCAACATGGCTCAGTAAGATGTGCTCATGGCTGTTTTGTCTTAATTAGTTAAAATATGAACAGTACCAATTACTTGATTCATAAGGAAAATATCATTAAATTAAAATCACATTTGACTGGTATTAGCATATTAGGGCATATATTTTTATTTAAGTACAGAGACTGTCTGAATCTTAACTAACACACACAATATGTTCATGGAGAAACTAATTAACACTACAGCCATGAGCACAATTCCCTGATGACTTGATTTTTCAATGAAACTAAAGATACTTTTTGACCTACCATAATGTTACTTCTGCCAAGGTTAAGGGAACGATATCACCATAATTGGAGCACGAGTCTGTATTAGCCTGATTTAGGTTAGGGAGTCAAGGATTTGCACAAGGAAGGAATTCATAATAATTAGGGTGTAAAGTATAAAAGCAAGGGGCTTAAACACAGCATAAATTAATTATTTAGTGCTGTTCAATCCATTTAGACTTATAAATTACAAAAGGTCATAGGACAAAGCCTCTGTTCTCTTTCAGTTGAACAGTGTAAGATTTCTGAAAGCTAAGTCATTACAGAGCACAAACAAGCATGCTTAAGAATCCATACAGCAGGAAATGTTAGGTAGGCAAGCAAACATGTGGTGGCAAAAGACTCTTTGTTAAGTAATGCTAAGAAGCCTAAATTTCTTTTTTTATTTTTTATTATTTTTTTTAATTTTATTTTCTAAGTTTTTTTAAATTTACATTCAAAATCATTTCCCCTTTCCCGTTTCCTCCCTCCCCAAAAGTCCCATAAGCCCCCTCCCCTCCCTCTTTTCCCCATTCAACCCCCTCTCGCTTCTCTGTCCTGAGAAGCCTAAATTTCATATCACACAAACATGTTTGTTTCCAATATTTGTATTTAATGACATAATATATTTATGCCACATTGGATGGCTTTATTCCATTGATAATGAAGTTAGTGTTTTACTTACTTGATGATATAGGTTTCAGTAAAATGATGATCTCCGGGCAGTGGTGGCGCACGCCTTTAATCCCAGCACTTGGGAGGCAGAGGCAGGCGGATTTCTGAGTTCGAGGCCAGCCTGGTCTACAAAGTGAGTATCAGGACAGCCAGGGCTACACAGAGAAACCCTGTCTCGAAAAACCAAAAAAAAAAATGATGATCTCATGATTTATATGTATAATTCTTAGTAGAGAGAAGCAGACATAACAGAACAAGACAAGAAAGTGTAATAATTTTGGAGACTTCCGAAAGTTGAAACTACCTATTCTCTAAGATGTTAGTGTACATCCTAATACATTGCTCTGCTTAACAAAGGCAACTTTATGTGCTGCATTAAGGACCTTAAAATGGAGAGGTTGTCCCCAAAATACAAGTGGGCCTAGTGCAATGTCAGGAACCCTTAGAAGAGTCAATTGTCAAAGCCAGAGACAAAATCCCATGACAATGGAAGAAGGGGAGTAAAGGCGATGTGGTGCTAAGAAAAGGAGCCAAAGCAGATGAGCACCACCTCAGTCGTGGATGTCAAGACCCAAACCCCTTCAGAAGAAAGACAACCCTGAGTGACACAAACTTCGGATGCGTCATCTCTATATGACAGTTACTATTTTAAACTACTAAGTAGGTAAGTAGTGACTTGTTCTAGCAATAAGAAACTAGTAATGAAACAATAAGAAGATAACATGATATCATTAATTTCAAGATATTAGACTCTATTAAGCTCTATAATGGACAATACTATCCCTGACCGAATCTTCTGACCAATATTATGGGTATAGATAGTGGAGCTAGAATATTTGATATATTTACAAGGGCCGAAGTCTGAGTTATCAGGAAAAGGATGTTAAATAACAATTAATACTGTTTTAGTGCATTACATTTCATACCTTGATATTTATTATTTGATATTTCTCCAATCATAACAAATACAATTACATAGCCAGGACAGTTTTTACTTTTCGCTTGTGGTTTATTTTCTTACCTGGTGCTCTGAGAAGAAAGATCATAAGTGCTGAAAGGAAATTAGGGTAGAACTGATGTCTGAAAGATTCCACATGGGCATGAGCCACAACAAAAACACCTGCAAGGACTAAGCCTCCAAGAGTCCACCTGCATGGTGCATCTACAGACACATGTGTGGTTGTTAAAGGTACTTTTCCATTTGTTTGTTGTGGTATATTAATTCTGGAGTACTCTGTACAGAAAGTCCTTCCTAAGTGAAAGCTTCATGAATTAACTATCTACCATGGCAATAGTCCAAATCTCTGTCTACAACCAGTTCCTACACATATTCCCCACTCTCTAAGATTACTGAAAATAATTTTTTTCTTTTTCTAATTATTAGAAAAAAGAAAAGTATATAACCTAAACATAATGCATTTTATAATTAATATTAATTTAATTAAAATCAACTAAACCATACAATCTTGAGTATTGTCTAGATAATTTAAGCCTTCTGGAGGATAGAACCAAATATGTGTCTTTTCCTGCCTTTTAGACACCTTCAGTTTTATAGAGAAGATAAACACAAAGCTATCAAAACTAGGAAGCAATATAGAATTTTAATAATACAAAACCAGGAAATATAGAATAGTGTTATAAAGAGATAAAAACAAAATCAAAATAGGGGGGTTAAATTAGGAGAGCTATGGGAAGTCAGGGTAAAGGAGGGAATACGGGGTATAAAAACTAAAGACCTTTTTAAAAGCCATACAGAAACCTAAGATGCTTCCTAAAATATAAACATAGACTAAAGGGATTACAATGGAATCACCATATAATATAGCTAGTTCTCAACTTTTCCCTTTAGTTAAAACAAAAATCTGGACATGATAGAATGATATAAATTTACCTCCTATTTGAACTAAGGTTCTGACATGACTTTTCTCCATAGATAATAAGCCATTATGTACATTTTAATAACTTGTGCTGTTCCCTTCTTTTTGCCATATCCCTAAGGAGATTATTCTCAGACTCTCATATTAAAGAAATTATAAAAATAAAATACAGAAAATTTTAGTGTTACTCCAACACTATGACCATAAAGTATTCTCATCCTCAAATTAACATCTGGCCTTCGGTATTTTCCATAATTGCAACATATTTACTTGTATTGGTTCATGATGCCTGCTATTGCTCCTCCTCCTCCTCCTCCTCCTCCTCCTCCTTCCTTCCTTCCTTCCTTCCCTCCTTCTTCTTCTTCTTCTTCTTCTTCTTCTTCTTCTTCTTCTTCTTCTTCTTCTTCTTCTTCTTCTTCTTCTTCTAAGTGAACTCTGGATGGATTTCTGAATGAATGTTTCTCCAGAATTTGGAATGATAGTTTTCCATTCAGTAATGGTTCCCTTTTTATCAAGTCATTGAACTTCAATTTATTCAACTTTCACTTGAGATGAAAATTGAAGCATGATTCCTGTCTTAGTTACTTTTTCTATGACTGTGACAAGACATTATGACCAAGTCAACTTCTAAAAGAGCTTATAGTTTCAGAGGGTTAGAGTCCATGATGGTGGACTAATGCATGACACTTGGAACAACTTGGTCCATAAGGAGGAGGCAGATATAGAGAGACACACGAGAAATTTTATGGGTCTTTTTTTTTATTTTATTTTTTTTAATTTACATTCCAAATCACTTCCCCTTTCCCGTTTCCTCCCTCTCCGAAAGTCCCATAAGCCCCCTTCCCTCCCTCTTTTCTCCATTCAACCCCCTCTCATTACTCTGTCCTGGCGTTCCCCTACATCCTGTCTTTCCAGGACCAGGGGTCTCTCCTTCCATCTTTTTAGAAATCTATTGATATGCTGATTGTGTCTAGGGTATTCTGAGATTCTGGGTCAATATCCCCTTATCAGTGACTGCATACCATGTGTGATCTTTTGTGATTGGGTTACCTCACTAAGGATGATATTTTCAAGTTCTGACCATTTGCCTAGGAATTTCGTGAATTCATTGTTTTTAATTGCAGAGTAGTATTCCATTGTGTAAATATACCACATCTTCTGAATCCATTCCTTTTATGGGTCTTTTAAAACATGAAGTTTCATCCCTAGTGACAGACACCCTCCAACAAAGACATATCTCCTAATCTTTCCCAAAACATTCCATCTACTGATGACCAAGTTGTCAAATATATGAAGACCATTCTCATATAAACTACCACAATTTCTAAGTTTAGTTTTTAGCATAAAACAAGAAATATATACCATATTCTGCCATATATGTCATAGCCAGAGCAGAGTGAGTAAGTGAATGACTAGATTGTAAAAGACAATGGGAAGAAGAATACTCGTTCTTTAGAGGCTTGTGATCTCTTGTAGAAATATAGAATGTGAACAAGTGCCATATCCCTGAAACATTTTTTTTTTCATTCTTAAGACACTGACTCTTCCCATGCACATAAGGCGCTTGGCAAGCTATTGTAATCTAAAGGAGAGCCTTCTCCCTGCATGTATACAAGTCAGCTATTCCTTAGAACACTGGTGATTCAACACAGCAGGCTAAGTTAATGATGCTATTGATTACCTCATTTAATTTTTAGAAACCCTCTGCTGCATAATCAAATGTGACAAAGAAGCACAGCTGGGGCCATGGGGCCTTCACAACGAAGCTGAACAATACTAAACCTTAGTGAGGTTTCCTGTTCAAACTAGCAGACACAACCACTTCATCTAGTTACAACTAGACAACTAACTTCATCAGTTTAGCAGTCCTTTTACCTTTCCTGTTGGCAAGTTTCAATAAACTCTCATGCCTCCCAGATCTTCAAAATGTGTTTTCTTTGGCCTTTGGCAACCTGCGTGGGTCTGGACATTTTAAGAGGTAATAGTAAAGATTTAAGGAATTTGGGTTTTAATGTATCAAGTATAAAATATTCTGTTTTCAGCCATGTTGCACCCTGATTTATGTTTATTAAAAGCATAATTCTGATTCCTGTAGAAATTAGACTAGATTAAAATTAAGGACCGAGTTAGAATATCAGCTAGAACAAAACTGAAGTAATCTCTAGATTGAATTATGGTAAGCTGGTGCACTCTAGAAGTTGTGCACCCAGAAAGAATTGGCCAGGTTTCAAGCATGTAAGACTTAAAAGATTTACTTGACTGTGACAGAAAACTTAGAGAAAAACAGGACTTCATATAGGTTGTTTTTCTCAACAATTAAAAAAAAAACTAATTTTCTTCCAATGACGTAGTTCTTTCTGAACTATGAATCTGGCAATGTCTCAGATAAGATTTCCATAATTTATTATCTTACCACTGAGTATATTTTAGCTTCTTTCCTCTGGCATCCAAGCACATACCTATCCATCATGAATCCACATTGGGAAGCCCAGCCCAGTCTTGTATATCCTTAAAGTTTTGTCTGTGAGTCTTGTTGAAATATTTGATCCCAGTGACCTATCATATTACCTCAAGTCTTATCATACATAGAGGACTGTTTGTTTTTCGTTTCTTGTTTTTGTTTTGTTTTATTTTTAAAACTTCTCTGTTTCTTTAGATGTCTAATTCCTGTTGATACTTAAAGGTTTAGTAAATTGCAAATTCCTCTTTGAAAAAACAAAAACCCAACCTATGCCTTTGTGCCCACTCTTAACCCCACTCTGGAAGCCCTAACAACAGCATGTTAAAAAGAAATAGGAGCTCAATTTTCAGCAGGGAACCAGGCAGCTCCACACTTTTCTGTGCTTAGCCCACCAGGAGAGAATGATCTCCCAGCAGCGATTTCACTTCTGAGTGCTGAGGTGAGATCTCCACCTTCTCTCTGGAGGGGTACAGCTAGGAGCGCACAGGGCATATGATCATTGGAGTAGCTGGGACAGGAGTCTTCCCTTCCAGCCACCATTTGCAGCAGGGAACCAGAGAGCTCCACAGCCTTCTGTGCACAGACCCTGCCAGAAGAGAGTTGGTCTCCCAGGAGTACAGACACAGGTTTACAGGCCATAGGAGGAGCAATCTCCAGTCAGAGACAAGACCAACTAACACCATAGATAACCAGATGGCGAAAGGCAAGCACAAGAACCCTACCAACAGAAACCAAGGCTACTTGGCAACATCAGAGCCCAGTTCTCCCACCACAGCAAGTCCCGGATGCCCCAGCACCCCGGAAAAGCAAGAGTTGGATTTAAAGTCTCATCTCACAATGCTGTTAGAGGACATCAAGAAGGACATACATAACTCCCTTAAAGAAATACAGCAGAACATGGGTCAAATGGTAAAGGTCCTTAAAGAGGAAACACAAAAATCCCTGAAAGAAATACAGGGGAGCATGGGTGAACAGGTAGAGGCTCTTAAAGAGGAAACACAAAAATCCCTGAAAGAATTACAGGAGAACACAAACAAACAAGTGAAGGAACTGAACAAAACCATCCAGGATCTAAAAATGGAAGTAGAAACAATAAAGAAATCACAAAGTGAGACATCTCTGGAGATAGAAAATCTTGGAAAGAATTCAGGGGTCATAGATGCAAGCATCAATAACAGCATACAAGAGATAGGAGAAAGAATCTCAGGTATTGAAGATACCATAGAAAACATTGACTCAACAGTCAAAGAAAATGCAAAATGCAAAAGGCTCCTGACCCAAAACATCCAGAAAATCCAGGACACAGTGAGAAGACCAAACCTAAGGATTATAGGTATAGAAGAGAGCAAAGATTTCCAACTTAAAGGGCCAGTAAATATCTTCATCAAAATTATAGAAGAAACCTTCCCTAACCTAAAGAAAGAGATGTCTGTGAACATATAAGAAGCCTACAGAACTCCAAACAGACTGGACCAGACCAGAAAGTCCTCCCGGCACATAATAATCAAAACACGAAATGCACTAAACAAAGAATATTAAAAGCAGTAAGTGAAAAAGGTCAAGTAACCTATAAAGGCAGGCCTATCAGAATTACACCAGACTTCTCACCTGAGACTATGAAAGCCAGAAGATCCTGGGCAGATCTCATACAAACCCTAAGAGAACACAAATGCCAGCCCAAACTACTATACCCAGCAAAACTCTCTATTACCATAGATGGAGAAAACAAGATATTCCATGATAAAACCAAATTTACACAATATCTTTCCACAAATCCAGCCCTACAAAGGATAATAGATGGAAAACGCCAACATGAGGAGGGAAACTACACCCTAGAAAAAGCAAGAAAGTAATCTTTTTCCAACAAACCCAAAAGAAAGTAACCACACAAACATAAAAAAAAAACATCAAAAATAACAGGAAGCAACAATCACTATTCCTTAATATCTTATAACATCAATAGACTCAATTCCCCAACAAAAAACATAGTCTAACAGAGATGTTTTTCATGTGGATCTTCAATTTTATCAGAAAATGTTTGTGACTCCTCTTTCAATTCAGTAATGCTTTTGTGTCTACCATTTTGACTGTATTATTTTCCATGATAATCTTTAATTTTAACATTTTTTCTGTGTATTTCTTCGATTTTGTCGGAGGTGTTTTTCATGTCGATCTTTGGTTTTGGCATGGGGGGGCGGGAGGGGGGTGTTTGTAGTTTCACTTTCAGTCAATTTAGGAATGTTTTTGTGCCTACCATTTTGTTGGTATAATTGTCCATGATAATATTCAATTTTAACGTTTTTCTGTATTCTTCTTCAGTTTTGTCAGAAGTATTTTCCATGTGAATCTTCAGTTTTATCAGACAATGTCTATAATTTTACTTTCAATCAACTTAGGAGCATTTTTATACCTTCCATTTTATCTGTATAATTGTCCATGTAATAGTTTTAACATGTTTCTCTATATATTTCTTGAATTTTTTCAGGAATATTTTCTTTGTAGATCTCCAATTTTATCAGAATGTGTTTATAATTCCACTTTAAAAAAATAGGAATATCTTTATGCCTACCGTTTTATCTGTATAATTTTTCCATGAAATACTCAATCTTAACGCATTTTTTATATATTTCTTCAATTTTATCAGAGATATTTTCCATGTAAAGCTTCAATTTTATCAGAAAATGTTTATAATTTCACTTTCAATCAACTTAGAAATATTTTTATGCCTACCATTTTATCTGTATAATTTTCCATGATAATCTTCAATTTTAATGTTTTTCCATGTATTTTTTTCAATTTTATCAGAAATATTTTCCATGTAAATCTTCAATTTTATCAGAAAATGGTTATAATTCTACTTTCAATCAACTTAGGAATATTTTAATTCCTACCAATTTATCTGTATAAATTTCTTCAATTTTATCAGAGATATTTTCCATGTAAATCTTCAATTTTATCAGAAAATGTTTTTACCTCTACTTTCAATCATTTTAGGAATATTTTTATGCCTACTATCTTATCTGTATAATTTTTCATGAAATAGTCAGTTTTAACGTATTTTTCTATATATTTCTTCAATTTTATCAGAGATATTTTCCATGTATATTTACACAATAGAATACTACTCAACAATGAAAAACAATGAATTCATGAAATTCTTAGGCAAATGAGGAACGGGGGAGGGAAGAGGGATTATGGGACTTTCGGGGAGGGGGGAACTGGGAAAGGGGAAATCATTTGGAATGTAAATAAAGAACATAGAAAATAGAAAAATTAAAAAAATAAAAAATAAAAAAAAGAAATAGGAAATAAAGTTAAGGATATACAATTTAGAGAGAAAATACAACTGTCCCTGCTGATAGACAACAGCCTAAAATTCTATGGAAATACCAACTTTCCTCCAGACAGTCCTTGGTGGTCTTGAGCAGGACCAAACACCAAACAAAAGCAGTCCCATAGATACACAGACCTTGTCACTAGGCTAGGCTGGAGCAATGATAGTTCAGCAGTTGAGAATTCATGCTGCTCTTGAAGCACGGTAGACAGTCTATATGAGTTCAAAATAGCTGCTGTCATGGCACTTATTTTTAAAAATTAATTATAGCTTACTTCTGACTTGCCTTATGCTCTGGTCTATGAAAAAAATTACTTTATTGATTTCTCCTTAGTGAACATTATTAAGACCATCAGTAGTGAATCTTTCTCCAAGTCAGGGAACCATTCTAAATTTTAGTAAATTTATGGCAGACTTTGTTTCATAGGAGTATTTGGTTCCAAGAAAAATATTACCATATTCTGTTATAAAAGAAAATCTCCGATTGTTCATAGCACCCGCAGGGTAGTTCAAAATCATCTGTAACTCCAGTTACAAAAGACCTGATGCCCTCTTCTTACCTCAAGAGCATCCCATACACATGTGGCACATACACACAGGAGCACTCATATACACAAAATAAAAATAAATATGTCTTTTAAAAAACAGATTATATGTGATTCCCAGCTGACATCTGTACCAAATTTGCTATGAGTTTAGAAGCTTACCAAGCACCAAAACCTTTTTCGGTTGGTGGCACTGTAGAATTAGCATCTGTTATGTAACATATTATAGCATTACTAGTTATCTTGTCAATTAAGTTCAGATTCTTTATGGTTGTATGCCTTGAGGCTGTGGGTGTGGGTGTGCCTTATAACATATAAATTTAGCTCATTTTCCTTTACACTCATCAACGTTTAATAATTCTATCTTCTTTTCTACATTTAAAAACATTTCTTCTTCTATTTGCTTATTTTTGAATAAACAAAGTCTGAGAAGTAATTGGTTTCATTATGGAAATTTCAAATGTGTGGTTTTTGACAGTTACCCCAACTCCTGTGTCTAAACTACTCACTGTTTTTTATACCCTTTTAACCCCAGTTTTTCCCATCCACTTTTATGTCCATATATTTTATTACACACACACACACACACACACACACACACACACACACATGCTCACACATGCCCTGAAATTTTCATTTTCCCACTCCTGTTCTCATTTCTAGTTTTATGACCTGTAACTACATCCATATTCATACCCATACATGTATATAAAAATTAAATGTTTGAATCTGCATATAAATCTGCAGTATTTGTTTTTCTGAGTTTGAGTCACTTTACATCATATAATAATTTCCATATCCATCTATTTTCCTGAAACTTCCATGTTTTTATTCCTTTGTATGTATTTTGTTATGCATTTGATCACTTTTCCATTGTCCATTCATCTGAGGATGGACATTGGGACGGATTTTACTTCCTTGGTGTTGTGAATAAATAGTGCCGTAGTAAGCATGGCTGTGCATGCATCTCCGTGCCATGATTCACAGTCCTGTGGGTATATGCCCATCTCATGGCCTCAGCAGTCAACTTGACAGAACATAGAGTCTCCTAAGAAATGAGAATTTTAGAAGATTCTGTCCCTAGGCAGGTGGGTGTGGCCTATATAGGAAAGGTAGCTGAGCAAGCCAGAGAAGAAGGAAGCCATGACAGTCTGACATCTACTTCAGTTCCTATGTTCATGCTCCTGTCTTAAGTTTATGCTTTGATTTTCCTCAATAATGGACTATAACCTATAAACCACACAAACCCTTTCTTCTTCAAATTGCTTTTGGTCAAGCATTCCATCAGAGCAATAGAAAGCAAACTAGAAAAACATAGAAATTGTCTAGCTGGTTTGAAGGAGAGTTCTAATTTTAGATTCTGAAGAAAACAGCATTATTTCTATAGTAACCACACCAGTGGGTCACTTTTCTCTACTTTCTCCTAGCTTTTTCCACCATTAAATGCTTTTTTACAGTCTTAATTTTTACTAAAATTTGAAGTATGACTTCTCCTAAAAGTATGAAAAGTTACCATAGTAATACTAAATGATAGAAATTCCAAATGATAAAATTGTTGAAATGATTTAACAAGTGGGAAAATGATATAATGACTTTCAGTAGGTGACAACCCTTAAACTAGTATGAAGAGCATTGCATATCCCTTATACAATATTGAATTCATTGGGCTTTATCTTTCCATTGCTACAAACCTGGCTGACTTATTGTGCATGAGATACTGTACTCCATTTCTCAGATGATGATAGTTTCGTCTAAGCCACATAGCTTCCTGAAGCCCTAATGAAGAAATTAAAGCACGTTTGCACAAAGGATGAATCAAATGAAGCATGAGTTTGACAACTAATAGAGCTGCTTTCAAAGCTACCCTTTGTTGGTAGCTTTGTGTGTGATGAAGACACCAGAGTTGATCATGAAATACAGGAAGAAACATTCCTGAACACCAACCAGGTTAGAATTTTTAGTGTGCCTATGTAAATAAGGGGAATGAATGATATTTTCAACTTAGGTAAATGTCCCTTTACAATAATTATTGAAGTCTCTTGGCATTGCATTAAAACAGAACAAAAGCTCATCACAAAAAGAAAACAAGTAAATTGAAAGGATCTTGATCCTGAAGGATCCAGCAGAGAAAATGAAAGACCCATAAAGCATGTGGCATATTCCTTGTCAAATTTCCTCATATAAGGACACTGCTATGAGATGTAAATATCTTCAAAGGATTAACCCTCCAACATCATGAAAATATGCACATTTTCAAAGGGATGAAGTGTTTTCTAATCTGAACATCTTTAAAGGGTGGAAATCAATAAATGGCATGAAAACTTCAAAGCAGGACCCGCTGTCAATGACAGGAGTTCCTCAGCAATGTGGAAGCTTTGAAGGAGGACTCCCAGTGCTGGGATACCTTTGAAGTGACTGGAAACAGACATTTATAATTATGGAAAGGTGCAGTGTCCAGCAGGGATAGTACAAAGACATGTCTGAGGTAGGTACAGGCAGAGATTGGGAGGTGGCAGGGACACTGACCTCCCAGCCTCCTGATGTAAAAGCCTTTCGGGTTAACTCAATAACCACATATAAAGTGGCAAGTGGAGAGTGGGAACGGTGGCAAGAGGCTAGAAACCACATTATTTTAGAGCTCACGTTTCAAAAGAGAAAAAAATCTCTCAGCACCCCTAAAGCGCTTCTTAATACATACCGCCTGTGCATAGGTTTTGGTAGCTGCATGATATATGAAGTTGTTATCAACAGTCAGCTTTCTGCAAACAAGTGTTCTGCTCTGGGAGCGTGAAGACAAAGCTCAAGAGTCAGCCTCTCTCTATCTCTTGATTTCCAAATTCATTGATTGAAATCTATCTAATATTCTTGCTATTAAAATTGTATGGTATTCTAAGGCATGAAAATAATCTTAATACATAAATAACTGTTAATTTCATATAAATTCAAATTATTCTTAATCAAAGACTTATTGTTCATTTATGTAACTCAACTTAAGGCCTTCTAAGTTCCCTTAATAGGTGGACTAGCACAAAATGAGTAGTACATGCATCTAGAACCAAGTCAAAAGACATTAATTATTTTTTTTCCTAAACTATAAATTTCTTTTTACCCTTAATGCTACTGGGCTTTAAAGATAGTGGCATCCTTTTGGTTCTTAGCAAGATTCATTATGGAATATGCTTTCCCCAAATTCTTCTTTCATTCATCAAACACTTTGGGGCATAAAAATGCACCAATCTCTATTCCAGGCACTGTAGGTCACACTGGTCACTAATTTTACCTGTGCTTCTGGAGACTTTAGTTTAGATTCTGATCAACAGTCAGACAAAAATGTAAATTACACTGTGTGGCAAGACCTTTTAAAAAGGGAACAAGCAGAAATTACATGTGCTCTGGAGACTCATGTAAAGTTCCCCTAAGCATCTTTCAATTGGGTTGAAATCAGAAAGATAAGGGGTTATTAATCAGGAGAACTTGGATTTAGATGGTTACATCAACTAGTTAGAAGGAAAAGCAAGAAATATACCAAGTAGAAAGAGGGAAAAAACACCACAAAACTCTCTCATGGACAGGCAACATAAATGTCACTTACATGGATAACAGTAAGTTATAGAGAGACAGAAGGCTCATCTACAGACTTTGATCTTAATCATAAAATCAGTCAGGCAAGTTCAAGCAATTTAAAGTATGTGACTAATGAATGCAGTTGGAAAGAATAGGCAAGAGTGCAAAAGAAGTCGACAATGATGTCCATATATCTGCATAACCTAAAATCATCCACTGAGAAAATTAGGGAACAGATCGATCGGGTTTGGGATAGAGAAGGAGCTCAATTTTTGTTATGCTGCATTTGAAACATAGATACCGTAAAGTCATGAAAGTGCAAGTGTGAAGAACCATGACAACCATCAGAAAGGAAAACATCTGCAAAGCTGGTAACATATTGATGTCAAACTTCCTTATAAGTACATAGTTATGTCTTTGTATGTGAGGGAGCTAATGTAATGTGATCCACTTCATGAAATGCAGGTTTCACACAAGAATATGAGTGTGTGTGTGTGTGTGTGTGTGTGTCGAAATCTTGCTTGCAAGCAAAGAAGTTTCATAATTCAGTTGTGATGATTATTAAAGATAGATACAATATGCAAGAAATGATGAGGACAGAAAATGAATCATAAAATATTTTTAAGAAATCCTATATTAAAGGATTTACAGTTTTCTTTAACATGTTGTGGTGGCATTTTACTGAGATCCCCTTGCATTACATATTTTAAAAATGGATACAGTGTTTGACAAGTGATAAAATATACTATTTCCATCTATGATTAAATTTTTTGGACCTGGGGAAATGTAACAATATGGTATTATTCTATAGATGTTTATAACTGTATTTTGTTTCTTAAGGAATTTTACTTATGTGATTAATTTTTCCAATAAGGTTAAAGTAGACAACTTAAAATGCTTGTATTGGCTCTTAATTATTAATGCAATAAATTCTTAATGAGGGACAATGATGTGGTAGGCATTTTTTCTAGGAATTTAGGATTTATTAATGAGCAAAGCAAAGAGCATGAAATATTCTAGTGGGCTAATTGGGATGATGCGGGAGCCAGAAACATCTTTAACTGACTTGAAAATAAAAATATTCTAGATTTGTATTGAACACTTACTAGGGATCAGGGCATCTGGTTCTGGAATACAGCAGTGAAATAACCAAAAAAAGTTCTCCCATATGTCTTCATCAAAGATAGAAGTCTGTAAAGAGAAACAGACACTGAGCAAACAGGAAGTAATCATACTATGTATTAGAAGATGAAGGAGGGCAAGGTTCAGGAAAATTCAAGCATAGTAAGTGATGGATTGTGGACTGAAATTTCATATATAATGATAATTGTGGTGACATTTCAACCAAGACTTGAAGGACGGAAAAGTGGCCAGGGCATCTGAGGAAAGAACACACTACCCAGACTGTGCCAGACTCCCATGGAGGAGTATGCTTGATGTGTTCAAGGAACATAAAATCACCTGGTGTGAGCAGAATTGAGTGATGAAAGTGTAGAATAGTGAGACAGAAGGTTAGCGAGGGTAGAGAAGGGTCATATGGATGTTTGTGGATCACTGTAAAGACTTCAGATCTGTGTGCGTAGGGAGGAACTGTAGTATTTTGATCAAAAAAAAATTGACCTGACTCATTTTAAAAGGACAATTCTTGTTGCTGTGTTGAAAATAGAATATGAGGAGAGAAGCATGCATTACAGGGGGCAAAGGCATGGGCAGAAGTGGTGAAAGACTCGTTAAGAAGGCTCCTGTGGCACACAGGTAAGAGACTAAGAGTTCACACGAAGACACAACAATGAATGTAATGAGAAGCAGTGGGCTTATAGAATTTATTTTAAAGGCCGAGCTGGAATATTGGCAGTGTGGTACAATATAAAGAGAGGAAGCAACTATAACATCAAGGCTAGTGGTGGAATACACTACCCAATGGGGAGTGCTATAGGAAGAGGCTTAAGGAAGAAAGACTCAGTGTTTAGGATTTAAGTGTGCTGAATTTAAAATAATTATTAAAAATATCAGTGGAGATAGCAATCATATGACCATATGTGTGAGTCTGAAACTAATGTTTGACATGAGAGATAGGTGTGTGGATATTATTGGGAAGGTGAGCCTGTGTGAGCATATAAACAGGTAACAAAGAGGGACTGAGGATGGAGTCCTGGACATCCTTAGGGAAAATGTAGCAAGACCAAGTAAATGAGTCAAAGACGGAGGAGTAAAATCAGCAGAGCCCATGAAGCTAGAGGTATCCAGGAAATTCAAGCGCGGAAGGAAGAATGACAAACCCAGCAAGTACTCTGCCTCAACAGCTCCTGTCTCAACAAAACTCTGCAAAGTATGAAACCGCTTCTCTCCCACAGACTGATGGCCTGGTATGTTGTGTTTATAGCATGACTTCCTGGGGGTGACAACCCACTGCCTGCAGGAGCACTTTGCTTTCACCATCTTTTATGTGTATCACACAACATAATTTTACACTCAGATTGATCTGCCCCTTTGTTTGACTTAAACTAAACTAAATTACCCTCTTCTGCCTAAGACAATGTTTCTCAACCTGTGCGTTGCAACCCCTTTGGGGGATGGCATATCAGATATCCTGTGTATCAGAGATTTACGTTATGACTCATAACAGTAGCAAAATAACAGCTATAAAATACCAACAAAGTAATTTTATGGCTGGGGCTCACCACAACATGAAGAACTGTATTAAAGAGTCACAGCATTAGGAAGGTTGAGAGTGTCTGCATTAAAATAAAGCAACTGCCCCATAAATTCATCTCATGGCTTTGTAAGTTTTATCTCTCATGACACCTTATGTTGATTTGCACTTTTATGATGATCTGTAAATTCTTTTTGAAAAAAATTGAAGTATAATGAATAATCTTAACTGTTGCCTCGTTAGAATCTAGACTCACCTATGAGACAAGCCTCTGGGCGTGCCATTCAGGGATTCTATAGATTAGATGAGCCCCTAACAATATCTGTGAAGCATTATTGTGAAGTATAGACACCAAGGTGGAAAGGACATACCCTAAATAGATAAAGTATCATCTTGAGAGCTATAGCCCCAGACTGAATTTAAAATGCAATTTTTAAAAATGAGCTAAATTATAAGTGTTCATCTTCCTCTGATTCCTGACTAGATACAATGAGACTAATTCCCTTCAGCTCTTGCTGCCATGACCTTCTCAATGTGATGGTCTGGCCCCTTAACAGTTGTGTAGAATAAACTCCCACTTCCTTAACTTGCTTCATCCAGGTATATAGTCATAGACAAGTAGCTAATGAAGTCCATAAATAGAAAAACACACACACACACACACACGCACGCGCACAAAGAGAGAGAAGTGTGTGTGTGTGTGTGTGTGTGTGTGTGTGTTAACATTACATCTGATTACATTTTTCACTCTTCATGCCCCTGTAACAAGTACTCAGAGGAGAGCAGAATGTTAATACACCTCTAAGATCTCACACCCCCCATCACCACACACTTCACTGAAACGTCTATCCCCACAGACTTGTTTTTCTACTTTAAACTAAGATGAAAGAAATCACATATTGCACTTTTTAAAATCCCACATTTGTCTCTGCAATTAATTCTTGCCTCTGCTGTCTAATTATTATTCATTCTTATTGAAATGTGTTCACAAGGAATAGCTATACTGTAATTTATTTACATCTGTTTTACTGATTATGATTCACTTGGAGATATTACAAATACCAATGTCATGAAATCTCTGAACTCTGTGGTTTAATGATCATGAATGTCTTGAGATGATGCTTAGGAGAAGAATTTAAGAATTCTCATTTTTCTGCATCCTGATAAACTCTTTTCTTGTAGTTTTTTGTTTATTCATTTTGTTTTAAGACAGGATTTCACTATGTAGCTCTGGCTAGCCTGGAACTCTCAGTGTAGACCAAGCTGGCCTCCAACTCAGAAATTTGCCTGACTCTGCCTAACAAGTGTTGGGATTAATAGTGTATACCACCAAACCTGGTGCCCACAAACCCTTTAGATTTTCTAGCTTTAACTATATTCTAACAGGTATTGAGTGGTATCACATACTGTTTTTGTGTTTTACACCAAAGAATTCCAACACTGGATCTTTCACATATGAAGGACAAAGTATTATATATACATATACATATACATACATATACATCATATGCATATACATATACAGCATATGCATATACAGCATATATAGCATATACATATAAATCGTATACATATACATATACATATGCATATACATACATATACACACACAGCAAGGGATGACTGGGCCATAACAAAAGAACTGATAGTTTCCCACAATTACAGGTCTATCATTTATAGTTCACTGGAGATAGTGGCTCTGCTCCTTCCTCTCAAAAAAAATTACAAATCTGAGAGCAGGGCTCCTCACTAGATGGCATGTGAAGAAAGGGCACATACTGGTTTTAATTTATATTCCACTGATGTGTAAAAATTTTGGTTGGCTTTTCTTTCATAGATTTATTTTACAAGTGAACCCTGACTTCTATGAACTGCTTTTAAATAGTTGTTTATTTTCTCTAGATTGAGGAAGTTTGTAAATCATTGAATAGAGCTGGATACAATATGCATCTATTGATGTCTTCATTTGCTTGTTTATGGACATGATCTCATTATACTCATTGTACAAGGCTGAAAACCTAAAACTTGCCATGTACCTACCTCAACTTCCTGGGTGCTGGACTGCAGGCATGCATCAGCAAGTGTGTCTGGGTACAAGTCTTTTTTTCTTTTTTTCTTTTTTTTTTTTTTTTTAAGATTTATTTATTGTTACATGTAAATACACTGTAGCTGTCTTCAGACACACCAGAAGAGGGCGTCAGATCTCGTTACAGATGGTTGTGAGCCACCATGTGGTTGCTGGGATTTGAACTCAGGACCTTTGGAAGAACAGTCAGTGCTCTTAACCGCTGAGCCATCTCTCCAGCCCCCAAGTCTTTTTTTCTGATGTGTGTATTGTAAATTTCTTCTGTCACTCTGTAGCTTGTCTCCTTTTTCTTAGTAGGATATTTTGGTTGATAGAAGTTCTTGGTTTTAACATATTCATGTATTTTTCTGATATTATCAGTATTTTTATGTCTTTTTGAAAAGCTTCACCTACAGCAAATTCATGAAGATATTTTCTATTTTCGTCATAAATCTTATTGCTTCAGCTTATAAGTTTAATTTACTACGTCTAGAATTGATTCAGATTCTGAATAACTAAAGACTCTTTTTTGTCCAGCAAAATTTGTTGAAAAAAATAAACTGGTTTTTCTGCAATACTTTTGTCAAATTTGCCCTAAATTAGATAGGCATGTGTGGAAGTTGTTTCTGGGTCTCATCCTGGTTTTCTGGTCTACTGACTCCTCTTTAACTAGTTAAATTACTATTATCTAAAGAGTCTGCTTATTGTATTGTAATTTATTCAGTTTTGTTTCCTTATGTATTTTTCAGCTTTTACTCAGAATTTATTGACATCGTTAATTTTAAAATCAGATTATAAGGGAAATCATTCTTGGATTTTGACTGGGAGTCTACAGCCTATGAATTTTAAGTAAGTCTTTCCAATTCCAAAATTAAACTTTAGCTCTTATTAGAGTCAGAGGATGAGACAGAAATCAGATATGTTTGTTGTTTGTTTAGTGTTTATTTATGCTTTATTTTGGCTCCCTGCGAGTGTGTCCGGGTCAGGAGGTTTAGGGTGCATACTTCTAATGTGTGCTCCAGAGACGATGCCAGGATATTTTTTCTGAGGCCCACTGTGCTAAGCTACAGATGTACTGTTTTGAGAAATAAAATCAACTAATGAAATGGAGATAAGTAACAAAGGAGAGGCTATGGAGGGAAATATGCTAATTGCACATTATATACTTATGTGAAGATTATCCATATGTAACCAAGGACCACATATAATTAACATGCACTGTATGATTCATCTTGACTGCAAACATCACAGGGTTTAGAATCACTGGGCAAAGAAACCTTCGAGGGTGTCTGTGAGGAAAGTTCTCAGATGTGTTAATTGAGGTGTGAGGACCAATAATGTTGGTGGCGCCATTGCAGGGCTGGAGTCCTGAACTAAATGAAAGGAGAAAAAGAGCTTACCACAAACATTTATCATTCTCTGCTTCTGGATTTACTTATTTGTCCCATCAGTTTGTCAAAAAATAATGCTGACTCATTGGAGAGTCTGTAGAATAATGTGCTTAGGTGTTTATAAAAACAAGGAAACTATCTCATGTAAATTGTATATACCTTAAAATGGTTGGATATTCGATTACCTCGTAATAATTCTCAGTTACAATCCAAATGTTTCACAATTAATTAGTCATATCATAAAATAAGGCATGAGCCAGATGACTAAAAATATGAGTTTTCAGAGACAGTTCAGCTGCAACTTTTCATATTCCAGTTGTTCTAATAGTTTTTTAAATCTATTATGATATATATAAAAGTTATGTATGTTTTTTAAAGAACTTTCATTGTTCATTAGATCTAGCTTATACTCAAATACACATTTTTGTGGAAAATATTTGAGAATTAGCTCTAAAATGTAAATATATAATTCAATTATATTTTTCTATTACTTATTCCAAAATAGAAATATATTACTATTACATACTTGATAAGTCTGCTTCATCAGTCCTAGAAGGATAAAATAAGGATATTTTAAATTAGAAGAGCAAAAAGGTTATGACCTCAGAAAGAGAAATAATAAAATATTTCAGTTATAGAAATATAATGAATAATTCTCTACAATCTGGAAGTCTGCTAGCTCGGCTATGTCTGCTCACTGATTTCTGTGCCTCCTGTCTTCCAACGGGACTACAGTCAACTTCAATTATACAGAGGCATCCTGGGGCCATAACGTGGTGGACTTCACCCATGTATACTCTCACACAGAAATATACCACCATACTGCATCAGTGGGCTGATGAATTCAAAGCTAAAACTTACAGTTTTTAAGGGATTTCTGTTTTGCTTTACTTTTTTAACTCTGAGTAACAGAGCAAACAGCTGGTTTAATATTCTCAGCCACCAGCAATAATCACTTATTTTTCTTCTCGTTTTCTCTTTCACTCCTCATTTATAGATCAGAAAATAAATCACATTATTGAAAAGACAGAAATTTTATTCTTGAAGAAAAGTACTTTCTGATCTTCTTTGCATGATAGCGACTAATTTATAACAGTCTTTTGTCTGTCTAGCAGCTCAATTTTATATTTATACCATTAAGGTTCTGTAAGAGTTTGATGTTGTTATTGTTCAGAGAATAATAGAAAAATAACATAAATTTAAGGAAATGAGATAATGGCTCATTTTAGAAGATTCAGAAGCTTCTCTGCTGTGGGAAAAATGTATATAATACTTTGAAAAATCTAAATATAAAAGGTATATTTAAAATAGATAGGGATCTGAGAAAAATTCACTGTGAAATTAAATTAATTGCATTTATTAATATGAACTTAGAAGATCTTGGCTGTAAAATACCAATAAAGATATTTTTCCAGATTGTCACATACCTTCTACTAATAAAAATTATGTGACCTGTCTTTTCTAGTTTCATTGCTATCCGTTTTTGGCATTTTCCACATAAACTAATACTGGGTGATCTCTTTGAAGCTAGTATTTAAAAATATAAAAAATAATTTAAAAGTCATCAAAGCATAACTTATGATCATGAGTTCTAAATTTAAGTCATAAATATTTTATTTCATACCTATGCAAATTTAGGCAGTTCATTGTCTTTTGGTGCTTTATTTCCTCATCTAAAAATGGGATTTTATATTGGTCCTGAGAAGATTTGATGCCACGATATAGGAGAATACCAGGTCAGGGAAGCGGGAGTGGGTGGGTTGGTGAGCAGAGGGAGGGGGAGATGGGATAGGGTGTTTTCGGAGGGCAAACCAGGAAAGGGGATAACATTTGAAATGAAAATAAAGAAAATATCTAATAAAAAAAATAAATAAAATGGGATTTTATTTATAATATTTTATGATGACAAATAATTGAATATAAAGAACAACATCTGGCACATGAGCTACTCACAATGATTCTTAGTAAAGTGTGGTGGTTGAAATGAGAATGGCTGCTATAGGCCCGCATGTTTAAATGTTTGGTTCCCAGGTGGTGGAACTGTTTGGGAAGAACAAGAAGGTACGGCCTTGCTGGAGGAGGAGTGCCGCTTGTGCTTTCAATCTCTCTCTCTCTCTCTCTCTCTCTCTCTCTCTCTCTCTCTCTCTCTCTCTCTCTCTCTCTCTCTCTCCCTCCCTCCCTCCCTCCTTCCCTCCCTCCCTTCCTCTCCCCTTTCTCTGACTTCTGCTGGCAGACCATATGAAAACTATAAGCTACTGTTCCAGCACCATGCCTCCTTATCTGATGCAATGTGTCCCCCCTCCATGATGAAAATGGACTATCTGAAACTGCAACCTAGCTGCCAATTAAACACGTTCTCTTATAAGTTGCCTTGGTCATGGTGTCTTATCACAGCAACAGAAAAGTAACTAAAATATAGATATTTCAGCCCAGGAAATGTGTGCTGAATCACACTAATTGTACCTGTTTAAAAATTATCTTTCTATACTTATTCATTTTTTTTCTAAGTGCCTTATGCAAGAAAAGGCTTGGAGCAAAGTACTAATGATAGTGGAAAGGGAAATTACAATTTCTGTCTAATAATGTAAGAAATTGATGTAAATCTTCATAGAAACATACTTAGTAAAAATACATTTCTTAATATTTAAAAAATTATGTTTTCTTAAATATCTACAGAGTTTTGTTCATGTTAAAAGCACAATTTAGAAAATTGTTTCAGATATTTTAAACTGGTGTTAATTTTCAGTAAAAGCATAGCTTTTATCCTTTATATAACAGATAATTCTTTTATGTAACATGTGTCACTGTGGATATATTGATGACTAAAGATGCTTTAGTAACCTTTTCATTTACATTTTAAATTTTCAATTAAAATCTAATTATATCACTTCCCTTCTTCTTGTTTTCCCCTCCAACACCTCCCATGTTTTCCCTCAACTTGATGGCATTTTTCCTTTTATGTCAACTGTGTCTTACAACCCTTCTCTAGTGTCCTCATGGTCCTTTTTTTTACTTGCCTTGTTACTCCAAGCTAATAAATCATATCAAAAAATTTGAAGATAGGAGTCTTCAATGAGAGAGTATATGAAGTATTTTCCTTGTGTATCTGGGTTACCTTACTCAATATAATATTTTTTCTGCTTTTGTTGTAAATTTTTTTCAGTGTAATTACTTTACTTGTTTTTAATTAAAAATAGATTCTTCTCTCATACAATACATCTTGACCACAGTTTCCCCTCCTTTCACTCCTTCCAGCTGCTCCCCTCATCTCCCCCAAGATCAATTCCCTCTCCATTTCCTCTTCAGAAAAGAGCAGGCCTCCAAAAGACAACAATCAAATGGGACAAAACAAGATACAATAAGAAAAACAGAAAACCCTCACATCAGGGCTGGATATGTTTCCAATATGAGGAAACACATCCCAAGAGGAGGCAAAAGATTCAGAGATACATTCACTGTCACTGTTTGGAAGCCCTACAAAACCACAAGACTAACAGCCATAACATAGAAAAAGGACCTGATACAGACCCATGCAAGATCCCTGCTTCCTGCTTTCAGTCTGTGAGCCTTTGTAAACCCTTGTAAGCTCTGCTTAGTAGATTCAGTGGGCCACAATTTTCCTCTGGTATCTTCTAGCTCCATGACTCCTACAGTCTTTCCTCCCCTTCTTCCATGGGTTCCTAAAGCTTTAAGAGATGGGGGTGGAGAGATGCAAAGCTCTCTCTCTCTTTCTCTCTCTCTCTCTCTCTCTCTCTCTCTCTCTCTCTCTCTCTCTCTCTCTCTCTCTCTCTCTCTCGTCTATGGATTAGGATATAAAACATTCAAACTATTACTCCAGCACCATCCCACCATAGGGATCATAAATCAACCCTCTAAAACTGTTGTAAACCAGCCTCCAAATCAATACTTTCTTTTATAAGACTTTCCTCAGTTTTGGTGTTTCCTCCCAGAAATAACACCGAAACTCAGACAACATTCATGTTGTGAATTCTTTTCAGGAAGACACATGGCAAGGAAATTAAACTGAAGAAAGAATATAGTAACAGCACCTCCATCCTGTCAGCAAGAAAATAGGTCCCTCAGTCCTACAACCATAAAGAATTAGACATTGTTAATAAACTGAAGCTTGGAAGAGGAACCTGAGTCTCAGAGACTAAAACCCGACCAACAAGTTGACTTCAGTCATGTTAGATGCTAAGCAAAGAACCATGACACATAAGTCTCCCAATTGCCCAAAAGAGTGGATTTGTGGGGTTTTGTTTTTGTTCTTTTTGTTTTTTAGTTGCTGAGTTTATGACAATGTATTACACACCAATAGCAAACTGGCAGTAGTATTTTATTCTGTCTACTTTGGATCTATGAAGAAAAGTGAGGAAACTCTCAGAAAAGGACACAGGAAGAAAACAATGAGTACTACAATGCAATACACCTGAACTTGGTGCAGTTATTGTGATAGTCAGGCATAGAATGGGTTTTGACATTTTCTTGTGTACTGTTTGATGCTAAAAGGTAAGCAGTCACAGAGAGTTCTCTCATGGTATCTATTTCCCTTTGGGATGATTATTAAACTGTCTGTTTATTTGACTGCATATGGAGTAGTTATTATTACATTCTTATAATATATATATGTACATATAGACCTGGATCTACTATGCTTTTTTTTTGTCTGTTATCATGTGTCATCTACTTCATTGCATATGAGAGGAGAGTGACTGGACGTTAAGCATGTTTACACCTAAGACTGGAAGACGGTAAAAGAGATAGAGATGATTTTGAAGTCAGGTCTACAAGTGCAGAGTCAGGAAATTTCTGTTTTAAAGGGATAGCATGGAAAGGCCAAAGTCTCTCCATTCTAAAAAGGAGCAATTAGGAATTGAAGGGTTGATCTCTTAGGTCTGGACTTCATGATTAAAGTCTGTATTGACTGTTTATTTCAGGAATCCACGATGTATGTGGAAAGCCACTTTATTAGCACCTCCACCTCTCACCCTCCTCTAGAAGTTTAAATCACTATTAGAGAAAAGATTAGGTTTAGGGAAGTAAACATGTGTTAACTCTGTATTTTGTTCACCTTCACTTATGGTTTCTGTGAGATAGACTACAATTAGAGAGAGTTTATGTCTTCTCTGAACATATGGCAAAACTTGTTCATAAAAACATCTGTCCATGGCACCTACTTTGATGGCTATAGCCATGTATTCCTGTCTTTCTATTTCAGGGACATAAACAGAAACATTTAGAAACAGCAGCACATTTCATCGAAATTCCCAACGTAGACAAGACATTATTTGTCATAATTTCATGAGTTAGATTTGTGTTATATAGCCAAACCAAAGTTGTTAGATACTTAAAACTTTATAATTGCCTCATCTTGAAAACTGCTTTCTTTCTGAGTACAAAATGGTCTTCTTTGCTCCTACTAATAATTCTTTCCTTAAATTTCATTCTATCTTGTGGTATCGCTGTTGCTTTTATTTTCATTATAGTTGGACATCATTCACCATGTTTTTTTTCCTGTGTGACTCTGTTTTTTCTCACAAATGTGTCTCTTGCAAACATGCTACACCTGAGATTTTAAAATTAGAATCTATGAATTGCTTAAATAATAAGTGAATCCAATTCTGGTTTTCTTGATATACTTTCTTTGCATAAAATTAAATTCATTGAATTAAAATGTTTTGCTTTGCTTCTGGTGAGGGTTTGGGAAGACTCAGTTTTCTTTAAGGAACTCACTACTTGGGAGTTTGACCTTGCTGCAATGAGTATATATGTAGCACAAATTGGACTTCATGGCTTTGGGGGTTTGGGCAGGGGACTCAAGGGTGGGAAGGTGGACCTGGCAAGTGAGAAGTGAGTATGACTGGAGTACACTGTATGCAATGTTAGGGGAAAATCTTTTGTTTCTGCTTATATTGCTTAATATAGATTAATGCCTATATTTTGTTACCTAGCTACTATTAAAATAAGTTGACTCTTTAAATAGGCCAATTCATTTATTTGAAAATATTTTTGAATTGTTGTATGTAGTCATTCTCCTAGGAATGTGTAATAAATTATTGAATAAAAAAACAATGAATCCCTATCGTTTGAAACATACATTCTAATGAATAGTAAAGGCTACATGTCTGGCAATGACATGCATTCTATATATCGCATTTCTGCTCCCCAAAAAAGTCTGTAACAGATTTACAGGGGGCAAAACAGGAACATTCCAAGTTTAGATAGTGAGTATTCTCTCAGCCATGGGTTTTGATTTATAAGATTCTTCATTTAATCTTTGTGTTCAGTAACACTTAAGGTTAAATAGTTCTACAGATAGTAAAGAAAATTAGAACCTATATTAAGGCCATAGACTAAACTTGAATGGTATTAATAAAGTAGTGTACATGTTAATATTTATGTACATGTTTTATGAGAAGGGCAACTTGACAGCCTCATATTTTACTGATAAAATACTTAATTGGTTCAATGAATTCATAGAAAAATGAATGGTATTCCTTGTTTAAATGCAGATATTGAAAGATAGGAACAGGTTTTGTCAGGAATCTACTCAATGGTTTCCTATGACCATTAACAAAGGACACACCCAAGATATGATCCCTTTGAATAAAAACATAGTTGTAACAGTTGGGATAGGAGACTTGTACAAGAGAACCCTTCAGCCTTACAATGTATCACTTCCTATCTTACATTCTCCTGTGTTGATTACAGATTAATTTGGGCACAATAATTTTACCATTTAATTTCATAATAGTTTCACCATTTGAAGCATATGTTTTACTATTCCTTGGGTCTTTCTTACAGAGGGGCCAAAAGATCATGGCAACATATGAAGGCCTAGAGCAATGGTTCTCAACCTCCCTAAGGTTGAGACTCTTTCATTCAGTTCATCATGTTGTGGTGATCACCCAATCACAAACTTGATTTCATTGCTACTTTATAACTGTAACTTTTCTACTGTTATGAATCAGTATTTATGTTATGAATCATAACATAAATATCTGATATGTGACTACCAAAGAGGTTGTGAGCCACAGGTTGAGAACTTCTAGCCTAGAGACCACTTCGAGATATATTTTGTAGCTATTAAACAACTCTCAACACTAAAGTAAGGTGCAAAAAAAAGGAAGCTTATGTAATGATTCAACTTAATTTTAGGAAAATGGAAGGCAATAATAATATTATTATTATCCTCATCTAATCACTGCATTAATAAGTCCCCACCATAGAATTATTAACTATAAGATGGCCACAAATAATAAATATCATAAATTAATAAGACCAAGAAATAAGTCTTATATGTTAGAATAAGCTTATTTTTTGATAACATGGTATATCAAGTTAACAACAAAATTCAATACTTTGAAAGGAAATCCCTTTATATATGTTGTTAGTAAATTTTTAATTTCTGGAATATTTGCTCAAAACATTTGTATTATGGTTAATTTTGATTGTCAACTTGATTGTTTAAAGAAGCCCTATGGTATTAATGAGATACATCTTGAGTGTTTTCAGGGAATACTAACAAAGGGGTCAAGACCTACAACATAAGTGGGTAATGCCATCCTATGAATTTGGGTTCTACTCTTAAAAGAAAGGAAGAAAAGTGAACTTCACAATTCTTCACTTTCTCTGCTTCTGCCTGTGAACAAAATGTGAGCACCTGCCTCATTTCCAAGTTTCCTTTTTGATGTGTCCTTAAACAATAAGTGAGAATAAACAGTTTCTCCCTTAAAGAAACTTCAACAGATATTGCCTTACAGCAAAAAGAAAAATAGCTAATGTAGTGTGGCTAAAAAAAGCAACAACAACAAATTCATAAAACTATAAAGAGATTTCAACAGCCTTTCAACAAAAGAAAATGAGGTCAGATTCATGAGCTCCATCGAGTTGTTGTTGCTGCTGCTGTTCTATCTTGTACTTCTCCGTTTATAACAGTAATTGACGAGAAGATATCACCTAATGATACTTAGTGATGTCACCAAGATTCCAGTCTGCAGATCACATCTAACTCCATCACCATGGGCTTTGGACGTATGTTCTCCATTTCAGTTCAAGAAAGAATTACAGGTCACAGGTTCCTGCCCACTCATCTCTTCCCAATCAACAGTTGATATCGCAAATCCAGAATCCTGTTTTGTAGGGACATCCTTAATGCCTGACTTATATAAGTTTAGGCACCTTCCAAAATGGGAAGCAAATAGAGTTAACCACAGACAAGAAATTATATTAGAAAATGAAGAAAGCCCAGGGGGAGAAATGGAACAGAGAGCCTAAAAAAGCTTCACTTACACAACTACACAGTCAGTGGAGAGCAAGGGTGGACGTATGTATTCAGAGCTATTAAAATTGTTCTTGGCATTTGGACAGTACATCTGTAATTTTGTGAAGCTGGTGCTGGGTTTGGAAAAAATAAAATAAAGCCTTGTCTTCCCTCCACTAAGTCTCTTGAGTTTATTATTACAGAGTGGGGATCTTGTTACCCATAAGTCTCTAAAAAGAAGTAGTTTTTCCTAAGCTACATTTATTTTTTTTTTAAATCAAGTCTTTTGATGGGCCTGCTTGGATTAACTCTTATAGGAAGGAGCAATGATATGGCATGTTCCTGTTCTTTATCAGAACATCTCCAAATGGTCAGTCATCTTATAATGCTTAGGGCTCCTAGAACCAGGCTTAGACAGGTATCCATTAAGGATCTTTGGAGCAGTTCAGGTTGTTGAATCTCTTCCAAAACAAGGGATATGACTTATATCTCACATTTTGAGTAGTAATTAGAGTCCAACATATGCAGTGATTGTTTTTATATGCTGTTAAGGAGAGGGTCCAAGCCCCAATGTCCTCCACAACTCTAATATTTAGCCACCTAGTACCACATCAAACTGAGAAAGAAGAGAATTATCAGCTTGTAATATGTATGCATATATAACGAAGAGTTTAAGGTGCAGAGTGTAGACATTTCAAAATAGTAAGTTTAACAGATTTAGGTCACTTACAAAATGTAATTAAAATGATGTAATTCAGCAGAGAGGATATAAAACTCTTACAGTAGGGGGCAGGACTAAAAGAGGATACCCTCTGGGAAAGCATTCCCATGTGGAGACATGCCACCTGGGTAGAGCAGGGCAAAATTCGATACTTTTATTTTTGACCTTTGACCCCGGACATCTGGAAATCCAGTTGGAATCAACAGCAGGAAGTTTTCTTTTCTATTTTAAAAACTTTGAGACAGGAGAAAGCTTTTAAGTACCTAGATTCATTATTCTAGCAAAGCTCAAATATTTATCACTTGTATGCAACACTAAGTACAGAACATTTGGTCAGGAAATAGATCCCTCAAATATCGGAAGTTCTGGCATGATATTTGTGATTGTGAATCCAGACAATAGCTTAAATAAGCAAATCCAATCCATTACCTTGGTGCTAGGCCTTATTCTAATTTGGAACACAACCTCCAATTCCTAAATTTAAAAAGATTGAAGCAATCTATATAATCATAGACTTTGTATAATACAGTGTGCATTTTGAAGTTGTTTTCATCCACAATAAAACTTTGTTTTTTCTCTTAAAATATCATAAAATGATGTCTTTCCATAGTGCCTCTTATTTTCTTTAGGCTATGTTGAATATTATTATGTAAATTATTTATTTACATTATATTAAAATTAGGAAGTTATATTGCAAAACAAGTTGTTCCTAGTGATTCAGATTTGATATCTGTGGAATTTCAGAAAAGCAAGTTAACTTCCCAAGTCCAGTTTCGTCCTCTCTAATGCACATATTCTGCGTATCATACCAGAATTATTATGAGACGGGACAATGATCTCAGAGGAAGTTAGAATAAGATCAGTATAATTAACCTTATCTACTTTATTATTAAAATGTTGGGAAATCCATCCAGTGGGACAAGATAAGTTCCAGAATAATAAATTGCCCGTGCAAATCCAAGTATTAGCCGGGATCCTAGTAATTTTTATAGCTCCAGGGGTCACAGTGGTGACGTTAAAGTGATCCTTTTTTCTTTGTGCACACAAACCACAGGTAATGATAATTGGACACTGGTCAGTATTTTATCTAACTAGAAAAATTTAAGGCATTTGATTAAATTATATTGCAGAAATCACATCTATTTCTATTATGTCTATGAACTATCATGTTGTAAATGTTAATCATTAGAAACTGGTCTATTGCAGTGAAACAAATTTTTTTCATTGGTATAGAAAAAGCTTACCATGTAACTTGCCAAAACGAATTGACTTAGAATAAAACATATTCTATTTGCAGTCTTTTGCCTTTCTGGAACTGACTCAGTATTTATTTACCAGAATGTTTCTGCAAGTATTTCACACATGCTAGAAATTCATACTTAGCTATAGGGTAGGAATTCAAAATATTTACATTACCAATATCTTATGTACTTCAAAAAAGTACCTCTTTATTTAAATTTTTGAGTTAACTGCTTTAAGAGGGACTAAATAATCTCTATGTCAATTATTGCTTAAAATTGTAATTTTAAATATATTTAATAGTATATAGGATTGCTACCTTTAAAGTATATTTAATACATAAAAATTACATTGCATACTCAGTATAAAAGACATACCTATAGAATAGCATTAATTCTATAATTTATGATTAAATACTTTTAAATCATTGAAAGTAAATAACTAGAAAGAACAAAATAAAGTCAACACCTCTATGCCATATACCTACTGTTCCATAAAATATATAACTGAAATACCAGGTCTCAAATATGCTGTTAAATCTGGGCTTACCTATGAGTAGGAGGGCACATAACTACATTTAGTTATTTTTAAAAGTACACTCTTTCTTTTCAGCATCCACAGTTATAATTATCACCATAGGAGTATAGATGCAAAATGGTTTGGGGTTTCTATCCTATCTTGCTTCCTCCTTTCTTTCTTAAAAGAAAATAAGTCTTTTAAAAGTCTTATGCCTGTGTTTTCTTGTGCACTCTACACAGCATAATGATTTCTGAAAATGCACTTGCAGTTCTCACTAATGGGACATGCATCAACAAGAGAATACAGCCTGCCGAATAGCATCCTTCTTTGAAATATTATGAGTACCTCACCTACCTTCTGACAATGCCCTTTTAAGCTCTTTGACACTTTACTGTCAGCCTAAGTAACTCATTATTATTTAGGACATAAAGAAATAGACCCTGTGCAGACATCAACCTCTTCTTGTATATGGCCAAAAACGCACTTTTTTCCCAGGATAGACAACTATTTTCATGGTTTCATAGAAGCAGGAATGCAGACATGCCCTGGATTACAGTGTGATCTGGCTGGAATACACTTAGTACACACTTTTAATCTGTAACAAGGTAAGATTAAGAAAGCAGCCGTGTTTGAAAGTGGTGTCTAATTGAGGGGCAGACAAAGTGCTGAATCAGAGAAAGATTTGACAGAATGAGTCAGAAATAGGATACATCCAACTCACAAGAAAACAGCACAGGAAAGATAGACTACTTTAGAGCAGAGACACAGAGAGAGGGGGCGGGGGTGTATGATATTTTACTGGAACAATTTTACAAAGACAAGTTGCAGAAAGAACAAGCTAGATACATGTAAAGGTAGAATGAAGGACATATGAGTTCTTTCCAGCCTGGTTACTATAAATAAGGTTTCTATGAACATAGTGGAGAATATGTCCTTATTGCATGTTGAAGCATCTTCTGGGTATACGCCCAGGAGTGGTATAGCTGGGTCCTCAGGTAGTACTATATCCAATTTTCTGAGGAACGACCAAACTGATTTCCAGAGTGGTTTTACCAGCTTGCAATCCCACCAACAATGGAGAAGTGTTCCTCTTTCCCCACATCCTCTCCAGTGTCTGCTGTTCCCTGAGTTTTCATCTTAGTCATTCTGCTGGTGTGAGGTGGTATTTCAGATGCCCCAGGACTCCCAGAGACTAAACCATAAATCAACGGGTACACATGGTTCCAGCCAAAAATGTGGCAGAGGAATGCCTTGTCGGGCATCAGTGGGAGGAGAGGTCCTTGGTAAGGTGAAGGCTCAATATATCCCCCAACAAAGGGAAATCGAGGGGAGGAGGCGGGAGTGGGTCAGGTGGAGGCTGGAGTGGGTCGGGTGGAGGTAGGAGTGGGAGGAGGGGTTGGGGGTTTTCAGGGAGGGGGAAACCGGGAAAGGTTTTAGCATTTGAAATGTAAATGAAGATTATATTCAATAATAAAAAAAAGACAGAATAAGCCAGAAAAGGAGCCCAGCAGAGCAGTTCAGGCAAGAACTAAGAGAATCAGTCCACAGGAAAGATCAGATTCTATGGACACTAGAAGCTTCCAGGCCTAGGCTTAGGAATAGTTAGTACAGAAAAGGAAACACCCTGAGCTCAGCCCAAGCTATGTTTAGTCACAGCATATAGGGCTCTCATTCTATCACTTCATGAGAGGAAATAAAAGTGACCTTTGCAACACTGATAATTGTGTTTTGTGAAAGATAAAAGGAAATTGACATACAGTTCTTATGAACATAGTGAAGAGTCTTATTAAAATACAGCTTATAATTCTTCTGTAGTGAACATTGGTGGGAACAAGTAACAATGGATTCATCAACCTAAAACAGAGTTAGATGGTAACTTCTAAATTTAGAGCTGTCTCTTCGTCTCTCATCTTCAAATATTTGATATCATATTCTCTGTATTTAGCACAGGAGTAATAAGGCACAGGGGTGTGACTATGTTCTGTAGTGTAGAGGATATTCAACACCCAACACTTGTTTGGACTTACAATTCAAATCAAAATCATAATGCTATTTTTCACTGAATATTTATTAACCCAGAATCTCAGAATACCTTAGACACAATACGCATATCAATAGATTTCCAAGAAGATGGAAGAAGAGACCCCTGGTCCTGGAAAGACTGGATGTAGGGGAATGCCAAGACAGAGAAGCAGGAGGGGGTTGAATGGGGAAAAGAGGTAGGGAAGAGGGCTTATGGGACTTTCGGGGAGGGAGGAAATGGGAAAGGGGAAATGATTTTGAATGTAAATAAAAATATAAAAAAAATTGTAAAAAAAATTCTTAAAATTCATATAGAAGCATTTTTTTACTAGTATTATTCTGGTTTTATTCCAGTTGCTATGATACAGTACACTGACAAAGACAACTAATGGGGGAAAGAGATTTACTTCAATTCACGTTCCAGCTTATAGTCTATCATACATTGAAGTCAGTGTCAAGAGCTTGAGGCAGACACATCCAAAAATAAGACCAGAGAGAAATGGATGCACATGTGCTTATCCGCTTGATTGTTTGTGTGTACTCAGCTCCACTGATCTACTTTTATACAGTTCATGCTGTTCCTCTCTTCCCTAAGGAGTAGTGCTACCCATAGTGGGCAAAAAGGGCAAGGGTGTCTCACATCAATTAATGGAAGACAATCCTCCCACAGACACTCCCACTGGCCAACCAAATGTAGAAAATTTTTTCATTGACACTCTCTTTCCAGGTTATTATATGTTATGTCAAGTTGACAAACCTTTCACAAGTACCATATCTGATTTCAATGCATTCTATAAAGCAAGAAAATTTTTTAAAAAAAATAAGGCATGGTACTGTCACAAAACAGGCATGTAGATAAACAGAATAAAATAGAGGGTTCAAATTAAAATTCACATGATTACCACCATCTGACTTTTTACAAAGATGCCAAAAGTAAACAAGTGACCCTGGAAAACTGGCTGTCTACATGGAGAAGAATGAAGACAGATCCTTATTTCTCACTCTGAATAAAACTTAAGTCCCAGTGAATCAAGCACCTTAGTGTGAAAACTAAAACTCTAAAACTGTTAGAAAAGAACATTGTGAGTGTGCTACAAAATGTAGGCATGAGGAGGGGCCTCCTACGTAAGACTCCACTCTCTCAGAAAGTAAGGCAAATAGGACCTCATGAAACTATAAAGCTGTACAGAAAAGGAAGCAGTCAGCTGAGAAAAGAGGCATCTGGCAGATGGAAGAAATGTCTTTGACAGTTGTACATCTGATATAACATTAACATCAAGAATGCATGTAATGATGAAATTTGCAGATAAATTTGAAAATGCAATACTGAGGTAAGCCAGATCCAGAAAGACAAGTGGGTGATATTCTTTATCACATTTGAATGAGTTTTGACCTCACCTATAAAAGCCAGGAAGCCAGAGAGTACAGGAGACAGTGAGGTGAAAATAACCTACGAGATATGGAAGTAGAGAGGGAAATATTGTGGGTGGACATGTTTAACAAGGATAGGGATGGTGGAAAGAGGGAGATGTGGAGGTAAACAAAACAAAGGATGTAGAAAAAAAGGCATCCTGAAGCATATGATGCAAAAAGTTAAAAATATAAGATTCAGAAGGGAAATATTCTGTTTGGCTGAATAAAGTTATTTCTCAAAGCCACAGATTGTTAGAACAAAGATCCTAGTGCCAAGTGTGGGATACTTTCTTATGAGCTGTTTGTTAGTCAGGGAGACTCTAGAGGTTACAAAAACAACACAACCCTAACCATACCTCTTAGAACTAAATGATAAGACCCTGTTGCTGAAGATACCATATTCCTTGATTGTAAAATATATAGAAACCAAGCTGTAATCATGCTGGAAGAGGCTCTGTTTGCCAGCTTTCACAATACCAGAAAATGCTACTCAGGCAGCTATAAAAGAAATCCCATTAGTGGTCTTACCCAGCTGTGAACCCTACAAACTACAATGTGAAACCAGAAGGCAAGATGTGTCTCCTGGTTCAATAGTGACAATGTGATATAGGGACAATGAAATCCTTTGCTTGGACTTCAGGCACACCAAGATTTTGAACCTGGTACTGTAAACCTGGTCAAAAACTCAGTTCAAGACATATTTTAGGACAGGGGGGCTCATTACTGTCATTTAGCTGAGTGATATAGTATCATGCTGCATTCTAAGAATCTATATTTCTGTCCACAGAAAAATTCTGCTTCCAGCCTTAATCAGAGAGCCCTCTCTTTATAGATAGTCTTGTTTTATCACATACTCTTGAATTCTCAAATTACTTTAAAAAAATGATAGTTGAGTGCTCATTCCCGAACAGGACATTTATTCCATTCCCTATAAGGCTCAAGAAATACATAGGAAGAAGAGACAAAAGGAATATCTGAAGAAAGAGAGTGAAATGCTATCCTTTGGGTATGGTGTAGCTCTTGCACTCATGAGTTTATACCAGCTGTGGTTATCTGTACTGGGCCTTTACAAGACTCAATCCATCAATAGTCATGGATATTGGAGAGCCTCATAATGACCTATTTCTCCCTTCTGGACTATTGGCCACCAAAACATTATTAGGGAGGAAAAGTCAGTATCTCAGATATGTACCCAATGGTGAGCTCACCAAGCTCCATTGGATACCTGTAAAATTATGCCCTTAAGGATTGTCCTAGTTCAATTTAGTGGCTTGATGAAGAGAACAAAAAGTCATGAACACAGGAAAAGCCCCTGTAGTAAAAAGGGTAGATAGGCAGATATGGGGAGGTAAAAGAGTGTGAGAGATAAGAATAATCAGAATATAATCACAGTGCCAAATGCAATAAATAACACAGTGTTTGTGATCTTTTGATATGTTTATTTTATTTGTGAATGATAAAAACAGTGACATTTCTGACAGTTTTTCTACAAGTATCAAACAATGTCATTTTAGTTAAATTTGAGTTCCAGGTATGCCTCATTGAAGTACATTTTTAATTGTATTATATAGTCTCTGTCTTTAGAAGATTTAGTCTCTATCTTTAGGGATTTAAAAATTCTATAGGAAATTCAGTAAACAAGCACAAAATCGCATCCCAAAGGGAGATAATGTTGCAATTGCAAACTTGGAGTCTATTAAAGAATATAGTGAGGGCCTAATGATTCCACTTTTTAGCATCAAGAAAGGAAGTCTAAACAAGAGAGAGACTGGCTGTTAGGCAAGTGGAAAGTGCAGAGCATCTGAGCAGATTTCAGTGATACAGATAAGCTCAATTACCCAAATCCAAGTTCTCTCTTTTTCTGTTAGATGCCCTATATTATCGTGGAATGAACTCATTTTGTATATGGGAATCTTGTCTTTGTGTTTGTGTGCCCAACTGTGACACATTAAAAATAAAAACCAGTGTTTTAAGTGTCTAAAAGTTGGCACTATGTTAATGATTCTGTCATTTGTAACTCCATCTATACAACACTGACAGTGATACAGACCAAGGGGAAAAAACACAAAGAAAATGATTATGCAGACATAATATATACTTTATTTCTTAGTGCAGCCAGAGATAGGCACAGCTACGTATGAACTTTACATTTATAAGCCTTGACTGCCTCAGCATTACTACTACTAGAAGACCAGTTTTCCTAGCTACTGCTTGGTGTTCAACACAGGTATTTGCTCTGAAAAACCAAACAAACTTCAAGGGGACCTAATGCTAGGGATGTTTCCCAAAAAGGATCTAGATAAACTGGTTCAAATTTTATATTGATTTAGATAGTTATTTTTATGAAAACATTGTGTGAAACGTTCTAAGTAGATAGAACAAGGCATGGCTCTGGAAGCGTGGTGTTCACACTGCATAATAACCATTCACGGGTCATACCACCCAAAACTATTTCATTGAACACCAGTTTTTAAATGGCTTCCTATCCAAATTGTGTGTATGTGCTGTATGTGCTTTTTATTTCATATAACCATATAAAATAAACCTAGTGTCAGATTATAAGGTTACTAGCTTTTATGTAAGGCAAGTCTGTATTTTCTCATCTAAGGCAGGCAGTCACTAGAATTCATGAGTCTGACACTCATGAATCCTTATTATTAACTTTAAAATGTGGTATTTCATTAATTCTTTGAGAATGTCATGCATGTATACAATGTGTTTTTATCATTTCATCTCTACTCTGCCCCCTGATTTTTTTTTCCTGATCTACTCATAACTTCCCTATCACCCCAACTTCTTCCTTTAAAAAAAAATAACTCACTGAGTTCTATTTGTGTTTCCCATATACTCATGGATGTGGGGTTCATTCACTGGAGCAGAGCTGATCTGTGAAGGCCAGCCACATTTAATAGAAGACCAACTTTCTTAAGTCATTAACTATTGATCGTTTCCCGACTATGAATAGGGTTCATGAGCGCCTCCCACCTCTATTCTGCAATATTTACTGACTTGATCATGTGCAGGAAACTACAGCTGCTGCAGGTTTCTGAGTGAGGTGATCCTATCATGTCCAGAAGACACTGTTTTGCTCTGGTACAACTTTATCTTTGACTTTTAAAACGTTTCTGCTCCCTGTCCTACAACATTTCCTGAGTTATGTGTCACATGGGTGTGTTCTAGCTTGCTTTCTGTGGTTATAATAAATACCATGACCAAAAAAAAAAATCCTACTGTCTTAGTCGGTGTTCTGTTGCTGTGAAAAGACACCATGACCACAACAACTCCTATAAAGAGAAACATTGAATTATGACTTGCTTATGGTCTCGGAGGTTTAATGCTTTGGCATCGTGGCATAGAGAATGGTGACATGCAAGTAGACATGGTGCTGGGGAAGTAGCTGAGAGTTCTACATCCATATCCGAAGGTATCAGAAAGAGCAGAGACTCTGGGCTTGGAATGGGCCTTTGAAACCTGAAAGCCTATCCCGAGTGGCAGGCTTCCTCCAATAAGATCATACTTGTAATACTTTCAAATAGTGTCACTCTCTGATAACCAAGAATTCAAATCTATGAGCCTGCAGGGATCATTCTCATCCAAACTCCCACAGCAACTTAGGGATGATAACTTTATTTCATCTTACACTTTCAGGGAACAATCCATCATTGACAGAAGTCAGGGAAGGAACTAAAACACAAAAGAATGTTGCTTACTGGCTTGTTCACTGGCTCATGCTTAGCTAGCTTTATTATACAGCTCAGAACTAAGTGCAGAGAAAAATGCTGGCCCAGTATGTTGGGCCAACTCATCAATCTTCAGTCAAGAAAATTTCCCACAGACATAGCTACAGGCTTATCTAATCTGAAGATTCCTCAATTGAGATTCCTTCTTCCCAAGTGATTCTAAATTGTATCAAGTTCACAATGAAAACTAAATGGGTTAGGATTTGGTCTTTATGTCCCATTTGTGAATTGAACTTATAGAAATGTTATGGTAGCAAACCATCCTTGAATTCTGATTGGATTTATTTCTTATTCTGAAATACATGTATATATAATCAACAATTTTAGAGTGTCTAGCCCCTAGGTCAAACTAACACAGTGTCATGAATATAACAGAACTGTGTAATACCTTGCAGAAGAGACAGAAAATTAAGATTCCTGACACAGGACTGGAGCATTAAAATATGCTCAAGGTAGAACAGTAAAGGCTTATTAGTGACTTATTAGAGGCTAATAGAAGATTGTTTGTAGTGTTCCTTGTAGCCATGCATGGATAAATGTGAAATGGATTCTGCAAGTCAAAAACTGTATACCAGATATCTGGAGAGCTAATATCTGCGTAATAAAGGAAACCCACATTTTGTACAACATCTGTGAATATAATCAACACCTGTATGTCAAATGTATGTCAATCATCTGTCATTCTCATGCTCCGTTCATCTTCTGTACAAGACCAACAAGAAAGCTAAAGAGAGATGTGGTGGCATCATCGTGTAGTTTTAAGTTCTTGATGCTGACATTAATCCTTCTAATCCACACAAAGTTGTGATACATTTTAGTTCAGTATTTTTCCACATAGAGGCAGCACCAACGGTTTCCATTTGATCAATCAAAAAATAATAATATATCTCATTAAGGAGCTCAGAGAACCAACATAGAAGTCTGCTCCTTTCTAATTTATACCTAGACAATTTATGCATCCTGAGATGAGAGAAAAGGACCACAGATTGAGTTTGGGAGCTATCTTAGTTACTGCTATATTGCTGTGAAGAGACACCATGACCAAGGAAACTCTTATAAATTAATTAGGCAATTAATTGGGGGCTTGCTTACAGTTTTAGAGGGCTAGTCTATAATCATCTTGATAGAAAGCAGGCAGGCATGGTGTTGAAGCAATAGCTGAGAGCTTTCTACATCCTGATGAATAAGCAGTGGGGAGAGAGAGAAAGAGAGAGAAAGAGGGACAGGGACAGAAATACAGAGACAGAGAGTCAGGGACAAAGACAGAAAGAGAGAGTCTGGGCCTATTAGGGATTTTGAAACTTTGAACCTCACCCCCAGTAACACACCTTCTCTAAGGAAGCCACAATTACTCCAAGAAGACCATACCTCCTAGTCCTTCCTAAAAGTTTCATTAATTGTGGAACCAGAATTCAAATATAGAATTCTATAAGTCCATTCTCATCAAAACACCATAGGAACTCATTACATTCATTATGAGTCAGACGTTGTATAAGTATATTGATTGCCGACCTTCACAAGACCTTATTTTTGTGAGCATTCAATGCATATTTATTACTGGAAGTCAGAGCAAATAAAATATAAAAGTGAAAGCAGTACATGTATTAACTTTATTGCAAAATGAAACAGACTAGAAGATTAAAAAGATAACATATGATGAAATATTTTAAATACTTTCATTAAGCATTTTTTAAAATATTTAATTTTCTACAATTTAATATAAGATTACTGTGTTTGCATTATTCCCCCATATCTTCCCATCAAGTTATTCTATGTCCCTACCAGCCTCTCAAATTCAATTGAAATATCCAAAATCCTTCCACAGTCCTCCCCAAACCATGGTCATGTTGTCACAGGAATACTCCACTATGCTGGTACCAATTTGTCTTAGTCAGGGTTTCTATTTCTGCACAAAACATTGTGACTAAGAATCAAGTTGGGAAGGATAGGGTTTATTCAGCTTACACTTCCATATTGGTGTTCATTACTAAAGGAAGTCAGGGCCAGAACTCAAGCAGTCCAGGAAGCAGGAGCTGATGCAGAGGCCTGGCTTGCTCAGCTTGCTTTCTTATAGAACCCAAGACTACCAGCCCAGGGATCTCCTCAAGGAAGGCTCCTTTCTCTGTAACAACTCCAGCTTGTGTCAAGTTGACACACAAAACTAGCCAGTACACTCCCCTCCTCTGCACTGTCCTCCCTCTCCTCTTCCAGTTAAAGATCATCCCCTCGAATGTAAATTAAAAAAAAACTTAGAAAAAAAAATAATAATAAAAAAAGAAAATACAAAAAAAAAAAAGATCATCCCCTCTCACTACTGATTACTCCCTCACAGTACCTGTATTCTGGTAGTCCCCTCTCTTGAGTTCCTTTCTTTCTCCCAACATGGTCTCTTCTTGCTTTCCTATTGTCTTAGGGTTTTTTATCACATCTAAAACTTCAGAGCTAGAATCAACAAATAAAAAATTTGACTTTATTTACCTCAATTAGCGTATTTTCCAGGTCCATCCATTTAACTCCCAGTTTCATCAGTTCATTAGTTGAAGGACATCTGGGTTGTTTCCATTTCCTAACTATTGTGAGTAGAGTGGGAATGAACATAACTGAGCAAGTATCTGTGGAATAGGATCTCTAGAGATTTAAGCACATGCAAAAGAATGCAATATGTTTCACAGTACTGAGGCCAAAGATATCAGATCACCCTACAGCTGGGCTAATAACTGGTTATCAGCCACCTGATGTGGATAATATAAATGCAATGTGCATAATTGGACCCTCTCTGGCAACTAGACTAATGTACTCATATGCACACAAAGAGGCACAAATATACACATAATTTTAAAGGAAAATATCTTTAAGTTTTAATATAAACATCCCTTCCTTACCCAAAATGGCCTACAGCCTCGTAGGAGAATGACTGTACAATGTGGGTGCTGGTGTTTGAAAATGAGTTCTCTTCAAGAGAAGTCTGTGGTACTAACCTCTAAGCCATTTTTTTGGCCCTTAATAGTAAAATTTTAAAGTAGTGTAACAAGGACTTTCCAGGAAATGAGGCCTCCTCTTTGTTCGTGAAAGTCTGGTTCTGTTAACTGAATCCATTCTGGACATTGGTTGGGACTATGATTCTCTGCTGCTGTAATTTAAGGTAGCTGTCCTTTTATTTGATCTGGAATTCTTTTGCTTATATAAATGAAACAGCAACTTAGTAGAGCAAGAACTTATTTTGCTTATGGGAACATCTCGCTTAATTAGACAATCCCAAGGGCTCCACGAATCAGATCACAGTGGGCATTTCTTTGCTTTTGCAGTTATAGTAAATATGTTAACTTTGCCTTTGAGATTCTCTGCTTCCACTCAGTCCTTGCTATTCTTGGGTCCAGTTATTCTCATTGCATCCAAAGTATTCAATTGAGGAGCCTAGACTCCTAGTTTAAGGTCTTGTATACAAATAAAATCAAAAACAACCTTTTTTTTCCCCAAGTATTCTAGTGCTCCCTTCAAAAATCTGTTTCTCATGAACTCTCTCATTGTGGAGGATTAAATATAGCAGCGATGATCCACCATCTCATTCCAATTTCTATTCATTTTGAGTCTTTCTTCCAATACAGGGATTATCAATCAGTAAACATCAACTCATTCACAGTACATCTTCTTTTGACCTATACTTCAGTCTAGCAATCAAACAGTTGACCACTATGTTTACTGTAAAAACTGCACTATAAAACCAAGAAACTCTGATCAACATAGTTATAAAAATAAATTCATACTAATATAATTTTATGTCCCTTTTACTATTATACTATATATGTGTGTGAATAAATAAATATATATTATATATTATATATTATATGTTATATGTTATGTATTATGTGTTGTATGTTATATGTTGTATGTTATATGTTGTATGTTGTTCACATTCCCTAAACATGTGATTCTATATATTAGAAACCTTAAGAAGCTCTTAAGGAATTTAGCTCACCTCCTCATGGGTTACAGCATGTAACACATCTCTTGGAGACATGCTAAGTCAAGGATCTTGTTACAGATCTAGAGGAAAAGATGAGTGGGCACCAAGGGTATCAGTATTGTTTTGTTGGACAGTGTTAGTTATTCCTAATTCCATAAACAATATAGGATTAATTTCCCTGTGCAAGAGTCAAGAGGTCTATTTTGCATAGGGTAATGGTAGAAATTCATCGGCCACTGGGGTTAGGCCTATTACTTCTCAAGACAAGATAAACCCACAATTATCTGAGAGTTCAGTTGCTCAGTTCCATCAGTATCCTGAAAGTCTCCATTCGAAGTTACAAAATCTCATTCTATTCCAACCACTGTCCTGACAATATTCTTTGAGATTGGCATTTAATTGCACTATAAGTCAGCTTGGGTTGGATTTTTTTTATCAACTTTATTCTTTTGGCTGTTGGAAGAATACTATTTCTCAGGGCATGTGTAGAAGCCTTTATATTGTGTATGTGTTTGTTAGATTTTGTCAACCTAATACAAGCTAGAGTTATCTGATAAAATGTCTTTATAAGATCTGGCTATAGGATATTTTATTAATTAGGGATTGATGGGTGGGGGTCCAGCTCACTGTGGGTGATGCCATCCCTGGGCTGATGGTCCTGGATTCTCTAAAAATTAAGCAGGGCAAGCAAGTCATGGGAACCAAGCATTAAGCAGTGCCCCTCCATGGCCTCTGCATTGGTTCCTGTCCCTGTTCTAGTTCCTATCCTGACATCTTTTGACCATGAACAGCAACATGAAAGTGTAAGACAAATAAACCTAATCCTCCCCAAGTTCCTTTTGATCATAATGTTTTATTACAATAGTAACCCTAATTAAGACAGTGTGCATCACTGAATTCATTAGTTTCTTTTTCCAGAAACACCAGAAGATACCAACCAACTAGCATCTTTATATTGCATTTCCAGATATGTTAAAAAGGTTTATACATGGAATCAACAAATTCTTAGCTTCTCATAAAGTATGATTCATAAGTACAAAATACATTTGTCTTACATAGCTCTTAAGGATGGATTTTCAGTGTTTTCTATATTACCAGAGAAGTCTTCCACTCCAGATATCATCAAAGTCTCTCGAGGAATTCATTCTTATAAACCTATTTCTCTAAAACTTCCACATACCTAAATCTGTATTAGTCAGTGTTCTCTAGAGAAACAGACATAATAGAACTTGTATATGATAAAAGTAGATTTATTAAATTGGCTTACATGATATGAACGGTGTAGTCCAACCATTGTTAGCTGCATACAGAAGAGGCTAACAGCTAGGAAGAGCTCCTTTCAAATGGCTAGATTCCTCAGCCTGTTGCTGAAGGTTTAGAGGAATCCTGGAAAGGTCCTGGTCTTTGGTGCAAGATAGAAGGCTAAACAAACTGGGTTGTGATGCTGGACAAAGTATGTCCCTTGGAGGTAGCCTCTGAGCTTTAAAAAGATCCATGCCTTTCCAGGTGTACTTTTTGCCTACAGCTTTCCATTCCAAGTGTGACCTCTCAGCTGCTCCTACCAGCATGCCTCTGTCCCTCTATCATCAAACACTCTAACCATCTGGAATCATAAACCCAATTAAATGCATTTCTTTATAAATTGCCACTCTGTAAGTCAAAATCCATACTTGCCAGCATTATCAGGCCAAGAACCTGTGGCTAAGACAGTTCATAAACCTTAAGGGAAAATATACTGCTATTATTCTGCTGGAATATAATATAGTATTAAACTGACCCCCAGTGACTTAGTTATACCCATAGATTAATGTGTCTCTCTACCCCTCATCAAAGAAGCTTCTGTGTCCAACCCCAGAGCTCCCAGGGACTAAACCATCAACCAAAGAGTATACATGGATGGGTCCATGGCTCCAGTACATATGTAGCAGAGGACTGGCTCATTTGGCATCAATGGGAGGGAAGACCTTTGGTCCTATGGAGGCTTGTTGCCCCAGTATAGAGGGATGCTAGAGGGGTGAGACAGGAGTGGGTAGGTGGGTGGGAGATCACCCTCTTAGAGGCAAAGAAGAGGGGCAATGGGATGGGGTTTGTGGAGGGGAGACCAGGAAGGGAGACAACATTTGAAATGTAAATAAATAAATAACCAATTAACTTTTTAAAAAACTTCTGTGTATAGTAGATGGCGATTAACACAGAAACCCACATATTATATGAAATTCTCAAAGAACTAATAAATAAAAAATTAATTTTCTGTCATTTTCTTTTGCTCCCACAAATGTGAATCCTTGATTAGAGACTTAAGAGTCCCTCAATTTCAGAGGGTTCATCCCACCCTCCTATATTTATGCTTCTACTTTTTTTAAAAGGTGTTTTTTACAATTTACAATTTTTGTGCCAAATAATTCACTGTTAAAATAGAAAGGCAGTAGAACAGATAACGTGAACCAATTTAGCTTCATAATGATTCTCATATAACAAAACATAAAATGACCTAAAAACAAATGTGAAGAATTTAACTACCATTTCTAGGTAATCAAAATCTGGACCAGAAATGCAGTTAACTCCCAATTAATAATTATGTTCTCAAGCATCTTGCTTTCAACATATCTCTCAGGACCAAGAAAATTAACTTCAATTTGTTTGTCTTCAAATACAGTACAGTTTGATTTTGTGATAAATCAGACAGCCCTAAAATGAATAGCTATCAGGTGCAGGATATTATTATAGTAATTTATAACACATAACACAAACAACTCTTCTAGTGTGATGAATTAGCTTCCTAATGATGGTGCTACCGTAATAGATAAACTAATAGACATGCAAGAAGAATACAATCTGGGTATTTGATTTTTAGTATAGAAAATTGTATCAAAAGTAGTTCATGTTTTTTTTTTTACTTTCAATCATTACTTCTTAATGTACATAAACTACTCTTATGTATTTATATTATCCAATCCTGTCATCAACAAAACCACAAATGAGAAGTACAATTTTTTGCTAGTATGAAATACTAAAGATTTGTACCCCTTAACATTGGTTTGGATTACAAAATTTAAGTTGGTCTCAGTGGCCCCTATTTCTGTTGTTTATCTTTTCTGTAATATCTTCTTTTGTGTAGCATGTGAAGAAATTTGACTACTATTTCTAGGTAATCACAGACTATAGCCCCCAAAATATAGCTTTGTGAGACTACAATAAGATAACATAGTGAAGATATTTCTCCAAGTGTTAGATAGGAAATTCATTGCTTTAAGATCCTGTTTGTGGTGGTCCACTATGCTACAATACAAAATTAATACGATTAGACCAAAGGAGGTGTGATAATTAATCTTGTTTGTTAACTTTAATGGACCTGAAATCAATTAAAATGCAAGCTGCTGAAGCACTCCTATGAAGGACTTTCTTGATCAGATTATCTGAAGTGGGGAAATCCACCCTAAAAGTGGATAATACCATCTGAGGGTAGACCAGATAATGAGATAAAAGACCATAGAAGAAGAAAACTTTGGTTTTTATCCATGTTTATCTTCATTCTTGCTGGGAAGGTCATCTGTCCTGTTATTGCTATATTCCTTTTTCGGAATTAGAACCAACTTTCTCACTCTTCCAACATAGAATGAAGACCAACAGTTCTCTAAGAATCTTCAAGGCCTTTAGTATTAAATTGCAAGTGTTTAGGCATAAAGTTAAAGAACTAAGCAACTATGGTATTTTTGGCCTTTCCAAAGTGAGGCAGCTGTTTTGGGGCCACCTGGACCATATTCTATAATCCAATATAATAAGTCCCTATTTAATATATTCATATTCAGTCTACCAGTTCTTTCTTTAGAAAATCTTGAATAATACGGCAAATTCTTCCTAAATTCATGATCAAAAGCTAGAATTTTTCTATATAAGTTCATTATTATAACCTATTTAGCCTTAAGAAGAATGCAATGAAATATATACTTGAAATATTAATAGGTCAAGATAATTTACCAACAAAGTGCAGACATTTTGTTATCTGTCAGAGAAACTATATCTCCTGTTTTCAAAGAGATTATAATATGGTGAAGGAGAGAAATACAGCAGATTACTTCAACAAATATTCACTTCCATTTTAGACTGACAGAGTATAGAACTGGAAAAGGTGGAAGAGAGATGTATGCTTTTCTTGACAAAATGGTTGTGAAGAGGACTCAGCATTCTGAAAGAATAAAGAAACGATTAGGAAATGTATTGATATCAGCACAAAATAGTCATTTTGTAACAGAAAGCGGGCTTTTATTTTTTTTGCCATTTGTTACTTCCTTAATCCTTTCAACAATCCAACAATATAAATGTAGCTTCACCTTAAAAATGAAGAAAATGAGTTTTGTTTCCATAGTGTAGTGGTTATTACATTCACCTCACAAATGAAAAATTGAGAGTTTAAATAACACTTAATGGTGATAAAGAATTCCTCCAACTTCCCTCAATGTTCCCACCATAACACACCCTCACTTGGGAAACACTCTTCAGACTCTTTTTTGACATTCTGAATTTATATGATCTTCACCTCTCCTCTTCTTTCCATCAGTTGATGATTTTTCTTGTTGTACATATTTTTGAAGTATCAAGTATGTTCTATATAATTTCTATGTAACTGCACACACACTCATACACAAAACAAATGTAAAGTGATTGCTAGTTAATATTCTCTGAATCATTTTTGGTACTTTAGATGCTTAGAAATACACCTTGAAATAAAAGTGATCAATAAATAGTGAGGGGATGTTTAAAAATGCTGTAGGCAGAAACAACGAATGAAGACCATTTATGTGTCTTCTGAGAAAGAACTCTGTATTTCTGTGGGTGTGATCTTTTCACACTGGGAAGAGAAATCAGGGCTTTACACATACTGGGCAAGTATGATCTCACTGAGCTACTGTCTCTGCTCAAGGTTTATTCTTACTTATGATCATTTTAGGAAAATGACAAAAAATAAATAAATAGATGAGAATAGAAATTAGATCCATTGATGATAGACAATAGATAGACATGTGATAGAGATTTATAGATAAATAATCGTTGTTATGCTTATGAGACTTTTAAGATGTTTTAGAAGAATAATCAACTGATACATGTCAGTAATTATTGCTTACTTTGACAAAATGCTTTTCATTTATTTATTCATTCATTCATTTATTTATTTACACCCCAACCACTGCCCTCCACTCTCAGTTCCCCCTCACAGAGTCCCTCCCCCATTCCCTTACCCTCTGAGAGAGTGCTCACCCCAGGAATCCCCCCACCCTGGAGCATCAAGTCTCGGCAGGGTTAGGCACATCCTCTCCCACTGCTGCCAGAAAAGGTAACTCTACAGACCTGCATTGCTTTTAAACAGGACAATTTTGGATTGAAAGTTTTGTAGATGGGTTGGTGCTCTTATCTCTCCACTGAGGGTCCTGCCTGGCTATAGGAGGTGGCCTCTTCTGGTTTTATGTCCCCACTATTAGACATCTAGGTCAGCCGCATTGACTACTGGGAGCCTTCCCCATTCCAGGTCTCTAGAGCTTCCTAGAGATTACTCCCACCCCCATCCCCCAGCAGCCACAAATTTCCATTCATTCTCCTTGTCCCCTGGGCCTCTCTCCTGTTTCTCCCCACACCTGATCCTGCCCCCATCCCCTCCCCATCTCCTTTCCCACCCAGTTCCCTTTGTTGAAGAAATAGTTTACTGTAGTAAACTGTAGTCTTTTCTTAAAAACCTCTCTCTCTCTGTCTCTCTCTCCCCCCTCTCTCTCCCTCCCTCCCTCCCTCCCAACCCCCCTGTTTCTGTGACATATGTGTATTATATATGTTCATGTACATGCATGTGTAAATGTGAATGCAAGTGCACACGTGCTATGGCACTATGGGGAGGTCACAGTATCAAGACAACTTAGGGTATTAGTCCTTACTGTCTATCTTGGTTAAGACACACTTCCTCTATTTTAGGTCTAAGCTTTGCCTTTCAATGGTTTTTGTTCCTATAAACTGTTTTGAGCTGGTTACATTCTAATTAAGACCATTTTGAGGAATTTTATGGATTAGTTTTGTGAAGCAATGAAGTGTCAATATAAATTTGCTTTCACTGAGTAGTGAATTGTATCATGACCTTCCAAATTATTTTCATGTTTAATCCCTAGAAATTGAATATAACCTTATTTGAAATTAAGATAGTCTCTTTGCAGATGCTATATCAATGAACTTGGACTATGTTAGGTGAACCAAAAATCTAACTACAAGTGTACCCACAAAAAAAAAGGACACACAGTCATAGAAGAAAAAGTCATCTGAGGACTGAGGTAGAGATAAGAGAGTCTCTACACAAATAAGAGAATATATTTTTGTTGCTTAACCTACCAGTATTCAGGTAAATTCTATGGAAACCATTGGAAACTAATATATTCTGAACTCTCATAAGCAATTCAAATACAGCATTAATCTTTCCCAAACAGAACCTAAGATTGTTACTGAACCTTGTAAAACAAACAGAAAATATACAGAAAAGAGAAAAGAGATTCCTTTCCTTAGAAAAATCCAAAGAATCCATAAACATCTGATTATTGATGGAATATTTGAATTAAGTCAGTCATTGATAATCAAACAGAAAATGGATAATACAGAATGGCCAGAAAACAAATATAGTCAAAATTATCTTTTGTTATTAGCTTTTGAAACAATAGAAACAAAAAATTTTCAGAAACAAATGCTTAATTGCTTATTTCACAGTGTGTTAATTACTTCTCTTGTTCTAAAAACCAAATACCTGCCATGAGGCAAATTAAACATAGAGGGGTTTATTTTGTCATATAGTTCTTAGAAGTACATTCCATTGTGTCAAAGAAACGATGTATGGCAACAGAAACCATGGGTCACATAGCATCCCAGGTCAGGAAACAGAGAGCACATGAGAAATTGACCCAGCTATAAAACCTCAAGGCCATCCCCCAGTGATGTACTTCCGTTACCAAAGTTTAGAAAAACTTTCTAAAATAGTGCCAGCAGAATATAGTGGTCATTCCCATTTAAACCATGACATACAAGCTAGTAAATAATCCTAGCCTTAGGCAAAATCTTTCCCACAGCAATGAGGAAGTTCATAAGATTTTGGAGGTGACCAAGCCTCTGCTCAGAAAGCTTCACAAGTGTAATGCAGACTGCTCTCCTTATGGCAAGCCCTGAGGAGTTGGGTCCCCACATCATAAGGACCTGTAGGGATATTCTTGCAGCATCTCCTAGCCTTTCTTGAAGGAACACTTGGTTCACTTTTGCTTAGTGTTTGCATCCTTGGCTTTGCTATTAGAAGTTTTTACTTTTTCTTGTCTGTGACAGACTTTTCCGCAGAAGCAAAAAAGAAAACTCAGACTATTATCTGTTCTTGTTTGTCTCTAAGGATCATGGGAACGGAACAGATCACAACTCCTCTGTTAATAATGGTGATGCAGTTGAGTCAACCCAAGGTCCTGGTCTGGATATATCAGCTAATGTCCAGATGTTCTCTTCTTATGGAAACTTTGTTCTGACAAAATTTTGCTCAGCAACTTGTTCCAAACAACAGTTAGTTGATTATCAAAAATTAGAAAGGTCTTGCTGGATCATTGATTCCAAGACCAAATAGGAACACTCAGAGGTGAGCCAAGTAATGACAAGAAACTGACTCAAGTTACTAATTTGTCAAGAGCCCCGGGCATTAAAAGAAAATATACAGAAAATATACAGAATTAGATCTCCTAATTAGGATGCTAGGTGCCAAATATTAAATCAGAGTCTCCTGGGTATGTTGTATATCACCTCTCTATACTGTAACCAAAATTGCTACCAGCCACATTCACTTGGTTACATACCAATGTGCTCTGTTAGATATTAACTACTTCCTGACGCTATGTTTCCTCTTTCTTGATACAATTCATGGGTTAGCAGAAAACCATGGCAATTAAGAAGGAGAAGAAAAGGGGGGAAGTATAGTGTGCACATTATTGTTAATATAAGAGATTCTTAAAAGAATTTGTTCATGAGAAAATGAATGTAAACCATTTTCAGCTATGAAAAAAATGGATGTAGAAATAAAGGTGGCCTGAGTGTCTCAGTGCCAGAGTGTGTGAGCTATACCTCTTAGTCAATGTCTTCTTTCGCCTATTCCACACATCCTCATTCAAGTTCTGAACCCCATGGGGCTGGATTTTTTTTTCAAAAATCAATAGTACTTTGTTTACAGATTCAAATACTTTGTAGTTTATATTCTTTAGTATAAAAAATATCAGGAGGATAGTCCAGGCTGAACATCAGAGCTTGGGATCTGATTAGTGTGATAGTTACTTTTATTTCTAGACCCCCACCACCCTTGCCGCCACATAACCACAAATAAGTCTACGTATGTTTGTCTTTTATCAATGTCTGTCCATGAAATCATAATTTCTTTAACCTTTTTTGACCATTTACAAAATGCATCTACGAGGTTTTTCAAAGATTGGAAATAATGTATGAAGAGATAGGGTATATAGCTCAAGGGTTGATTTTTGGATCACATGACAGTTAAATTATCAATATAGAAATCAATTCATGTAGATCTAGAAAATATTTATTAATGTCATTTGAGATAAACAATGAGATTCATTATAAATCATTCACTGTTATGTTGGAAAAAACCACTCCTACCAAATTTAACTTCTAATTCATCAAGGTCTTGGTTTTGCTTTTGAAATTTTACCACTATTAATGCAACAAAATCTATTTCAGTGTACATACTGATAATGTTAATATTCATTGGTTATTCTTCTTTAATATTCTTAGTGATGACTCTAATTTTAAGATGGAGTAAAACCAACTCAATGAGGTATGATTTAGAGATTTCCTTCCAAAGTCTATCTTGTAAAATATTAAATTTGTCCTTTGGATTTTTTTCACTAATAAAGTTAAGACTTTCCTTTGTAAAACAGATTTTCCTGGGCAGATGCCACATGCATCTGTCCACTAACCTCAGAAACAATTCCATCATAGGCCAAAGTAATAATTATCCAGTCTCCAACTTAGTGTACCAAATAGTTTTTAAGAGGTCAGTTTACTAATGGGAGTGTGGATATGGGGTTCCTTCCAAGGAGCAGAGATATCTCAAGAGGAGTTGCATCGCCAGAAACCCATCCCAGCCTCCATTACTACACAAGAAATTTGTAATACTGAAGCTCTCTGAGCAGCTTTCCACATTCTAAATATCTACTTCTTTCTTCAGTCTGGGTGGTCAAAATCTCGCCCTACCCCAACTATTATTTACTTCTTTTTAATTGCTGGGTAGAAAGCAATTCCTGTTTTCCCTGGTCCTTCCTGGTGGAACTGTTTTCATTTGGAGGAGATGTCGCAATTCAGAGGATCCTGTTGCATAACATCTTGAGGCCTCTCCACATGGCCCTTAATTTAACTAATTTAATCAGTATGACTTCATAAACAGATAGTTTGGTTAAATTTTGAAACCTATCAAATGTACATGTTTCTTGGACCTAAATAATGGTATTTCCTGGGACAAATGATTCAAACAAACACATGCTGCTTGTCTGAAATGTTAAATAAAGCTGAGAGGTAGTCAACTGACTTCACTAACTGCAGTATTTCAGCTTGTCCTTCATTACTGACTCTTTGTCTTCAGAATATTCTGCATGGAGATGAGAAAACTCACCACAAAAGTAAGATGAGAAGAAAAGTGCCCATTAACACTAAAACAATATCTAAAGTACAACTAGTTTATATTTTTAAGGAATTAAATTCGCTTACTGAAAAACCAAAAGGTTTTAATTTTTCATTCTCCTTTTTTATTAATAGTTATTCTTGAGAATTTCGTGCACATACACACACATCCACACATATACATATACATATATATAATAAAATATGATCATATCTACCTGCTTTCTCTTCCCTCCAGTTCTCCTAAAATCTCCCTAAATATGAACATGCCCCATCTTATTTTTTTCTTGTTTCTTTCATTTTTTTTTCTGATGACCCACTAAGTCCAACTAGTGTTTCTAATAAGCATGAGGACATGGGGCTCACCCACTGAAGCGTGGAGAAATCAGTGGCCATACTCTCACAGAAGTACAATTTTCTTTCCCCTTTCCGTTATCACTGGCCAACATTTCCTCAGTAAGGAAGAACTATTGGAGAGCACCTCCTCAACTGAGGTCAGAATTTTGGCTAAATGTATCTGGTGCGGGTTTTCTGAAAGGAATGGCATCACATATGACTTCATGAATACAATAGCCATGTCGTGTCTGGAAGATGGCTTTCTACAACATTTTGCATGCTTTCAGTCTCCTCTTACATCACAGTCCCTAAGCCTTGTGGGGCAGAGAGGTTGATTTAGGTCTGAGCATTCATGGTCACTGTTCGCAGGTCTTTAACTAGTTATTCATCTCGGCATTGACTGCTCTCCTCTGCATAACAGAATTGTCTCCGACCAGCTGGGTCAATAGATAGAAACACAAATATTTAGAGGACAATTTGACAGCATGGCCATTTAGCAGAAAAATAATAGAAAGTTTTACCCCAAGGCCTGTGACCTTGCCAGCCATGGGCTTTTGACTAGGCATGAAATTCTCTCCTGTGGAGCAGGCCTCAAAACCAGTCAGACAGCAGTGAGTTACCCCGTAATATCCATACCAGTATTTCATCAATGGGCAGATCTTTCTGGCAGGCCAGCATTGTAGAATACAGGGGTCAGAGATAGGTAAGACCATTTATACATTAATCTCCTTGGTTTTGGTTCTGGTTTGTGCTTTTCTGTTTTTGTTTTGTTTTGAGATATACTTTATGGCACTATGGAAGCTACATATCAGGAAGCAAATCTCCCAAAGATGCGCATTTAAAATAAACATTTCCAAAATCTATGATGTCATTTTGTTTCTAGAATATAAATAAAAGTTGTGCCTCAACCAACATATCTGTTATATCACCTTGATTCATGATAGCAGTGTCTTGGATAATTCATTGCAGTATATCTTATCAAAAACAAAAATTGTAAAAATTATTCTGATCTTTGCCAAACAACTTACCAGAAGAGAACATATGATGATTTAATTAGAAATGACTGACTAATTCAAATCAGAGCTCTTGTAGGAATGTCACATTTAAAAAGAGGGTTTGAACAAATATCTACCTATTGATATGTATAATTGACTAACCATCCTCCTTGTGGACATGCAGGATTTGAGGGCAAACATGGAGTCACTAGTCACATATGGCTATATAAATTTAAATGAAGATTTTAAAGATAGAAGGGCAAAGATGCTGTCTCTTTTATTGTCTCTCAGAGTTTATGTCAGAAAATTTTTGTACAGCAACATATTTGTACTAAGATTAAATGATATCAACTTCTCCTGGGTGCTTAAAGCAGTTCATACTCTTTCAAATGTAGTTTTCAAATTGCACTTTGCTGAAATGACCCCTGAAATTATATCTAAAATAGTCTGGCAGAAACTATAATTGTTTTCTGGCAGTAGTGTATAAAATAATATTAAACTGTTTACAATGATTAAAATTCCTTCAACAAATGTACATAGAGACAATTGACAGAGGTAACCGCTGTGTGTTTCCATTGTTGTTTGGTTCATACGGCACTGCTTTTGGCCAATTTGAAATGAAAAAGCCAAGAAGCTCATTTTCTTTGAAAAGAAATTCACAAAATAAAACCTCTTCTATCTTTTACTCATTGTCACCAAAAATAAATAAATGATACAAATGATTCTTTCACTGGTTGTTAAAAAAAAAATCGAAACAGAAATTATGTGAAGTTGGGGTTATTGAATTATTCATGAGTTCTGATTGAATGGGATGATTATCTCTGGACGTACAAGATAATAAATACTGTCTAGATAGTGGTTTAGTGAAATAGTGTTGGGGGGGCAGCTGACTTCTTTACAAATTTCAGTCTAATTAAGAAGCTTCCTGATGAGTTCATCATAAGAAGAACATGTTTGCATGTATGCACATGTGCGCTTGTGTGTGAATGCGTACATACATGTGTCGGTTACTCCATCTACAAGTAGGAAGTGTCTTAGATTATTCTCGTCATCAGCCCTCTTTGAATCTCCCAGAAGCAACCCGTGGTTAGCTTTTCACTCTTTTCTCTGCTGTCTGCCACCACACACAGCGTGTGAATGATTTTCAGAAAATTCAGATCAAAATCACTAAATGGTTGTGCTATGTAATCATTTGTCAGTGAACAGTCACATAATCTTAAATTATAGACCAGTTGGTTTTCCCAAGATTGGTTTCAATGAATGAATTTTCCTGAATTTATTATCATCATAAACCACAAAGAGTCTTGAAAAGTAGAGATTAAGGTTGTGCTCCTGAAGGAAGTCACAGAAAGATGTGCTTTTGTGGAAGGTCTGAATGCACAGACATAAATAAATTCGACAATTGGTTTCAGAGAAAGTAAAATTAGGAGAGGAGATGTTACAAAACATATTTATAGCTTAATAGTTATGGAAATAGAGAAGGATCTGCAAACATTAAAGAAAATTGTTATTGATTGCTGGTCTGTTTAATAAGAGACAGTTGCCATTTCTTTCTATAGAACAATGTTTTTTTCTGAAGTAATACAGAATCTATTAGTAGTATAAGAACATCAAACAAAAAAACCATTAGAAGCTCAATAATTTATAAATACACAGACCAATCTTCTAGACAGTTTACTCACACCTTTATAGAACACACAGCTTTTCTTGTCCTCTTATATAACTAATTCTGAAGCTTAACTAAAGTGCTTAAAAGATGTTGGAATTAACATGTGTAAACTGTCTCATGGAACAGGTGTGAATACTATTTGAATACTACCATTCCCATCCAGCTGTTGCTTTTTCCTTTATGATGTTAGAGGGCAAGTGTGGGGTCCATTGTTCTTATTTTAGTTTGATTTTGTTGAGTAAACATGCCTCTTCAGCTGATATAGCTAATCTATGCATGAATTTTGCTGTATTTCTATATAGAATATCCAAAGAATATTAGTCTCGGGTTGAAGGAAATAAATTTAAAACTTGTCAGTGGTGGATGAATGATGGTATTCTATTTGTGAGTGCTGCCATCTCTCTCACTTGCTTTTAGAAATAGAAGGGTCCCCTTCAAAGACTGAGAATGAGAGACTTCATTCCTCTGCTTCCTGGAAATAAGAGCTACATCCCTGGTGCTTTCTACTTGTTAGTATGCTCAGTGTCCACCTGCTGGTCCAGCCACATTCTGACTCCTCAAGGCCGTCATGGTTGGCAGAACATTCACAATCAGTCTGTCCCCAATAGAGCTCTCTGCACTTGGCTTCCCTGCCTGCGAGCTCTGAAATAGGCAGTACAGGAGACAGATTTACAGATGAAAGGCAGTGCCTGTGGATACAACCAGTGGCAGAATGCAGGTTTCTTTGCCAACATTCAAAATAATTTGCCGTTAGTTCTATTGAGTGAGGAAAAAAATACATTTTAGAAAGAAAAGATATGGAACAAATATCTTTGATATGAGATTCAAATGGAGTCACATGGAGCTCTAGAAGAACACAGAGTTAAGAAAGCAACAGCATGAATTGGAAAACTTCCAGAGAGTCTTCACACAGATATATTTCAACTCTAAAAGTACCGTGGATGAAAAACAAAACAGGTTCAAAGAAGGTAGAAAAGAATGTGGTTCTGCCCTGACTCGATGTATTCCTCTGCATTCACACCAGTCTTTGTTCTTTTACAGTGAGGGACTTGGCTTATTTATAATTACAGTTCTAGCCTCATGCTCAGTGATCTGTCGCAAGACTTTGCTTTGACCATGCTCTTACAGAGATTCATACTCTGTGAGCTTTGTCCCTCTGCCCCCATTCTCTGCCATGAACGCATGTCTTTGCCAGGGAACTCCCTGCTGCTTTCTTTACAAATAATTGTGGGAAGGATTTCACGTGCATATATAAAGGGAGTACATTTGCATCCCGATGTTAAATGCCCAGAAGCATCTATAAACCATGTCTCTACTCAGTGCAATCCACTTCAAGTTTCTGCTCAGAACTGGATATTTGTATCATTTACCAAAAGTTCTCTTAGCTGTTTAACTATCTTCTGATCACCGAACTTGGCAATGCACTGCATTTGGACCATGTAAAGAGCTGTGATGCCCAAGTTTATTGCATGATGTTCCCTCAGCTGTACATGCCACTTCCTGTCCTACTAGGACACAGATCAACACATCTCCATCTCTGTAAGTCTTTCATTAACAATCAGATGCCTTTTGCTGGAACATTGTAAGCTATAGCTGAAGAACAGGAGAGGTGATAAGACTTTCAAAACCAGTGTCAATGTTTTCTATCACTTTTGTTTGCCTCCTGCTACTAACCAAGAACCTAAATTTTCTCTTTGATCCTCTGTTTGATCTCAAGAGGAATTAATTAAGCAAATCTTGCAATAAGCACAATAGTAGATGTAATCTAGTAAAAATAATAATATATTTTGGTAAGGGATTAAAACTTAAAATGAACAAGCCATTTTACAAAAATGTACACATGTAAAGGTAACTTTTATTCACCAGCTGTAATTGTTATCTTGGAGGCTTACTGCTGACTATGCTCACCCTTTCTAGCTCTTTCTGAACTCTGGCTAGCTGGTTCAACTGGATGTTCTGGTTCAAACTCCTCACCAAGTTGACTAATTCAATCTGGCTTCACTCGCCTTCTGACTGAATTGCTCTGCTTAGCCTCAAACTAACTTTAGCAATCTGTTCCAATCTTCTGGTTCCTTCCAATTTTCTGGCTTGTTCTGTCTTCATCTGTGCCTAGCTTGCTCTCTTTACAACCTGTCTCTGTAAAACTGCCTTGATAAATACTGCCTCTGAATTCCACAAACTGAACAGACATGAACTCAACTCCACATCACTGCCTCTCAATTGACTGCCAACTAATTGATTCTCCCTGTGCTGGTCTTAAATAGTTGTTCTTATGAGAATTGGGCAAATCCTATTTCTAACCAATTCTGTCAAATCTTTCTCTGATTCATGGTATTGTCTGCCCCTCAACTAAATGTCATTCATTAGGATTAAAGGTGTGTACTAAAGGATTTCAGCCAGAGGGATCAAAGGTGTGTACTAAGGGTATGTGTATATACCAGCGGGATCACATAGTCCTAGCTAGGTCTTTGGGATGAAATCCCATGCCAGAACAGCTGTGTTGCTCAATTAAAATTCCTCTATAAACACAGTTGAAACACACCCTTCAGTTGTAATGCAGATGTATCTGTTTCTAAAACAATGTGATATATATATATATATATATATATGATCATAATGAATATATATTATATATAAACAATGTAATTAAGGTAATGTTTTAGTCTAATAACTAATAAAAATTATTACAAAATGTTCATACTACTAATTTTTCAACAGTCAGATTTTAATTAGGTTTTATTTTTATCTTCAGTTTTTTGTCTTGTTTTGATTTTTTTTTTGAGACAATGTCTTATCTACCCCATATTGGGCATGTTCCAAGAATTATGTAAAATTAATTACATAATTTTTACCTTTGAAGTTCCCCAAAATAAGCTTGAATTATATTGCAATTATTTGCAGTTTTTATAGGTAAAACTATTCTCTTGTGGGTTGTACAGGTTTTCTTTTTCAAGAAGAACAGGTGATAGAGAATAATAAATGAGTGAAAGTTCCTCTCTCTTGTCCATTGAATGTGAGACTACTTGTGAAAATCTGAAAGTGTTGACAGCGATACATCAACATATACAAAAACCAGGCACCTAATATGGGATGACGTACATTTCACAGAGACTTTCACAAATTTTCTTTCGTCTTGTTATGGAATAGATTCTCTATAGGTTTTAATGCCATTGCATTTCCTAAGTGTATAATTTTAATGGACTTGCCAAGTTAATTTATGCCAAGCTCTTAGAAGAATGCTGTGAGCCTATTAAGAATATTATATTGATTGCATTTATGGTGGGTACATAAGAAATGTATAATGGCCATGGTTGTCTTTATTTCATTTCCTTTCCTTAAAAAAAATTTAATAATTGGGATGTAGTTCAAGGATGAAGTACTTGCCTAGAATATATGAAACATTATGATAACCATAACAGAAAAAAAGAAAATATCAACTTCTCCCTACTTCTACTTGACTGCTGAGTATTGGACAATTGGATAGCATCAACTCTTCAAAGGAAAATAATTCAATATTGAAATGAGACTTCTCTAAAATGAGGCCCTATCTTTCAACTACAAGACACCTTAAAATTACAATTTGGTTTAGGTAATAGCATTAGGTAAAGACACAAAATGAAGAAAAGTTCACTAGAGATGAACATGCTCTCCAGACAAAGCTAACAAGTCTTCAGGGGGGAATTGAGATCAGGAAATGTGTGCTTGTGTCAAGAAGCAGAATGCTAGCATTGCAAAAGTATGCCACAGGTAACTATGTGGCTTGAGGCTGGAAGAACAGACTTCAGCCACCAGGGAAACCAACTAGTCAGGAGGAAATAATCAACCAAGCAATGAGTCTGGTGTCAAAAAGGTAAGTGTAAGTACATAACCAATCAGAAAGCAGTCCAGCTTTGAGAGTCAAATGCCCAGTAAGGAAAAGGTACTATTTACACAACCCAAGAACTTAAACCTTTGTATGCAGATTCCATTTACAAAGGATCAGTTCCACAATGTGGAATAGGTACTTGTATTAGTTTGGGTTTTACTGCTGTGAACAGACACCAATGACCAATGCAAGTTTTATAAAAGACATTTACTTGAGGCTGGCTTACAGGTTCAGAGGTTTAGTTCATTGTCATCAAGGCAGAAGCATGGCAACATCCAGGCAGGCATGGTGCAGGAGGAGCTGAAGGTTCTACACCTTTATCCAAAGGAAACCAGGAACAGACTGGGCATCTTCAGGCATCTAAGAGGAAGATCTCTAAGCCCAACCCTACAGTGACATACTTCCTCCAACAAGGCCACACCTTCTAATAGTGCCACTCCCTGGGACAAGCATATACAAACCATCACAGTACTATTGTAGCAAGTCTTCCAAAGAATGTACATGTTTCAAACAGTCGAGTTAACAAATCAAACATTCTTAAAATGTATCAATAATCCCCTTTCTTGTTAAGTATAATGCTGAAATGTTAAGTATAATAGATAAAAAGCAGGACCTCTGAATTTAAAAAATATTTACATAGATAAAATCTTTTGCAGTATTTTATTCCTGTCTAGAATAGTAATAGCTTCTTTAAAGATAAACTTACTATGTTTCTCATCTCTAACAAACATAACAATGATAGTGGGCAGGGGCAAGACTGTGCGGGACTTTTGTATGCATTGATGTTACTATAACTGTTGACACTTCCAAGTTTTCACAAGTGGTCTCTCATTCACTGTGCAAAATAGAGGAGTGATAAATCTCCTTTGGTATGCAGAACTAAGTATACACCACCTGTTTCAACTATTTCAGCTTGAGAAGAAAATTAGCATATTAGAATGAGACAGACCAAATTGCAGGTTGAACTTATCACTAACTAGAGATCTGATTACTAGAATTCTGTTTTTAAAAGACTCTGTCTCCTTAATTCCAAAATGATAGTAAAATATATCTGACCAACATATTCAGACAGTTAAATAGTACTTACTAACTTGTTTTTATAGATCGTATTCTAAAGGGATCAAATACCTCTAACATTATCAAGACAGCAGATACGTGTCTTCTGTTTTTTAAAAAAAAAAGATGGAGTGTATAGAAAAATGTCTTGAATTTTTTTCTACTTCCACAGGTCAGATTTATTGAGGATGACACAGAAAATTGAAGCAAAATATTTGTATTGTTATATTCTTCTTTATAAAATCTACTTTATATACTTTATTAAATTTTATAATTATTTGACATCTATTTATTTTTATTTCTTAATTATTGAGTTGAGTTATTTCTCAACTCTTCCCAGATCTATTCTCCTCTTCTTCATTCACCCAACTGTGTTCCTTTTCTCTTCAGATTCATTGAGAGCAATTTGTGCTGCCTAAATATTCTTAGATGTGTGGCCTTCCATAGGAGCATGGCCAACCTACGAGGGGCTTTTAAAGAAAACTGACTCTTCTCCGAGCAGCTAACAATTGACCAATTTTACACTAACTGCCCCTCCATTTTTTCATACATCAGAACAAGCTCCTAAAGCGAGGCATTCAAATTCAAATGAAAGTTTCCAAGAAGAAGGCAAGCCTTTCTGAGCACAGCACCAGTTATAAGTCTAAGAACTCTTTTGACAAAACAATTTCAAAATGGAAAGTGGAAGAACGTTCAAACAGAAGAGAACAAACCCATCCATCACTTTATATACAAAGGTAGATGGTAAATATCTTAAAATGAACCGTATTGACTCTGTAAGACACAAAGGTTATTCTAATATGAAAATGATAAAACCCAAATAATTACTAAGTTTGATGAAGGACACCAGGAGAACATAGCCTACTGAATCATCATGGGCCATAGAGACTGAAGCAGCAGGCATAGGGCCTGCAAGGGTCTGCACCAGGTGCCCTGCCTACATCATGGCTGTCAGCCTGGTGTTTTTGTGGGACTTCTAACAGTGTGAACCAGAGTATCTCTGACTCCTTGCCTTCTTTTGGTAATCTTTTCTTCCTATTGGGTAATATGAGGGCTTTTGCCTTGTCTTCTTGTATCTTGTTTTGTCATGTTTGGTTGTCCTCTCTTAAAGACCTGCTCTTTTCTAAAGAGAAACCTAGAGGGGAGTGGATCTAAGGAAAAGGAGAAGTGGGTGGCTAGAAAGGTAGAGAGGAGAGAAACTATGGTCAGGGTGTATTATATGAGAGAAGAATCTATTTTCTTTAAAATTCTTATTTTTTAAAAAGGAAGGAAAGAAGGAAGGAAGGAAGAAAGGAAGGAAGGAAGGAAGGAAGGAAGGAAGGAAGGAAGGAAGGAAGGAAGGAAAAGCCATTACCCTGGCATTGATTCCCACATTCCTTTTTTCAGCTGTTTATATGTAAGGGAACCCAAGACATTACATTCTTTCCAATTCCATTCCCTACATGCAGGAAAGCAGGAAATGTTGCAACTGTGTTCCTGAAAGTGTACCAAGAAAACATTATCACAAATGCCTAAAATTTAACTCTTAATATACTTAATAATTTATTGAGCATAATCTTAAAGAAACTTCTGGATATGATGAATTGAAACTCAAAGTAATTCTGTGTTAAAATACTAGAATATCGTTATTTTGTAATATATTTCTATCAACAACAACACACACACACCTTTCAGCTGCTCCCACATGAACGCGTCATTTTGCAGCATACCCAACTTAATTTTCAATATATGGCCAAATGGCATCCACAAAACCAAAATGACTACCTGGATACATAGAAAATATATTAGATTTAAGAACTTTGGGGTCATCTTTTCAAGTGCAAGAGGCTGGTCAGTTTTTACAATGCTTTTCCAATTACATTTTTTTTCCTACTCATTAAAGTTGTGTTCTGTATAACTCTTAAATTCAATTCAGTTCAATTAAAGAAAAACATTTACTGGGTCTCTCTGTTTTACCAGACAGAGACACAATACTCAATGTTTAGTTCAATTGCATATGGGTCCTTGCTGAAAGTAAAACAATTTGTAGAAGAAATGTTTTATGAGTTTACATTTCCGGAGGAATGAGAGTCTATCATGGTGGAGAAACATGGCAACAAGCAGTAGACATGGAGACTGGAGCTGAAGCTGGGGACTCACATCTTAAGTCACATCAGAAAGCAGAGGGAAGTTTAAAAAGAAAAAAAAACTCAAAGCATGAGTCTTTGAACTCTGAAAGCTCATCCTTGGTGATGTACTTCCTCTGGCAAATAATTGGGGGGAGGCAAGACTACACAGAATTACTTCCTATTTTGTCATTTTAATAGAAAATAATTTCACAAATTTCATTTGAAATTAATACTAAAAGTACTGCCCAATGAGGGGCCAAACAGCTACTGTCTTATAAACTAAAGAAAGCACAGTAAAATACAATTCAATAATAATCTTACTGTGTCATCACTTAGCAATAATGTGAATAATTAACACTTTTTATCAGCAGAGGCCAAGCACATAGTAGAAGCTTAATAAAAATACACTGTATAGAGTTAAGTTTTCTCAATTTCTTAAAGTAAGGATAAGTGTTCCATACCAAATGTTTAAGTCTCAGAGAGGCATTTGCATTCCTCTGGGCTACAGGGAACTGGATGGCAAGGTCTGTGTTGTATTCACTGATAAATCTCTGGAATCAACCACACCATGTGGCATATGTTAGGTGATCCATTTATCTGCTAAATAAACTAATGTGTGATAGAAACTTTATACCAGTGAATATTTCTCTTCAGATCCTTCCTTACATGCACTACTCTGAGAAACTGAAAAAACTAATTTGTTTAATGTGTTAATATATAATTAGTTTTATCCCTGATTCTACTATTTATAAATCTTAGAATCATGTCAATTTGACTGGCCCAATTCATATCCTTAATTGTAATGAGGTTAATAATTTTCATTCTGTTTGTGAAATTTATCATGGAATTCTGAAAAATGTAGGTTTAGTTTTATTTATTTATTTCTTTTGAACGTACATATTAAATAGCTATACTTCATTTGAAGCCACTCTTTTACACTGTATCTTGTCCTTTTTTTTAATCATGTATGATTGAAAAGGGGTAAAATAGTACTATGAAATCTTTTTTTCTCCAGCTACATCCATAGCATGTATGTCAAGTCAAAATAGGTCATGTTACTGCTTATAAACTGAGGATACATGCAAATAAATTGAAGTTCTTAATTATCCCATGTTCTCAACTGCCTTTGAGAAACCATGTCCTAAAAGAATAAGAAGAAAAAGTAAGATTTTTAATGTAGGTGGTTTTACAATGAAGGAAATTATTTAAAAGACCAAAATGGTAAAAAACTGTTTGGAATGATGTTGGCTGTGAACCAACCAGGAACCTGGATTTCATTCTGTGAGCAGAATGATACTATTGAAGATACTGCTCTGTGGAAGCACATGATAAAAATAAGGTTTGCTAAGATTTTTCTTGCACAAAAAATCCAGAACTAATGAGAGTAGATCTGTCACAAGCTATCCATCCATACAGCTAGTGTAATATTAAGATAAGATTTTTATCTAATTTAACAGCTTCTTTGGTACATGGCCTATTAGGAAGCATCTGCAGCTGCTTTGGGGAATTACTGGAATGCTTTGAACTAGGGACAAAGTGGCTCGCATCATTTCTTATTTGTGATGTTTTAAATTTTGTTAAAGCTTTTTTTTTAACTGGGCATATGCATCTGCTTCTACCAAGAATGAACATTAGGTGCCAAATATCTTCTCATGGGTTTTTAAGCATGTATGTGACTTCTTATGAGTATTAGTGCTCAAACTGTCTGTGAAGCTGTTACTAAGTCTGATTCAGCCTTTGAATGAAGGACCCTGTAAACTCAAGACATGGGTTGTGATTAACACTTGCTATCCATATGATAAAAGCATATCAATTATTCAATTCAATCTAAGTGTCTACCTCCTTATTAGCCAAATGGTAATAATGTCGTGAAAGCAATATTAGAAAAAAAATGTATCTTTATGTAAGGCAAAGGACACTGTCAAAAGGACAAAATGGCAACCAACTAATTGGGAAAAGATTTTTACCAACCATACATCCAACAGAGGGCTAATATCCAAGATATACAAAGAACTCAAGAAGGTAGATTCCAGAGAGTCAAATAACCCTATTAAAAAATGGGGTACAGAGATAAACAAAGAATTTTCACCTGAGGAATATTGAATGGCTGAGAAACACCTAAAGAAATGTTCAACATCCTTAGTCATTAGGGAAATGCAAATCAAAACAACCCTGAGATTTCACCTCACACCAGTCAGAATGGCTAAGATCAAAAACTCAGGAGACAGAAGGTGCTGGCAAGGATGTGGAGAAAGAGAAACACTCTTCCACTACTAGTGGTATTGCAAGCTGGTAAAACCACTCTGGAAATCAGTTTGGCAGTTCCTCAGAAAACTCGGCATAATACTACCAGAGGACCCAGCTATACCACTCCTGGGCATATACCCAGAGGACTCTCCAAAATGCAATTAGGACACATGCTCCACTATGTTCATAGCAGCCTTATTTATAATAGCCAGAAGCTGGAAAGAACCCAGATGTCCCTCAATGGAGGAATGGATACAGAAAATGTGGTATATTTACACTATGGAGTACTACACAGCTATTAAAAACAATGAAATCATGAAATTCTTAGGCAAGTGGGTGGAACTAGAGAATGTCATCCTGAGTGAGATGACCCATTCACAAAAAAAAATCACACATGCTATGCACTCACTGATTAGCGGATATTAGCCCAGAAGCTTGGAATACCCAAGGAACAATTCACATATCAAAGGATACCCAAGAAGAAGAAAGGAGAGGTGCCTGGCCCTGGAAGGGCTCAATGTGGCAGTGTAGGGGAATACCAGGAAGGGGAGGCGGGAGTGGGTTGGTTGGGGAGCGAAGAGGGCGTATGGGACTTTTGGGGAGGGGGGGAACCAGTAAAAAGGAAATCATTTGAAATGTAAATAAAGAGTATACCTAATTTTTTAAAAAAAGTATCAGTTTCAGGTCACTCTGTTCCTTGTGTGGGATTTATTTTATAAATATATTTTAATCAAAAAAAGCTAATATGAGATCATGAAGAAAGACAGCATTGATTGGAAGCAGTGATGGCCCAGATTGAAATACATAATTTGTCTGAATTAGACAATTTGTTCTCAGATTGGCTCCTAATAAACTCACTTTCATTATACATAGTGTGACATATTCATTGCCACCTGTGTCATATTGGGTTTTAAAAGCTGTGTTAGTTACTTTTCTATTGCTATGATGCAATACTGTGAACAAGACAATACATAGAAGGGAGAATTTATTTAATTTACCATTACAAAGGGATAAATCTGTCATGGTGGGGAACCATGACAAAAAGTAGCAGGCATAGGAGCTGGAGCAGAAGCTGAGGGCTCACATCTTAAATCACAAGCAGAGAGCAGAGAGAGCTATCCGAAAATGACCTGAGGCTTTGAGAGCTCAAAGCCCACCCCAGTGACATACTTCCTCCAGCAAGGCCACACCTCCTAATCCTCCCCCAAACAATGCCCCAACTGCCTACCAACCAAATATATAAATACCCGAGGTTATGAGGAACATATCATTCAAACTACCACACAAGTTGTCTACTATCTTGTAATAACTCACCATGGCAACAGTAAGTCTATCTGGTCCTAGGTGACCAGACTAGAATCATTCACACAACAACATTGCATTGTCATTACTGAAGGGTGTGTCTTTCTGGGTTTTTTTTTAACAAATAAAAAAAACAGAAGAAGGAATTCTAAAACTCATGACATGACTATATTAAATTAGTTATGATAGTATCAATAGATAAAAATAAATACATCGGTGACATTGTAAAGAAATATATGTGCACCAGGTTGACATAAAAAAAAGTACAAGAATATTTGCAGGCAAGGTAAGGTGCTGGTTTAGAGATTCTGTGTTTTGTTTTTTGGTTTGGTTTGGTTTGGTTTTTCTTCCATCTTGCATGGGGCCTCTCTGAGTTTTTAGCACTGAAGGCCTCAAATCCTGGAAAAACCTTCACTGGTCTTCCTAAACCTTTCCATGCATACTTAAATGAAGCAACTATGGATTTACTGCATCATTCACTTCACCTTTCCCCATTTTCTTGTCTTAATGGGCTTTATCCACACATCATTATGATTGTCAACAGGTGATAACTTATCTAAAGTGTTGGTGTTTTGCCTTTTGTTTGTCAACCAAACTGATAGTTGAATGCCTTTCCCACAAAAGTAGCATGGGTTTTTAGTGGTATGGTTGGTTGGTTGGTTGGTTGGTTGGTTGGTTGGTTGGTTGGTTGGCTTTTGGGGTTTGGGGGGGGATTCTTTTTCATGTACACTTTTAACACCTCAAGTTTCCTGGGCCTCCAATTGATATAAAAATTTCTTAACCCTAATCTAAACCTTGAACTAAAACTTAACATCCAGTTTGTTAATCTGATATTTAACAGTGTTGTCTTTGTATTTTGAAATGGATAAGAGGAATTATTAGCCAGAAATTTTTATTTTTATTACAGCAAAGTTTTTATAACATGTATAGTTTAAAATCTCTATTATTATAACCATATATGAATATGCTGATAGTACCAAAAATGATACAATTTGATAGCTCTTCAGAAAGTCAACAGAAGCTGCTGCATCAGGAACACAACTGTTTTCAGAAGGCATTAGATATTTTTAGTCTTTCCCATATCCAACCACAGGTAACAGGCTTTAATGCATTGATTTATATTTTAATAACAGACTCCACTGGCATGAGTGCTTCCATTACTCAGAATTATAAACTCATCATTCAGACCTGGGATAGAGAGTGGAGGGAATGTATACTTTACAGTATTCATTACTTTGCTTATCATTGCCTAATTCTGACTACATAGAGGACATTAGTGCAGTAATAAATAGGACTATATGTATCTTTCAGATACACAAGGTAAAACTGAGATTTCTAATGCATATAAATTTAGTATTGCTGAGTTGACCTCAGACATAATTTTTAAGTGATGATTCTGTTTAGATCACTAACATAATCAATGAACAAAGGTAGTTACTGGGTGTAATACACTACACCAAAAGAACTCCCATTTAAAACAGAAGAAAATGCCTGCCCTGTGAAATGACTCCTAGAGGATGTTTGATTACAGACTATTTCCCCCATTGAGTTCTCCAGCTCATTCCTCAGTATCTCACTATTCATAACATACATCTTCAACTAACTCAAAGTTAGATGAAACAACCAGCAACCTTAGCAAACAAGTATTTCATTTTATAGTAATAGTTTCGGCTATTTTCCTTAGCACACAACTTTACTCAAAAAGCCCCTCCCTACTCATGTACCTATCCCCTACATCTAGTTATTCAACTCAGCCTGTCCACTTCTCAGTATGGTCCTGAGATTAAATACCTTTTGCAAAGAGGAGTGTTTGGGAAGAGAAGTTTATTGGCTATGCCCTCAAGGTCTTTAGGTACCTCATTAGCATGGAGAACTCTGTTCTGGGCCTAAGTGACATTTCCTTATGTGGGGAGTGTGGCATGTGTTCCAGTCCAGGAATCTGAATCTGTTTATTTTCTTTTGTTTCTGTGTTTTCTATTTTCTTTTTCTATTTTTCTTTTTTTTTTCTTTCTGAGGTGTTAGGGGGAATTTGAAAGGGTAGAGAGCAGATACAGGGGATGAGGAGACAAGTTGGACCAGGGTGCATCTCTCTAATATTGTTTTAGTCAGGGTTTCTATTCCTGCACAAGCATCTTGTTAATCACAGCTGATTCTTCAGCCCCAGCTAACCAAAACTACAAAATCTTCACAATAAAAACATGTCCCTGATAAGAGTCTTTAATCTTTCCTCTGAAATTTCACAAGCCAGGCCTCCATCTTCTGCACCATTCTTAACATTACCTTCAAGCTCCTACCCAACATCCCAAAGAGCTCTTAACATCCAAATGTTTCTTCTAGCATAAAGTTCCAAAGTCCTTCCACAGTCCTCCCCAAAACATGGTCAGGTTGTCACAGGAATACCCCACTATGCTAGTATCAGTATGTCTTAGTCAGGGTTTCTATTCCTCCACAAGCATCATGACCAAGAAGCAAGTTGGGGAGGAAAGGGTTTATTCATCTTACACCCTCCACATTGCTGTTGATCACCAAAGGAAGTCAGGACTGGAACTCAAGCAGGTCAGGAAGCAGGAGCTGATGCAGAGGCCATGGAGGGATGTTCCTTACTGGCTTGCTTCCCCTGGCTTGCTCACTCTGCTCTCTTATAGAACCCAAGAATACCAACCCAGAGATGGTACCACCTACAAGGGGCCCTCCCCACTTGATCACTAATTGAGAAAATGCCCCACAGCTGGATCTCATGGAGATACTTCCCCAAAACCAGCCAATACAAATACCAAAACTGGGCAAAGACACAATAGAAGAAAACCACAGCTCCATATCCCTGCTGAACATAGATTCAAAGTGCTAATAAAATAGTTGGAAACAGAATACAACCATAAATCAAAAGTATATCCACCATGACAAAACTGAATTTGCCCTTAAAATTCAGGAATGGTTCCACATACTCCTCAATAAAATACAACCATGTGAATGGATTTAAGGTTAAAAAACAACAGGTGATCATCTTAATAGATTCTGGCAAAGCCTTTGACAAAATCCAACATGATTCATGATAAAAGTCCTGGATATTGTAGAATTAGAAAGAACATATTTCAACATAATAAAAAGCTTGTATATGAGAACCCCACAGGAATGACAGTACTGTCCTTTCCATCCTGGTATCCCCACTCCTTTCCAATATTGTGCTCAAAGCATTGGCTAGAGAAGAAACAGTCTCTATTTGCAAATGACATGACACTATAAATAAAATAACCCAAAAAGTTGGTAAGAAAGTGTTTAGAAAAAATAACCTAATTAAGTAATGTGGCAGAATAATAACTTGACTTGCACAAATCAATGACTATTCAACAAAGAAACAACCAGCATAGAGGGAAGATTATGGACACATTCACATTCATAATAGCCTCAAAAATAAATAAAATAGCTAAGAATAAAATTAAGCAAAGAAATGAAGGACCTCTACAATGAAAACTTTAAGCCTCTGAAGAAAGAGATTTAAAAAAACTAGAAAATAGAAAGATATCCCAAGCTCATGGATTGGCATAATTAATATTGTGAAAATGGCCATCTTACCAAAATCAATTTATAGAATCAAAGCAATATCACTCAAAATACTCATCTCATTGTTTACAGAAATTTTATATAACTTATTAATCTACATGGTACCACAAAAGACACCAAAACAATCCTGAGCAAAAACAACTATGCTGGAGAGATTACCATTTGAGATCTTAAGATATATTACAGTTCCATAATTATATGGATGTGTGTGTGTGTGTGTGTGTGTGTGTATTATACATAATAGCAGAAAAAGTCTGTTTTCTGGCATAAAAACAGATGTGTAGACCAGTGGAATAAAATCAAAGATCCAAATATCAGTATACATATGTCTAGCCATTTAATATTTGATGATGACACCAGAAAGATATGCTGGGGGTAAAAAGAAACATCTTGAACAAATGGTGCAGAGAAAACTGGATATTCAGATACAGATGAATGAAATTAGACCCATATCTATCACCCTGCACACAAAAAAACCAAATAATGATCAAAGACCTAAATGTAAAACCTGAAACACTGAAACTAGTAGAAGAAAATACAGGCAGTTACCAAAAGAATATAAATATAGAGAATCATATTGAAGTGCCTTATCGCCTGGCAGCTATCATTCAGCTGACTGCATTTTTCCCCAACTCCGCATTCTGAATTAAAGATCTCCAGACCTCAGTGAGTTTACACCTTCCCCACCTGGCGGAGTTGGCAGAGCTCCAGGAGCAAGCCTTTTGTCACACCTCAGCCTCCCACAGAACAACAGACCCTATGGGATCAACATCCTCCAAGGAACAATGGAGCCTAAGCCTCGCTGAGAAGCGCTGAGAAGACTCTGCAACCCTGGGAGGGATGGTCATGCCCACAAAGCATATATTGCCACTCTTTATCCCAAAGTAAAGAGAGATTTTGTACAGCCATGCATTAATGTCTCTGTGTGTTTCTTTCTCTCGTCCCCCCGTTGTTCCACTTTCTCAGCTCTCCGTTCACGGAAAACCCACTCATGTGCAACTTCCGGGAGGTTTCATATAAGAAATGACTGATGAATAGGGCTTGATTTGCCCCAGAATTACCACCAGCAATTGAAGAGTGGGTCTTCATAAAACTAAAAGGCTTCTGTACTGCAAAGGAAGCAAACAGGTATAAAAGTAACTTTTATTTTCCTGATGTAATTGTTGTTTCAGAAGCTTACTGCTGAATAAGTTCACCCTTTCTAGATCTTTCTCAGCTGTTCTGGCTCAAACGCCTCTTCAAGCTGGCTGATTTAATCTGACTTCTCTCAGCTTCTGACTGAATTGTTCTGCTTAGCTTCAAACTAACTCTGGCAATTTGTCCTAATCTTCTGGACCCTTCTTATTCTCTGGCTTTAACTGTCTCTGTTAACCTGCACTGAACTGCATGAACTCATGAATGAGTCAACTCCACTGTAATATACTGACTGCACTGACTCCTAACTATCTCTCCCTGAGCTGTTATAGTTTCTCTTTCCTGTGCTGTTTCCTAAGAGTTGGGAGTATCCTTTTTCTGACTCATTCTGCCAAATCTTTCTCTTATTCACCACTTTGTATGCCCCTCAATCAGACATCACTTTCAAACATGGCTGCTTTCTTCTACAAACTAATTTTACCTTAAAAGTGTGTACTAAGGGTGTATCAGTATTCCAGCCAGAGGAATTAACACTATGTGGCATGTCTGCTTTCCAGCCAGATCACACAGGCATAGGTCTTTTGATGTTATCCCTTGCCAGAGCAGCCATGTTACTGGATTATAATTCCTCTACAATCAGGTAAAGGGGAAACCCACATAACTGGAGAGAATCTTGCCAGCTATACATATGACATCTAGAGGATTAATATCTAGACTGTATAAAGAACTAAAAGTACGAAGAGTCAAAACCACAAATGACCCATTTAAAAAATATATCTGGTACATATTATAATTATATATTTTATAATAATATAATTAATATATAATATTAAACATATTATTACATGATAACCATTCTATAATTACATGATTATTGTTTATTATAATTATATGATTAGCAATCATATAATTATATAATTGTTATTATGTAATTGTTATTATTAATATATTATATTAAATATTATATTTTCTCATATTTATATATTAAATATATTAACATTTTCATATATATTATATATGATGATGAAATGTTAAATATATAAAGCATTTTCATTATTCATAGTATTATAATATATATTCAGAATATTATTCAGCTCTAATGAAAATAAAATGAAATTTTCAGTAAGTGGATGGGGCTATAAAAGATCATTTTAAGGTAAAACAGACCCAGAAAGATGTCTTATTTCATTTTATTTCAACTCATCTGAGGCTCCTAGCTACAAATCTTTAGATTTATGTGTCTACTCTGAGCTAAACACAGAGGCCAGGAGACCGATGCTGGGATGGGAAGCATGGGAGTATAAGAGGAAAATAGCATAGTACAAGTCATCTGATGGAAATGAGAAAGAGGTAGATGGGTTCTATTTAGGAAGAGGAAGGGGTAATGAGACTAAATAACAGGAAGGATGTCTGGAAAAGTCATAATGACGCATACAATTTGTCTACTAAAAAACCAAAACATATATATGTTTGTATATATCATTTAAATGAAACTTTCCTATCTGGTTAACAATGTTCCCTTCAAGAGCTAAAAATCATTTAACAAAAACCCCAACACCAGTCATGAGAAGCATTCGAGTTGTTGACCAGGGTTACTCAAGAGACTGAGAAAATATCAGCTGGGTGGTGCTGGCGCACGCCTTTAATCCCAGCACTTGGGAGGCAGAGGCAGGCGGATTTCTGAGTTCGAGGCCAGCCTGGTCTACAAAGTGAGTTCCAGGACAGCCAGGGCTACACAGAGAAATCCTGTCTCGGAAAAACCAAAAAAAAAAAAAAAAAAAAAAAAAAAGAGAAAATATTACAGGCTATTGCAATTGCTACTGCTATTGCTTTTGGCTTGCCCCTGGAAGTGGAAGGTAAGTCTCTATTGCTGAAGACACTGTGCAATTCAGACACATGGCCCAGAGGTCCTGAGGTGGAACAGACCAAAAAGGCTCCTTTCTGAGGACAAGTTTTCATGATACCAGAAGGTAACACACAAGCCTCCAAAAGGAAGGGAGCAACCAAAAATACTCCCCAGTTTTGATGCCTATGAGCCATAACAAAGATGATTATGGCACAATAATCCTGAGAGTGCAAAAGTGGTATGCATAACTTAACAGTAACTAACAGCTCTCTAATTGGACTTAAAATTCACTCAACAAGAGGAAAATCATGCCTAGTACTGGAAACTTCGCCTACCTCCCAAGGCTAGTAAGCACACTGGATCTTAGAGAAGAAACTACAACCACCACTTTGCTGAACCAGCAAACTCCCCAATTATAGTCTAAATATTTGTCCTCCTACTCACAGATAAGTATATTCCTCACCCTGGATCAAGGAAGCTTCTCTTTACAACAGATGAAGACCATTGCCGAAAACCGTAGTCAATCACAATGCAGAGTTGTGGAGCCCAGTCCCAGCAGATAAATCCACAATACAACTCCAGCAGTTGGGGCTCAGAGATCATCTTTGTGTGTAGGGGTAGGAAGTGTATATTGGGAGAGCCAAAAGATCAGAGAGTTTGCCAGGAGATTGTGTCAACTAGGAATGTCAGAAGCTACACACAAAATATCTCACCAACAAGACTGCCTAATCAGGAACTGAAAAAGGACAATAGTCATTCTCTGTGGATGGGGGAAGGGGTAGGCAGAAGGCCTCAATCCTGTAAAACAAAATCAAAAAAACAAAACAACTACAGGCATCTAAGGAATGCTGAGAATGGGGGGAATCTTCCCAAAGGAAGAGCACACCAATTAGTTGTCCAATACCAAATATTCAGCCTTGAAAACATACATACAAGTAACATACAGACTGAACAGATTACACTTATGCATTTAGAAATACATACATGTGTGTGCATATGCATGTGTGCATGTGTGTGTGAGTACATGTGTGTGTATGTGTGTGTGTATGTGTGTGTGAGTGTGTGTGTGTGTATATGTATGTGTGTGTAACAACAACTAATAAAAAGAGAAGCAATTATTTTGAAAAAGAGCAAGGAGGAGAATGTGATAGTGTTTGGAAGGAGGAAGGTGAAGGGGAAATGATGTAATTTTATTCTTCAAAAGTAAAAGAAAAATTTAAATTTACCAATCCCTTCCTTTTCTTGCCTAATAGTTCATCGCTTCTTTTAAAATGCATGCTTCAGAAATAATCAGCTGTTTCGAGTACCCTTAAAAATCATGAAGTTTTCTTTAGAAAACCGTTTTCATTGCCCTCAATTATCTTTTAAAATTTTTAGTATTATATAAACTCTATTCATCTCCCAAGCTATGGCATATTCATGACTTTCTCTGAAATCTCACAGTAAAAAGTAAACATCTCCTCATTACCTAGCATGTATTAAGACCATTAAGAACGTCTTCTGTTTATAGCTACTTCTCCACTCTGGGAAGTTCCTATTTAAGCAATGACTTGTTCCACTTTATAGTTCTAGTGCTTAGTGTAAAATAGAGCAGGGTTCAGTGGTTGGGCTATTGAATAAAAAATGAATGTTGTGGCTATATTAATAAATGTGTCTCTTTAAAGCTTACTGTCACTTCACATGGGCAGGAAACATGTCCTTTCTAGACAAAGGCTTTCCTGGTTCCAGGTCCTAGACAAAGATAGGTGCAAGCAAGGCAAGAATATGCCCAACCTTCCTCCTCTCTGACTGACACAAACGCAACCTAACCATTGTCATCTCACAGGCCACATACTAACCATACCCTTACATATCACATTCACATCCCATAGGTCACTTATTAACAAGGCCCGTTGTTGGGGGAAAGCCTCCATCTTTAGATGCATCTAAGTGCATCTATGGCAATTTTGTTTTTCTGAAATGAAACATTCCTTCCAGGAAGGAGACTTATGAATCTCGGAAAATTCTGTAACTGACAGGATTTCCCATAAACCTCCCCATGGTTATAAAGAAAGAAAAGACTACTGAGTGGATAAAATCTCTCAATGTTGAGCTACCTGGGTAGCCTACAGAAAGCTCCAATATTGCAGCTTTCATGAGTCTGCTCTAAGTCACGAACATGCTTTTCAGTAACATAATAGCTGTAATCTCTCCCCTGTCCTTCTGAAAGTAACCCGAATAAACTCATCGGTTTGCCAAGTTGGACTTTGGCACATCATTTCTTCGTACTGCCACTGGTTTCCTATTTAGGGTGAGCAATTTTTTTTTGTCTTCCTAGAAAATATAATAAAATATGATTGACCTAAGAATGTTCACTGGGCTTTCCAGGAACCAGCCCCCAGACCCAAAAGAAGATGTGACCATGGAAGGATTTGATGGAGACATTTCATTTAGGGGTCAGTGTTTCAAGGTCTCTCACTCTCTTCACAAAGTCCACATCTGTGTGTTTGCATTTCTACTCATCTGCTGAATGAGGACGCTTCTCTGATGCTAGCTGAACAAGACACTGATCTATGAGTATAGCAGAATAGTGTTAGGAATCATCATATTACTACATTCTTGCAGCAGAATAGTAGAATTTGGTTTTCCCCTAGGTGCTAATCCTATCTAGTCACCTGAACAATATCAGATATGGGTCCCATATCATGGAAGAAGACTTAAATCCAATTAGATAATGGTTGGTTACTCCCACAATTTGTGCAACCATTGCCTTAGCACACCTTGCAGTCAGGTCACTATTGTAGATCAAAGGGTTTGTAGCTGGGTTGGTGTTTAGCTTTCTCCTTTAATAGCATATAGAGCACCTTCTCCAGTACCCTGAACACTAGTCAGGCTCTAAGTAGGCATCAGTTGACTTCTCTCTGCTCAGTGAATTGTGTAAGTATTATCTTCTGCAGTAAGGCCTTATCATCAATTTGTGGAGCCTTCGTCATACCTGGGACTGTTTGGGGGTTCCATTTAGCCACAACTCAATTAAATATAACCCATCTCCAGAACTGGAAGCTTCATTTAGTGATGAAGTATATCCCGATGGGGACCTAACTCCTCCATTATTTTCTGATTCTATTTGGATTGACTGTGTGTGTGGTGTGTGTGTGTGTGTGTGAAATATACATGTATGTAATATATGTGATATATATATATATATACATATATATATATGGAAATCTCTCCTATATTTGATTCCTATGTGACTCTTTAAATGGACCTTAGTTTCTCCTTTATTAAATTTGGTAATGTCAAAGTATCCTTAACTACTGCCTTGTGGGTCAACCATCCCCTGCACTCCTTCTAAGGACTTTAAAAGAAGACACCTTGCTTTGTCTAGCTAACAGAAGCTTTGCTTTAATGTCCATTGTTTTGCTGTGCATAAGCCTCTTGCCTAAAAAACAAAACAATAGGACACTTCTCTCAATCCTGCTCTCTCCCCTTAAAAGCTAAAAATTATATTAGGCAACGATATAAACAAAGGCTAGGAAATAAAGTGCTTAACATGTAATAGACTATAATTTGTTTATCTTCTGTTTTATGAAAACATAAAGATTAGTATAAGTCAGAATACCTATTAACCATTGAAATGGAGGCTGTAAACTCTACAGTTCATCTTTAGAGAAAAGAAATAGTTCCAGCATTGTATTTTTGGCAGAATTTTACCCCCAAAATGGAATATACATTATACACCCATCTGTCCAGTGACTTGCATCAGTTGTTAAAGTTGCATCTGTCTCGACCTCACCCTTGTTGCCAGGAAATAAAACAAGATATGCTAATGATAAATCAATAGTATATTGACACTGTGCCTGGAATTAATCAGGTGCACTCATTTTCTCTCAAGACAATTTAAAGCTGCTAGAGGCTTGCAAAATGTGGGACACGCCATGCACCTACCTAACATGGGCATCAAGCTGCACAGTCAGTCTCAGCAGGAGAACTCAGAAAGGGCCTTGAAGTCATCCAGACCTGCAGTGCTCCCAGCCTCAGGTTAAACACCAACTCCTTCATTCCTCTCCGGGTCAAGTAGCACACTTTCAAATCATTTAACCTTGGGTTGCTTCTTTTCTAATGGAGATACTAACTCACCTTTTCCTTTATACTTAGGAGAAATATCTAATTAAAGTAAGCATATCCCCTCTCATTTGGGATATAAATACCTAATTCTTTCAGCTGACCATTTTATCTCGTCTTGCTTCCTCATTATATAGGGAGTAAATATCAACTTCATAGCATATAATAAACCATTACAGCTCTGATTAAAGTGACCCTAACAATCTGGTGTTGATTGCCTCCTCCAGGGAGAATTCATTGATAACTAATAATACAGGACATAAAAGATGCTGTTTTAAGTCTTCCTTCTGAAAAACATTACAAAGGAGTAAGAAAATATAAAAAGTGATGAAAAGGCTTGTTCCTATTTTTGCTCATCCACTTAACATTCTATGAAAATAAAATATTCATTCTGCTACAGCTCTTAGTTGACATGTGAAAAAGCTATATAACTAGAAGAAACAAAAAGATAATTACACTACCATAGAATCAGTTGTTTTAAAATATTAACTTAGTCCAAACCCTATAGTCATGAACTCTGTGCCCCTTTTTTGTTGTTGTTGACTGGTAGCCTCCACAATGATCCCACCTGGTCAAGCACCTTTCTCACTTATTATCTTTCCTTTGACCTAACAGTATGGATTGCACAAACCACAACGCCAGACTTTTAGTCCTGGTCTCTCCTCTGTTATATACTAGCAGTGAGCATACTCACTAAACATTTACAAGTGTGCAGGACATCTTACACATATGCTCTAGGCCAATTTTCCATCCACCTTTTCACCATATTCTTTGCATGAGGAAGCTGACCCAAACAGATTGTCTGTTTCCTGGGAGGCCCTCTCCAGTTTACGGTATCCAGGGGAAATTAAAGGAGAAGCATGATATTATTTCTTAAGTTCCCATTCTGTAGTGTCAACTCCTTTCCCTGAAGGTCACAGCATCACTAGGTGGAAGACATCACTAGATACAGTATCATTTGTAGATTTCCTTATTTTATGTTCACCACTTTATAGATGGCCCCTTTTTAATCAGGTTTACCTTTTATAGCTTAATTATTTCTTGTAAGGACTACAATAATACATTTGAGAAATAATGTCAGCTTCAGGGAAAAAAAACAACCATTTGCCTGACTATCACTGTCTTATCTCTATTTTTCTAATATTTAAATGTTCTAGTTATAGGGGCTGCAGAGATGGCTCAGTGATTAAGAGCACTGACTGTTCTTCCAGAATTCCTGAGTTCAATACCCAGCAACCACATGGTGGCTCACAACTATCTGTAATGGGATCCCATGCCCTCCTCTGGTGAGTCTGAAGTCAGCTACAGTGTACTCATATAAATAAAATAAATAAATCATTTTAATCCTACTTATAGATCTCTATGAAATACTAAATCTAGAATACAGCATCCAATGCTCCTTGTTATATAACTCAATCCTAGGCCTTTAGCAGTATTTCAAAGGTTGTGGAGCTTTTGGGAGGTAGAGTCTGACACCTGATTCCAACATGTGCTCTCTGCTTCCTGTCTGCTATCATGTGGACATCTTCTACCACATACTCCCACTGCTGCCATGACTAACTGGAATCCCTCTGAAACCATGAGCAAAAATTCCTGTCTCAAACTGTTTTTGTCACATATATTCTCACAGTAATAAGAAAAATATTAATGCAAAGACCATTCAAGCTTTGAGCACAGAAACTTCACTTTCTGTGCTGTATACTGTTTTCTTTATTAAAATGTTGATTTATAAAAATATACCATGTAACCTGTACAGTCACACCTGTATCATGATATACTATGTAACCTGCACAATCACTCCTGTATCATGATATACTATGTAACTTGTGTAATCATACATGTATCATGTCACATCTTAACTTGTATTATGAGATATGTTCTTGTCTCATAGAATTAAAGTAGAAGAAATATTTTGATATATTACTTGTTATATATTATATATAATACTATATATAATTATGGTATATATAATGTATATAATATATTATATTAACTGAGAACATACTAACTAAAGATGTTGATACTCTTACTACATGTGTGCAAAAAACTATGGCCATTTTTGAAATTTAATAACAGAATTGACTTCATACACTTTGAAACAATTTTATCTCCATCCCAACTTTTAATGCTGCATTTATAAAGCTATGTAAGATCATAAGAATGAAAGAGATTAAAACATCACTTTCAAAAATTAAAAAATATTCACGTATGTATAATAAACACTGCCAGCTAGAACATGTTAATTGAATAAGATGGAACCCAGGTGACAGTGATGCTTGTTGAAAGTAGATGCTGAGTGTTTCTAATCTACCTGAAAAATGCTCAAATAGATTTGCTATTGTCACTGACTGTAGTCCTACCTCAACTAGTGACATGTAGGAACTTAAAACTTTGACATCTGAGCTTGTCTTTTCTACCAGCCATAAACACACATGTCAACATGCAATTGAGAAATACTAGATCTGAGTGGCAAAGTGTTAAGTGAATACATGACCACACACCTGTGAAATTAAGTAATTTTTGAATGAGTATATACTATTAAACTATTAGAAAGCCACCCAGTGTCCTCCACTTTATTTATAAATTTTGGATATTTTCTTAATAAATTAATGTTTTAAGAAATGTGTTTGGGTTGGATAAAATTATTCATAAACCTATGTTTTCCTCAAATGTTGATTTGTTGAAGTCAAAATAAAGTGAGATCTAGTTTACCCATAATGGTAGTAACATTTCTTCTTTATTAAAAATAGAGAAATGACTGTGCCTTATGATTCCTCGCACTCTGCTACTGTTCTGCCCATCCAAAGTCAGAACGGGCAGAGTAGGCATTCATGCATTTTCCTTTGATCAAATTTAACAAGTTGCTTTTAACACAATAAAACTTAAAACTTCACAACTTCATAAAGAGTGAAATTGTCAAAGTAGCTTCTTCCTGCACAATATTGAGACTGAAAGACTGTGGGGACATTTAAAGTTGGATTAAATGCGTTTTTCCCATTATGGATGGCTACAACCCTATGGGAGACCATAGGCTTTGGTCACACAGCACCTTAGTTACTCTCCTACTGCCGTGAAGAGATACCATGACCAAAACGGAAGCATTTAATTGAACAGTTGCTTACAGTTCCATGATCGTCATGAGGGGAAGCATGTCAACAGGCAGGTAGGCACGGCACTAAAGCAGTCGTTAAAGCTAACACCTGATCCTCAAGTTCCAGAGAAGGAATTGGAGCGGGGTGGGGGGAATGGCTGGGACCTAGTGTACACTTTTGAAACCTCAAAGCTCACCCTGAATTGGTGCACTTCCTCCATCAAGGCCATCCCTCCTAACCCATTCCAAAAAGTTCTATCAATTAAGGCTCAAGCATTCAAATATATGAGCAGGGTCAGAGAAGCATCCTTATTCAAATTACATTCCACTCCCTGGCCTCTCATTGGCTTGTAGCCATTCATAATGGGGAAAAAAATCATTTAATCCAACTTGAAAAGTCCCCACAGTCTTTCACAGTCTCAATATTGTGCAAGAAGAAGCTACTTTTGAACCTGTTGTTTAGGACCTAAGTTTTTTTAAATGTAATGCAAAGAAATAGTAGAACATGTGTAATATGAACTAACAGAAAGCTGAAGGCTGAGCTAGGGATGAGGAGGTGTAGGGCCGGGAAAAGGAGTGAGTGGTTGGTAACCCAAATACAGATTATAAAGAAACCTTATGAAATCCCACTACTTTAAAAGCTAATTTCAAAAATAAGTTCAAAAGAGTTGAAACAGAGGTACTTCATTTTAGTGAATGGCACCGTTCTGAGAAATTGTGGACTATTAAATAAAAATCCCAGGGCCAGACCCAGGTTACGTCTCTGCAAGTTATGGATCCCAGTGCTACACAAAAGAATACAGGCTATTGCTATTGCTCTTGGTTGCTCATTATATCTTCATGATAACACCCTGCCCTGGTTAATTTTTATCAACTGACTATAAGCCACCATCATTTGGAAAGTGGAAACTTAAGTTTAGAAGATGTGCTCATCAAATTAGCCTGCAGGCAAGACAGATGTAGCAATTGCTCATTCTGGGCAGTTGCCACCACTGAGATAGTGGTCCCGAGTTATGTAAAAAAAAATAAGATAAGAAAGCCATACACAAACAAGCCAGTACAGTATGATTCTTCATGGTCTTTATGTTCTAGTACCTACCTCCAAGTTCCTGATTTAATACCTGCCCTGACTTGCTCCAGTGATGAAATAATTCCTTTCCTCCAAATTGCTTTTACTCTTGTTTGTCACATCAACAGAAAGTGAGCTAGAATATACCCTATTGTAAAAGATGCAACATACATAGGATGAAGGACATAAAGAAACCAGTGTTAAACTGAGGACTGAAGTTCTCCTGCTGGCCAGTTTTCAAAGTGATTGCAAGGATATGTGGGCTCCTAAAAGGGAAAAGACATTAATCATCTTATATAGCACTGAACCCTGCTTTCTAAAATACTGACCCTCAAGGGAAGATATGCACACTTGTGTAACAGTGGCAAGACTGTTTATGGAGCGAGCCAACCACTCTCTTAAATAGAAATGAGAAGAATATTCCTTTCTGCTGCTGTAAACAGGCTCAAGAGACACAATTAGGGGAATCATGGACCTTAGGGAACAACCAATAATGCTATTTTTTTAAATGGTCATGTTATCAAACTGACTGCTAAATATTTGTGCTTGTGTGCATAAACTTGTGCTGCCCACCTAGCCTAAGACTAATGAGGCATTAAGGAAGAAAAATCTGAAAGAATATAAGAAGCAAAGGGTAGTAAGGAATTCTGTGAAATTAATTCCTCAGGAAATGGCATAGCTGTCACATATATGACCTCACAGCAGATATAGTTACCAACGTAAGACCTGCACAAAATCAAGCCAGTTAAACACTCCAGCATGGACTGAGGAGGTGTTCCCAATGATAAGGAAGGAGAGGCATTTCTCTTTGTGGACGTGTTCCCCATATCCCAGTGAATGACCCCACACCCATAAGTTTATGGAGAGCAATAACTGAACTCATTGGTTTATGAACAAACAAACAAGAGGTCATAAGTTGGGAGGGAGATAGCATGGGTGCCCTGGAGACAGTTGAATGGTGAAGTTAAGTTGGATAAGACTGGGATACATTATATACATGTATGAAACTTTCTTTTTTTTTATTTTTTATTTTCTAAGTTTTTTTATTTACATTCAAAATCATTTCCCCTTTCTCGTTTCCTCCCTCCCCGAAAGTCCCATAAGCCCTCTTCCCTCCCTCTTTTCCCCATTCAAGCCCCTCTCACTTCTCTGTCTTGGCATTCCCCCACATCCAGTCTTTCCAGGACCAGAGATCTCTCCTTCCATCTTCTTGGAAATCTATTGATATGCAAATTGTGTCTAGGGTATTCCAAGATTCTGGGTTAATATCCCCTTATCAGTGACTATATTATGTGTGTTCTTTTGTGATTGGGTTACCTCACTAAGGATGATATTTTCAAGTTCTGACCATTTGCCTAGGAATTTCGTGAATTCATTGTTTTTAATTGCAGAGTAGCGTTCCATTGTGTAAATATACCACATCTTCTGAATCCATTCCTCCATTGAGGGACATCTGGGTTCTTTCCAGCTTCTGGCTATTATAAATAAGGCTGCTATGAACATAGTGGAGCGTGTGTCCTTATTGCATGCAGGTAAAGTCTCTGGGTATATGCCCAGGAGTGGTATAGCCAGATCCTCCGGGAGTGTCATGCCCAGTTTTCTGAGGAACCGCCAGACTGCTTTCCAGAGTGGTTGTACCAGCTTGCAATCCCACCAGCAGTGGAGGAGTGTTCCTCTTTCTCCACATCCTTGCCAACAACTGCTGTCTCCTGTGTTTTTGATCTTAGCCATTCTGACTGGTGTGAGATGGAATCTCAGGGTTGTTTTGATTTGCATTTCCCTAATGAAACTCTCAAAGAATAATAATTTTAAAAAGTACAGAAGATGTACTACATACAGCCTTTTTAAACTATCACCTGGCTCTGAAGAGTTATAAGTCTCCTTTTTAGTTAGATCTCCTCAAATATATAACTACTGCCCCCTCCTTTATCAATGTGAAACATTTAAAACACTTTTAACACGGTAGGGTGAACCAATTTCCCCAAACCGGGTTTTTTCTCACAACGATAGATAATAAAATACCAAAAAAAAAAAAAGTGAATATTGAGAGAGAAAGAGAGAGGGGGGAGAGGGAGAGGGAGAAGAGAGAGAGGGAGAGGGAGAGAGGGAGAGGGAAAAGGAAAGGGAGGGAGAAAGAGAAGAGGGGAGAGGAAGGATGGAGGGAGGGAGGGAGAGACAGAGAGAGGAAGGATGGAGGGAGGGAGGGAGGGAGGGAGGGAGAGACAGAGAAAGGGAGGGAGGGAGGGAGGGAGAGACAGAGAGAGGGAGGGAGGGAAGGAGGGAGAGACAGAGAGAGGAAGGGAGGGAGGGAGGGAGGGAGAGACGGAGGGAGGGAGGGAGGGAGGGAGGGAGGGAGGGAGGGAGGGAGGGAGGGAGGGGAGGGAGGGAGGAAAGGAGGGAGGGAGAGAGAGAGAGAATGCTACAAAATTACCAAGGATGATGGGCCCATTACATTCCATGCTAGCTTCTCTCTACATCTACCTTGTTCCTGTTGCTCCAAGCTACAAAAGGAAACTCAAATTCAAGCTAAATCTAGTGATGAGATTTGGATGCAGTCCCTTTTACTCACAAAACACAATGCAAAATTATATATTATATTCTGTTTATTATAGCTGTAACAAATCAGTGGCATTAAAATTAACCACTGATTCTGAATGTAACATTGTTGTCACTACTAATACAAAACAAAAAATAAATAAATTATTTTTTCTTTTTTTATTAGATATTTGCTTTATTTACATTTCAAATGTTAACCCTTTTCGACATTACCCACCAAAAACTCCCTATCCCATCCCCCTCACCCTGCTTACCACCCCCCCCCAATTTCCTGACCTGGTATTCCCTTATTTTGGGGAATCGAGCCTTCACAAGACCAATGGCCTCTCTGATCCCTGAAGTCTGAAATGGTCATCTTCTGCTACATATGCAGCTGGAGCCATGGGACCCTCCACGTGTACTCTTTGGTTCATGGTTTAGTCCCTGGGAACTCTGGAGGTACTGGTTGGTACATATTATTGTTCGTCCTGCAGAGCTCCAAACGTCTTCAGCTCCTTGGGTCCTCTTTCTAGCTGCTCCAATGGTGATCCTATTCACATTCTATTGGTTGGCGATGAGCCATGGGTGTTTTGATCCCCTTTCCAATAAGGATCAAAGTATCCACACTTTGGTCTTCCTTCATCTTGAACTTCATGTGATCTGTTGTATCATGTGAGTTGTATCATGGGTATTATGAGCTTTTGGGCTAATACCCACTTATCAGTGATTGCATACCATGTGTGTTCTTTTGTGATTGGGTTACCTCACCCAGGATGATAGTTTCTAGCTCCATCCATTTGCCTAAGAATTTCATGAATTCATTGTTTTTAATAGCTGAATAGTACTCCATTGTGTAAATCTACCATATTTTCTGCATCTATTCCTCTGTTGAGGGTCATCTGGGTTCTTTCCACCTTCTGGCTATTATAAATAAGGCTGCTATGAACATAATGGAGCATGTGTTCTTATTACATGTTGGAGCATCTTCTGGGTATATGCCCACGGGTGGTATAGCTGGGTCCTCAGGTAGTGCTATGTCCAATTTTCTGAGGAACCACCAAACTGATTTCCAGAGTGAATTTACCAGCTTGCAATCCCACCAGAAATGGAGGAGTGTTCCTCTTTCTCCACATCCTCTCCAGCATTTGCTGTCTCCTGAGTTTTTAATTCTGGCCATTCTGACTGGTGTGAGGTGGAATCTCAGAGTTGTTTTGATTTGTATTTCCCTGAAAACTAAGGACGTTGAACATTTCTTAGGTATTTCTCAGCCATTCAATATACCTTAATGGAAAATTCTTTGTTTAGATCTGCACCCCATTTTTAATAGGGTTATTTGGTACTCTGGAGTCTAACTTCTTGAGTTCTTTGTATATATTGGATATAAACCCTCTATCGGATGTAGGATTGGTAAAGATCTTTTCCCAATCTGTAGGTTTCCATTTTGTCCTTTTGACAGTGTCCTTTGCCTTACAGAAGCTTTGCAATTTTATGAGGTCCCATTTGTCAATTCTTGACCTTAGAGCATAAGCTATTGGTGTTCTATTCAGGAAATATTCCCCTGTGCCCATGTGCTCCAGGTTCTTCCACACTTTCTCTTCTATTAGATTCAGTGTATCTGGTTTTATGTGGAGGTCCTTTACCCACTTGGACTTGAGCTTTGTACAGGGAGATGAGAATGGAACAATTTGCATCC